>JARQOC010000011.1:58753425-58883574 GCA_033576535.1 Allobates femoralis | reverse complement strand
GTCGGTACAGAGGACACTGCTACACCCGGGAGCCTGGATCAGGAGTCGGTACAGAGGACACTGCTACACCCGGGAGCCTGGATCAGGAGCCGGTACAGAGGACACTGCTACACCCGGGAGCCTGGATCAGGAGCCGGTACAGAGGCCACTGCTACACCCGGGAGCCTGGATCAGGAGCCGGTACAGAGGACACTGCTACACCCGGGAGCCTGGATCAGGAGCCGGTACAGAGGACACTGCTACACCCGGGAGCCTGGATCAGGAGCCGGTACAGAGGCCACTGCTACACCCGGGAGCCCAGAGCCGGTATAGAGGCCACTGCTACACCCGGGAGCCTGGGTCAGGAGCCGGTACAGAGGCCACTGCTACACCCGGGAGCCTGGATCAGGAGCCGGTACAGAGGACACTGCTACACCCGGGAGCCTGGATCAGGAGCCGGTACAGAGGCCACTGCTACACCCGGGAGCCCAGAGCCGGTACAGAGGCCACTGCTACACCCGGGAGCCCAGAGCCGGTACAGAGGCCACTGCTACACCCGGGAGCCCAGAGCCGGTACAGAGGACACTGCTACACCTGGGAGCCTGGGTCAGGAGCCGGTACAGAGGCCACTGCTACACCCGGGAGCTTGGAGCCTTCCCCGGACACCGGAGACAGGGCGGGCGGTGCTTCTGCGCTGGACGGAAGAACAAGCGAGAGTCCGACACCGGAGGAAGGGATCACACCCAGATCTGTAGACACCGGAGGAAGGGATCACACCCAGATCTGTGGACAGCGGAGGAAGGGATCACACCCAGATCTGTGGACAGCGGAGGAAGGGATCACTCCCAGATCTGTGGACAGCGGAGGAAGGGATCACTCCCAGATCTGTGGACAGCGGAGGAAGGGATCACTCCCAGATCTGTGGACAGCGGAGGAAGGGATCACTCCCAGATCTGTGGACAGCGGAGGAAGGGATCACTCCCAGATCTGTGGACAGCGGAGGAAGGGATCACTCCCAGATCTGTGGACACCGGAAGAAGGGATCACAGGAGATCTGTAGACACCGGAGAAAGGGATCACACCCAGATCTGTAGACATTGGAAGAAGGGATCACAGATGTGTGGACAGTGGAGGAGGGGATCACACCCAGATCTGTGGACACCGGAGGAAGGGATCACACCCAGATCTGTGGACAGCGGAGGAAGGGATCACTCCCAGATCTGTGGACAGCGGAGGAAGGGATCACTCCCAGATCTGTGGACAGCGGAGGAAGGGATCACTCCCAGATCTGTGGACAGCGGAGGAAGGGATCACTCCCAGATCTGTGGACAGCGGAGGAAGGGATCACTCCCAGATCTGTGGACAGCGGAGGAAGGGATCACTCCCAGATCTGTGGACAGCGGAGGAAGGGATCACTCCCAGATCTGTGGACAGCGGAGGAAGGGATCACTCCCAGATCTGTGGACAGCAGAGGAAGGGATCACTCCCAGATCTGTGGACAGCGGAGGAAGGGATCACTCCCAGATCTGTGGACAGCAGAGGAAGGGATCACTGAGATCTGTGGACAGCAGAGGAAGGGATCACAGGAGATCTGTAGACACCGGAGGAAGGGATCACACCCAGATCTGTGGACACCGGAAGAAGGGATCACAGGAGATCTGTAGACACCGGAGAAAGGGATCACACCCAGATCTGTAGACATTGGAAGAAGGGATCACAGATGTGTGGACAGCGGAGGAAGGGGTCACACCCAGATCTGTGGACACTGGAGGAGGGGGATCACACCCAGATCTGTGGACACTGGAGGAGGGGGATCACACCCAGATCTGTGGACACCGGAGGAAGGGATCACACCCAGATCTGTGGACAGCGGAGGAAGTGATCACACCCAGATCTGTGGACAGTGGAGGAGGGGATCACACCCAGATCTGTGGACAGTGGAGGAGGGGATCACACCCAGATCTGTGGACAGCGGAGGAAGGGATCACTCCCAGATCTGTGGACAGCGGAGGAAGGGATCACTCCCAGATCTGTGGACAGCGGAGGAAGGGATCACTCCCAGATCTGTGGACAGCAGAGGAAGGGATCACTCCCAGATCTGTGGACAGCAGAGGAAGGGATCACTGAGATCTGTGGACAGCAGAGGAAGGGATCACAGGAGATCTGTAGACACCGGAGGAAGGGATCACACCCAGATCTGTGGACACCGGAAGAAGGAATCACAGGAGATCTGTAGACACCGGAGAAAGGGATCACACCCAGATCTGTGGACATTGGAAGAAGGGATCACAGATGTGTGGACAGTGGAGGAGGGGATCACACCCAGATCTGTGGACATTGGAAGAAGGGATCACAGATGTGTGGACAGCGGAGGAAGGGATCACACCCAGATGTGTGGACACTGGAGGAGGGGGATCACACCCAGATCTGTGGACACCGGAGGAAGGGATCACACCCAGATCTGTGGACACTGGAGGAAGGGATCACAGGAGATCTGTGGACAACAGAGGAAGGGATCACTGAGATCTGTGGACAGCGGAGGAAGAGATCACAGGAGATCTGTGGACACCGGAAGAAGGGATCACACCCAGATCTGTGGACACCGGAGGAGGGGATCACACCCAGATCTGTGGACACTGGAGGAAGGGATCACTCAGATCTGTGGACACCGGAGGAGGGGGATCACACCCAGATCTGTGGACAGCGGAGGAAGGGATCACACCCAGATCTGTGGACAGCGGAGGAAGGGATCACACCCAGATCTGTGGACAGCGGAGGAAGGGATCACACAGAGATCTGTGGACAGCGGAGGAAGGGATCACACAGAGATCTGTGGACAGCGGAGGAAGGGATCATGCCCAGATCTGTGGACAGCGGAGGAAGGGATCACGCCCAGATCTGTGGACAGCGGATGAAGGGATCACACCCTGATCTGTGGACACTGGAGGAAGGGATCACTTACATCTGTGTTTAAAAAATCCATCCAATGTTCATCCAGAAAATCTGGACCAGTGAAATCCGTCCCGTATTCCATATGAGTGTGATTTTCTTCTTTCTCCTGCAGTCTGTATACAATGCTTTTGTCCTCGGCTTCTCCAATCATTTCCAGGAATATTTACAACTAGATGGCGGCCCAATTCTAAAGAATCGGGTAGTCTAGAATCCACATATAGTTTATTTATTAATAGTTAGGGGAATGCGGTGAAATTAATTGTGTGTATACAGGTGGCTCAGTGGTTAGCACTGTATATGGTGGCTCAGTGGTTAGCACTGTATATGGTGGCTCAGTGGTTGGCACTGTATATGGAGGCTCAGTGGTTGGCACTGTATATGGTGGCTCAGTGGTTGGCACTGTATATGGAGGCTCAGTGGTTGGCACTGTATACGGTGGTTCAGTGGTTAGCCCTGTATACGGTGGCTCAGTGGTTAGCACTGTATTTGGTGGCTCAGTGGTTAGCACAGTATACGCTGGCTCAGTGGTTAGCACAGTATGATGGCTCAGTGGTTGGCACTGTATATGGTGGCTGTGGTTGGCACTGTATATGGTGGCTCAGTGGTTGGCACTGTATATGGTGACTCAGTGGTTAGTTAGTTTATCAGTCAATTGACTAGTTATATTAGGAGGTACCAATTATTATATTTTTCAAACTAGGAAATACCAACTTATAATGTTAAAAAAATCTATTTGTATCAAAGATTAAAACGTGGTAAACAAACCAAGGGGAATTAGACAAACATATACACGTTTATATACATTCCTGGGGTTCAGCATATATAATTACTCTAGTAATAACGTAGAAGGTCTTAGACTTTTGCCAAACGAGATAACAAATCAGTCGTCCATAGGGTATGGCTTTGTAAGTATAGAAGTTTATACTCTAGTGTCTCGTGCCAATAGCAGGAGAGGGACAACTTATAAGAGGGAAATAAACAAATTTCAAACCCCTATATGAATTTCGAACAGTGTTCTGAAACATCAACTAATGAAGACCTTCCATTAGATTACTGAGCTCCCAGTATACATATAGATTAAACCTCAATGCTTGACGCGTTTCGCCTTCTCAGATGTCAGAAGGCTCATCAGAAGACTTTGGGTTTACAGAATTAATGTTCCGTCTAAAAACAAAGAATTGGCAAAACATTAGTTTACAAACAGAGAAATCTTGAAGATAACTGCACGAGTCTAGATGGTACATAGTCAAATACAGAAAAATATACATGTATATATGTGCAAAGCCACTTAAATACATTACATACAAAAAATATACAATAAATATATAGTTGATCTAGTTGGACATATATGCATGTTCACAAAAGTATGTGACAAATTTTTGATGGTAAAAGGATGAAGAAACATACCTTATAACCGTACATGCCAAATAAACAAGTTCTTCGATAGGGCAAGAATACCCAAAAGGGTCAATAAGCAATAGATAGAGAGACCACGTAATTTTTCTGATAGAGTCAAAATAAACAGAGAAATATATATTTTACCACAAGAAAATGGTGCATATCGTATATGTAAACTAGATGAAGGACTACAGTACATATGGCAACATGCTTACCTAAGGTATCTGTTGTATGGTCATGAATAGGGCAACCAAAGAGTTGGACATACTAGGGCATAGATAAACTGTGTGGGGACAGAGATATATCAAGATCAAGGAAAAGATATTTGACAAACAATAGAGGTATCAAAAAAAATTTTTTTTTTTTTTTTTTTTTTTTGTTCTCTTCTTCTCTCTCACTTTTGGTAGAGATATCATATTAAACCAAAATCAACGTCATATCATCCGGTACAGTAAAAAACAAAGGACATAAACCGGGATAGATCCTCAAAGATGTCAAATGGTAAAACATCGAGTATGAGAAGCCAGGAAAAGCATTTTACATAGTGCTATTAAAATCCTGGAATCTAGGTGTCAATTTTCATATGTCACCAGATAAAACTATCTATTCCATGCCTCAAAAAAGACTCTAAAATCAAAACTGGGGTCATAATAAAAATCCCTCCAGTTGACATTCAGGTATATCTAGCAGTGTCCAGTATGCCCATGTATACAAAACGGTGTTCATTGATTATCAATAAAAGTGGCAATACAGGTTGATGTAAATCTAGCAGTGCCCAGTATGCCTATGTATACAAAGAGTGTTCATTAACCATACATGTAGATAAAGGTCTACCAGTGCCCAGTGTGCCCATGTGTGCAAAAGGTGTTCATTAGTTATCAGTACAAATAACAATACATATAACTGCTTTAAGAGAGGAACAAATACCTCATCTTAGTATAGCACATAAGTTTAATTCATCCTATGTACCAAAAGAGTGGTCAAAAATAAAGGAATTAGACCATAGTTAGGAACAGAATGGAGAAGGTTATCAGCATCTATAACTCACCCCCTATGTAGTCATCCTGTGTCTCTGAATGCCTAGAGGAGAATGAATGTGCCTCTCTTTTATAGGGCATAGATTAGCTACTCATTGGTGATTAGTGGTAACAGGTGATGCAGGATCGCAATCACCTGTTCCTCTTGCTGTCATTCCAAAGAGGCGTCCACTATAGATGTTTATTTGAGCTCCATGGTTACAATCACTAAGATAAAAGAAGGAAGGGGCTATATTGTTGTCTTTATGATAATGCACCATCTAAAGTGTGGAAAAATTAAGGGCATCCTAATTTAGCATGCATGTAAAGATATTGTGGAGATGTACAACCTAAATTAAGGTTTTAAATAAGAGAGCATGCATATTAGCCATCAAGATTTACAAGTTGCAAACAAAGTTAAAAGAAGAAATACATAAAAGCCCATTTAGCTATAAAATCTAGATAACAGGAACTATATATATTTAATTGTTCCAGTTTATGATGTAAAACCCTTCTCGGGTAGATAACATCTTTAAGGGCCGGTGTTTAGATCCATCAGAGCACCACTATTTCACCATACCCTGACCAAAAGTGGAGAAAGCAAGTGTTGACTAGAGGAAACAAGTATAACTCTGTTGTTCATTAAGGCCATTAGGTTGGACACTATTGAAGTTATGGATCCACCTTGCTTCTTTTTGAAGAAGGGTTCTGTCAAAATCTCCCTTTCTGGGTGAAGGTTTTGGTACTTCCAAAACTCTCACTTTTAGAGATTTGGAGTCCCCTTGGTGGAATTCTCGGACATGTCGAGCAATCGGGGTGTCTCTATCATGTCTCACATCACCAAGGTGTTCCCCAAATCTTTTACGCAGCTCTCTCTTAGTTTTGCCAATGTAGTCTTTAGGGCATGTGCAAGTAATCACATAAACTAAACCTTGTGTACTACAATTGGCAAAATCGCGTAAGGTGTAAACCATGCCAGTCTTGGAACAGGTGACAGTTTTTGAAGGTTGTACCCATGGACAGAACTTGCAGTGTCCACATCTGTAAGTCCCTACCGGTTTCAAATTTTGCAGCCAATTATTCTGCAATTTAGGTTTTTGGTAGTGACTGCGGACCAGCCTATCACCAATTGATTGTCCACGTCTGTAGGTAACACTTGCGTATGGCATGATGTAATCTTTTAGATCAGGGTCCGCAAGTAAAATACGCCAATGTCTCCTCATAATAGCCATTATTTCCTCATTATGGGCATCAAAAGTGCCGATTAATCTGGTGATAGGTGAAATCTCCTCCTTTTTTTTAGGAACAAGTAATGTATCCCTCTTGGCTGAGTGGTTAGCACAGTATACGCTGGCTCAGTGGTTAGCACAGTATGATGGCTCAGTGGTTGGCACTGTATATGGTGGCTCAGTGGTTGGCACTGTATATGGTGGCTCAGTGGTTAGCACTGTATATGGTGGCTCAGTGGTTAGCACTGTATATGGTGGCTCAGTGGTTAGCACTGTATACGGTGGTTCAGTGGTTAGCCCTGTATACGGTGGTTCAGTGGTTAGCCCTGTATACGGTGGCTCAGTGGTTAGCACTGTATTTGGTGGCTCAGTGGTTAGCACTGTATGATGGCTGAGTGGTTAGCACAGTATACGCTGGCTCAGTGGTTAGCACAGTATGATGGCTCAGTGGTTGGCACTGTATATGGTGGCTCAGTGGTTGGCACTGTATATGGTGGCTCAGTGGTTAGCACTGTATATGGTGGCTCAGTGATTAGCACTGTATACGGTGGCTCAGTGGTTAGCACTGTATACGGTGGTTCAGTGGTTAGCACTGTATATGGTGGCTCAGTGGTTAGCACTGTATATGGTGGCTCAGTGATTAGCACTGTATACGGTGGCTCAGTAGTTAGCACAGTATACGCTGGCTCAGTGGTTTGCACAGTATGATGGCTTAGTGGTTTTCAGTGTATATGGTGTTTCAGTGGTTTTCAGTGTATATGGTGTCTCAGTGGTTAGCACTGTATTTGATGGCTGTGGTTTTCACGGTGTGAAGGCTTAGTGGTTAGCACTGCTCAGTGGTCAGTGCAGCATGGAGGCAGAGTGGTGAGCGCAGGATGGAGGCTGAGTGGTGAGCGCAGGATGGAGGGTCGGTGGTGAGCGCAGGACGGAGGGTCGGTAGTCAGGCCAGGACGGAGGCTCTGTGGTCAGCAGACGAAGGAGGCTCGGTGGTCAGCGCAGGCAAGGTGGGCGGGGCCAAGCGGGAGCGGCGCAGCGGGATGGCGGTGGGGTAAGTATACCGGAGACTGGTAGTCTGCATGAGAGTATGTGTGTGTGGGGGGGGGGGGGTACAATAGTGTTGTCAGGGGTGTACGTGTATGTGTGTGGACGTGGGTTGGGGGGGTGAGTGCTGAATAGTGTGGGTCGCCAGGGTACTCCCGCTTACGGCCGCCATCTTGGGTCACCCTGAGCGGGTGTACCTCTGGGCACAATAACCGGATGCTGGCACAAAGTGACGGATGTGACGTCACAAATCCCTCCGGGCTTTATATATAAGATGGTCTCCCTATGCTACAGAATGGCCATGTATCTGTAAATTCCAGGTGGTCCATGTGACGTCTGATTTTCTTTCTTGCACCCATAGACTTGCATTGGCGAGTCTCCGCTGTTTTATGTCATCACACAACATGCAGCTTTTTTTTTCGTAAGGCTGAAAATAGTTTGGGAAAAAAATCACATCAACACTGACTTAAATGACGAGTGCTGTCTGATTATTATTTTTTATTATTATTATTATTATTATTTATTTATATAGTGCCATTGGGTTCCATGGCGCTTTACATGAGGATGAGGGAGACAAGAACAAGTACACTAAATCTAGGCGATCAGGACGTACAGGTACAGGAGGGGCAGGGACCCTGTCCACGAGGGCTCACAGTTGTTACCAGATTGCACTCAACATATTTATACGCAGGTGTGAGCGAGCCCCTAGTAAGGAGTGAGCCGAGAATGCTATGGCCAGTAATCATGAGCTCTGGAGAGGGGCCAGGGTTAGGATTGTAGGGCCGAGTATGGTACCCAGGACCAAGGTGGTGCAACAACACTGGCAGAACCTGACTCCAGATGGTGGTCAGTGTATGGTGCACAGCTTTGTGGTCACAAAGGAGATATTTAGCGGACCACTATCATTTTGTTGTCTATGCCTGATATGATGATCCAGCCATTGAGGAAGCAGAGGTGCAACGTACCGTACATAAGGTGCAGAGAGCACCTGCTAAATATCACCTTATTCCTAATATGGTCTAAAATACTGTACCTTAGAAGCACTTTCTTACAATGAATTAAGCACTTAAGGCTCTTTATATATAAAGTGGGACATCATGCCTTATATACAGTACAGACCAAAAGTTTGGACACACCTTCTCATTCAAAGAGTTTTTTTTATTTTCTTGACTATGAAAATTGTAGATTCACAGTGAAGGCATCAAAACTATGAATTAACACATGTGGAATTATATACTTAACAAAAAAGTGTGAAACAACTGAAAATATGTCTTATATTCTAGGTTCTTCAAAGTAGCCACCTTTTGCTTTGATTACTGCTTTGCACACTCTTGGCATTCTCTTGATGAGCTTCAAGAGGTAGTCACCGGAAATGGTTTTTACTTCACAGGTGTGCCCTGTCAGGTTTAATAAGTGGGATTTCTTGCCTTATAAATGGGGTTGGGACCATCAGTTGTGTTGTGCAGACGTCTGGTAGATACACAGCTGATAGTCCTACTGAATAGACTGTTAGAATTTATATTCTGGCAAGAAAAAGCTAAGTAAAGAAAAACAAGTGGCCATCATTACTTTGAGAAATGAAGGTCAGTCAGTCTGAAAAATTGGGAAAACTTTGAAAGTGTCCCCAAGTGCAGTTGCAAAAACCATCAAGCTCTACAAAGAAACTGGCTCACATGAGGACTTCCCCAGGAAAGGAAGACCAAGAGTCACCTCTGCTGCGGAGGATAAGTTCATCCGAGTCACCAGCCTCAGAAATCGCAGGTTAACAGCAGCTCAGATTAGAGACCAGGTCAATGCCACAAAGAGGTCTAGCAGCAGACACATCTCTACAACAACTGTCAAGAGGAGACTTTGTGCAGCAAACCTTCATGGGAAAATAGCTGCTAGGAAACCACTGCTAACGACAGGCAACAAGCAGAAGAGACTTGTTTGGGCTAAAAAAACACAAGGAATGGACATTAGACCAGTGGAAATCTGTGCTTTGGTCTTATGAGTCCAAATTTGAGATCTTTGGTTCCAACCACCGTGTCTTTGTGTGACGCAGAAAAGGTGAACAGATGGACTCTACATGCCTGGTTCCCACCGTGAAGCATGGAGGAGGTGTGATGGTGTGGGAGTGCTTTTCTAGTGACACTGTTGGGAATTTATGCAAAATTGAAGGCATACTGAACCAGCATGGCTACCACAGCATCTTGCAGCGGCATGCTATTCCATCTGGTTTGTGTTCAGTTGGACCATCATTTATTTTTCAACAGTACAATGACGCCAAACACACCTTCAGGCTGTGTAAGGGCTATATGACCAAGGAGAGTGATGGGGTGCTACGCCAGATGACCTGGCCTCCACAGTCACCATACCTGAACCCAATTGAGATGGTTTGGGGTGAGCTGGACCACAGAGTGAAAGCAAAAGGGCCAACAAGTGCTAAGTATCTCTGGGAACTCCTTCAAGACTGTTGGAAAACCATTTCCAGTGACTAACTCTTGAATCTCATCAAGAGAATGCCAAGAGTGTGCAAAGCAGTAATCAAAGTAAAAGGTGGCTACTTTAAAATAACTGAAAATATGCCATATTCTAGGTTTCTTAATACTTTTTTGTTAAGTATATAATTCCACATGTGTTAACTCATAGTTTTGATGCCTTCACTGTGAATCTACAATTTTCATAGTCATGAAAATAAAGAAAACTCTTTGAATGAGAAGGTGTGTCCAAACCTGTGGTCTGTACTGTATGTATATACATAGTAGAGTCCAGCACCATTACAATGACACAAACTCAAATCCGGGTCCCGAAACAAAAGTTGACTTCTTGAGAGACCCGGTTTGAAATTTCCACTTAATATTCAGCAAACAAAATAAAAAGGTGCACAACCTGATGCAGCGGTCCGCTCCCACATCGGCATTATCCCTGATCTGTGAGGCGGATCAGCGCCAATACCAGGGTGGTTGCATCCAGTTTGTCAATTGCAGGGGAATCTGGGGGGGGGGGGGGTGACCAAAAAAAACAGTAGTGTAAAACCAGCTTACCATGGGATTTAGCAGAATTAATGAACCTGTGAATACCAATATTGCAATTGTTTTATACCTACAGAGACCTAAATACAATTTTATTGACCTCTTACCCTTTTTAGGATACCGTAATCTGCTTTCGCGTGTTCCTTCATCACTTGTTTATATTAAATATGTAATACTGAATTTATTTTGGCTGTTTTATGTAGGGTGAATGACCAATATCTAAGCAAAATAAAAAATATTTCCACTGTGATACCTTTGTCTTTTTCAGATTTTGTGTAGTGTGATATGGAAATTCCCAAAAATAAGAACATCAGATTTATTGTATAAAAATCAAAGTTTGTTAAAAAAAAAAAAAAAAAAAAAAATCAGCTGTATCATAAAATCTCTATAGCCAACACATTAAAGCGAACCTGTCACCCCCTCCAGGCATCTAAAAATACCATAGCCACCTTCTGCAGCACTAAGGCTACATTCTGACAAGGTGTCTATAGCATTTATGCTCCCTTGATTCACTGAAATAAAGACTTATATAAAATCTGTTTCAAACCAGACCCAAGACCGGGAGGCAGGTTTTCAAGTGTCTGTCTCCCTCCTCTGTAATGTCAGTCATCCCTCTCTGCTCTCTGTGTGCCGCCTCCAGGGCCATCTCCCTGCATTACAGAGCTTTGTCAGCTCTGCTACAAAATAGAGCTGCTGGTATAAGAGACCCCACAGTAGTAAATCTAGCAGGAGGATACTGCCTGCTACGTAGCAGCCCTTGAGCTGAGCAGTTTTCCATTTCAGTTTCTTGTACCCAGCAGCATTGCTCCGTCCTCAGCCCCTGATCTAAAGCACAAACTTAACTCTGCTGCACTGCTGACAGCTCAGCTCAAGGCCTGCTATGTAGCAGGCAGTGCTTTGTCTGCTCAGGGTCCTCCTGCTAGATTTACTACTGTGGGGTCTCCTATAACAGTAGCTCTGTGTTGTAGCAGAGCTGACAAAGCTCTGTAATGCAGGGAGATGGCCCTGGAGGCGGTGCAGAGAGAGCAGAGAGGGATGACTGACACCACAGAGGAGGGAGACAGACACTTGAAAACCCGCCTCCCGGTCTTGGGTCTGGTTTCAAACAGATTTTATATAAGTCTTTATTTCAGTGAATCAAGGGAGCATAAATGCTATAGACACCTTGTCAGAATGCAGCCTTAGTGCTGCAGAAGGTGGCTATGGTATTTTTAGATGTCTGGAGGGGGTGACAGGTTCGCTTTAAACTTTAAAATATTTCCCATGGTATTTAAGCCAGAATAATGCTGTAAGCCTGTACAGTGGTAGTACTCTTCCCTGACTTGCTGCACATTAGCTTTTAAACACTGCCACCCAGTGGTCACATTTTAGTTCAAAGAAAAAAAATGCTGAACTTGTGTCTATAGCAGCAGCTCCACAATCTCTCACTTTGTTGCTAGAGGGCGAGTGGGTTGGGAGCGCCTCCTTGAGGGACAGTTCTAGTTTAGTATCTTAGGCTAGGGTCACACTTGGCATTTCTGCATGCGTTTTTTAAGGTGTTTGATGGCACCCTGCGTTTTTCCATGCGTTTTTAAATCAGCACCAAAAAAAGTTCATGCACCATTTTTTGGGGCGGTTTTAAAAATGCATGCGTTTTTTTAGAAAATGCATGCGTTTTTTTAACATGGGCCCCTATGGAAAACGCATGCGTTTTTTATATCAGCTACTCACATAAGTGCAAAAATTAATGCCAAAAACGCATGGCACTTTAGGCATGCGTTTTTGCTATTAGGGCATGCGTTTTTTAACATGGGGGCCTATGGGTGCGTTTTTACATGCTTTTTTTAAAAACGCAGGTCTCCAAAAAAGCATGAAAAAAACGCAAGTGTGACCCTAGCCTTATTCTTGCTAAAGTGACATATTACAGGAGGGAGCGGCCCGCTTCCTAGACAACCCCCTTTTAAATCAAGTAGTCATCCTCATATAGTAAAATTAACATACCTCCTGCACTGTGCCATTCCAGAAATTAGAATATCTAAGAGCCCTGCAGTCAATCGGCAGCCGCTATTGGACTGCTGCACTAATTTCCAGACAAACTTAGGACAAATGGAAGAATAGCACAGCAGGGTTCACATGGTATAAAGATGTCAGGCGAAACCTAGTGCCAGCACAGCAGGGTTCACATGGTATAAAGATGTCAGGCGAAACCTAGTGCCAGCACAGCAGGGTTCACATGGTATAAAGATGTCAGGCGAAACCTAGTGCCAGCACAGCAGGGTTAACATAGTATAAAGATGTCAGGTGAACCCTAGTGCCAGCACAGCAGGGTTCACATGGTATAAAGAGGTCAGGCGAACCCTAGTGCCAGCACAGCAAGGGTTCACATGGTATAAAGATGTCAGGCAAAACCTAGTGCTGACATAGCTTTAATGGCCTGTCAGTGCTTATTCTAAAATTTATACGTTATCACTATATTTCCATATAGAGGTAACAGTGCCTTTAAACACACCCACAGCTTGGAAAAATGAAAGCTATACTTAAAAGAACTGCTCTGGAAACCTCCATTGTAGGTTGCCAGTTCATGATGATTTTGTAGGACCGATAACAGATCAGGAGCTAAAGGAGGTGAGCAATTAAGGCTGCCTTCACACTTGCAGATGGATCTGCAGCGTTTTGCAGATGCATCTGCAAGTGTGAGCATGCTGACCGCGGCCCCTATGTTTATAATAGGGCGCACGCGGTGTGAAAGCTCTCATTCAAATCCTATATGTGTACTGTCAGCAGGCGTATGCCTGCTTACAGATCACACTCTCCCGCCCGCAGCATGGACGCTACATCTCGCGTCCACAGTGCGGACGGGAGTGTGTGATCTGTCAGCAGGCATACGCCTGCTGACAGTACACATATAGGAGTGAATGAGAGCTTTCACACCGCGTGCGCCCTATTATAAACATAGGGGCCGCGGTCAGCATGCTCACACTTGCAGATGCATCTGCAAAACGCTGCAGATCCATCTGCAAGTGTGAAGCCAGCCTAACTGCTGCATTGAAATCAATGGCTGGTATATCAGAAGTTAATATATCAGCCTGGAGTGTAACTACTAATCACACTGGGCCAGGCTCTAGCAGTCAGTCTCCTTGGCAACTAGCTGTGCACTATATAAGATAAAAGCTCTCACAGGAGATTGAAAGCAGATTAACAAAAGCAAGTCAATAGCAAATTTGCTAATTTTCCCTAAAGCAATCTAATAACATGAGAATGCCCTCTTTCAAGGGAATTTCTAACAGATGTGTCAATTACTTGACTGCTTGCTGTAGTTTTGTTAATAAAGTGCTGAAATAAATGTGATTTCTCCTTCGCCTCATTGGGGGACACAGGACCATGGGTGTTATGCTGCTGTCCACTAGGAGGCGACACTAGGCAGAATCTGCAAAAGATTAACAGTGGCTCCTGCTCTGCAGTATACACCCCTGGACAGGCACTGTCCTGACTAGTTTATGCTTATTGTCATTAGGAGGCACACGTGAATTTTTAGTGCTCCTAAAAAAATGTTCTCCCTTTCCTTTTTGTATTTTTTCTTCAAGAAGAAGAAAAGTGGGTCTCTGACGAGATAACCCTAATTGGTGTTGGTGAAAGTGCATTCTAATAATTGTATGCAGGAGATAATGATATGGAGAAGATAATATAATAATGATGTGGAGGAGAGGTACTGTCCTTTTATTTTAGTGGGTTTCCTGTCCTGCAGGGGCGGATCCTCTCATGTGATGCCTTCATAGGCTCATGAAAATCCCATTACCGGTAAGTAACTTGGAATTTTTTTCTCTATTTTAGCAGCATATGAATGTGGTGAAAAGAGAGAACTACACCACCCTCAACATACATATCATATAGGGTTTGTCAAACTTTGTGAGTGCTAATCAAGCTAATGCACAGCAGCAACAAGTAACAGGTGATAGTAAGGATATTCTGAACATCTATCCATGCATATTTAAAGTCAATCTTCTTTATTAATCATCCATTAAGAGGCATACAAAAAAGTTGCATTGAGAAGGTTGCTTTTAATATACTTGGATAGATGTGCTGGAGATCCTTACCATCACCTGTTACTAGTATATGAATGTCGTCTGTAAGGAATTTGCAGTATATATTTGGCTCCCTTCAGTGTCAAAAGTAGTACAACCTTTATACATTTTTTAGTCATAGAATGTCATTATTAACCATAACAAACACTGAAAATATTGTAATCAGTAATAAAAAAACACTAAAATATGAATTAAAGATTTATTTTTTGTACAAAACGACAAACAGCAAAATACATTTAAAAAAAACAAACAAACAATGACCACCCAGTGATCACCCAATTTATGGAGTCTCTGTAAACAGAAACAGAAGTGATTGTGCTCCCTTCCATGTAAAAAATGTATCACATTAAAATGACATACTTTATACAAGTGCTAAAATATATAGTGTATAAATAGGTTTATTGCATAATAAAAAAATACAAAATCAGTGTTTACATATTTAAAAAGTGTGAAAGCTGGAGGTATGACGGATTCATTTTCGGGCATATTTAATACAACGCGATTGCTCTGGTGAGGGACCTACAGAAAGGAAGAAGAAAAAAAACCTTTTTATTTTACTTTGGAGGACATTTCGCTACATATACTTAATATCAAAATGGTCTTTAAAATCTTAACAGTTTATCCTATTTGATCCATTGATGTTCCATTAATAGCCAGGTCTCTATGTAATATGCCAGGAGGCTCAGGCTTGATTTCCTTCCCGGCAGAAACACACCACTGTCAGTGTGATATTGCCTAGTTATAAGTCACGTAAATGATGGCAAGGCTAGATGAAAAGCCATGGCACACTTCTTGTTACACTTTGTAAAAACTAAATCTAACAGGACAAATTCACAGATTTTTTGAGCATATTCATTTACAAAGGAAATACTGAAAATAAATACAAATAATTAACTCTTCACCAGTTGGTGTCTTTTGGCAGCACATGTATTAAAATTACAACAATGCACAGACGATTAGAATGGCCCCTGTGCAAGGAGTATGCGCAAATCCCTCAACATTTCCCAAATTTGGTTAGTTTCCATATCTTTTTCTTACAAGTATTTAGCTTCCTTTGTTATTGAACACACTCTTACACAGGATGAAATTCACAGATGTTCAGATAATGAAACTAAATCTTTGTACAACAAGTGCCGTGGTTTATCCTTTACATATTACTGAAATAATGCTCCACCATTGAGCACAACTAGGAAGCCGCCTGAAGAATGGTCAAGGTCACATTTACCAGCTTCACAGATTTCAAAGCCTGAAGCGGGTAAAAAGTTGCAAAAGATGGAACATATGCACAGCGAGTCATTTTTACAGCACTGCGCATATGTGCATTCTTCTTTGGCCTTTTTTTCAGGTGGGTTTTAGGCAGAATCTGCCTAAAAATTATTATGTGCACACATACCTTTTATTGTTCCCTACAGTGGCGTAATTAGAGTCTTATGGGCCACGGTGCAAAATTTAGACCTAACCCCCTCCCAGCGCACGTTGATTAGATGTATGGGCCCCATGTAACGTTCTAAATCCTATAAAAACTCACATTGACCCCTCTTCCCCTACATTATGTCCCTCATCCTGCTATATATGGTCCTCCTGGAATATGACCCTTATGGTATTTATGTCCCTTATCCTGGAATATATTGTCTTCCTCCTCCCACCACTATAGTCCTCCAATTATAATAATGCATCCCCTCATTCCTCCATATATTACAATGTACCCCCATAGTCCTCTATGTATCATAATGCATCCCATTCATAAAGCAGCCTCCATAGTCATCTAATTATTATAATGCGCCCCCGTGATCCTCTATACAGTACAATGCACCACCTTACTAGTGGTGACCGCAATTTAAACTGGGAAAACCTGGTGACAGGTTCACAGTAAATACTAATATTTTAATAATTTCAGACTTTTCTTTCTTTCTTACGTGCAGTAAGAGAAGTAGTGGAAGACACCATAACTTTAAACCTGTACCAGGATTTATTGTACAAAAAATATCAATCACAACTTACAAACTTCCCAAGTACCTGGGTGTTGGCTTAAGAGCTTTTGCATTTTTGGTGCAATTTCTGCAGTCAAAACCGATCCTCTTTTTTTTTTTTTCTTTTTCAAAAAAGCATTACAAACGCATCATTCATTATTTTCTGGATGCGCTTTTTGCACCACTAACGCAGTAGTCAAAGACTTTGACGTCTCTGCAGCAAATGGAAAATCCCATTCACTTTGATACAGATACGGATTTCTTTTTGGTGCAGTTTAAAAAAAAAAAAATATGCAGCACCAAAAACGGATCAAATATGACCAGTGTTAACATGGCCTTAAATGGTGTGGCAGTTTCCATGTTGGGTAGAATATTATGGGACTCAAGCAGAGCTATGTGGGGGAGAAGTCGGTAGAATGTGTGTTTTCGGTCAGCACCAGTCACTGCAGTGACTGAGTCAGATATTTCCTAAAACTAATGACAGGATTCCAATATTTCAGTTATTCTACAAACAAAAATATTTAACGTGTGGCTCATCTTCTACATGGCTGGTAGAAATGGTACAGGCTATTGATGGGAGTTTATGTTTCGCCAGAACTTTGTAGCAAGAACTTACTGTCTCAACTGCCCCAAGAGCTGAAGCGTTTATGTTAGTTCAACTTACCATTCTGCACTCCACCAAGTCTCCTCTGCACCAGCTCCAGATGCTGGATATACTCGGTAATAGAGTGCTCCGGATCTTGTGAGGAATGACGCGATCTTTCATGGGTGAGGACTGGAGAGTGTCCTGTCCTGTATGTAAGAAAACAAAACGCACTCTGCTATCACTTCAATTCTTAGAAACTAGAAATTAATAAACCATCTTTACTTACCATTTTGGTGTCCAATGAAAAGGCTTCAGGGATACCATACCAACATTTGTGTTAGGACTGTGGAACAGGCTAAATGGCAGGTCTCGCGTGGGAGGGGAATTCAGTGCTGTACCGCCCAGCTGCTGCAAAACTTCCATTCTGTTCACTGGAACTAAAAATGGAAACAAAAAAAAAACAAAAGAAAAAAAATTCATTTTTGAAACCACAACCTGAAGCATAATTTAAATCATACCCAAATTTTTCTGTCATTTTATGACCTTTATGTGTACATTGCTGCTGCTGCTGCTAAGAGGCTGCCACTAATAGTATTTGTAATCTTTCGCTCAAACGCAGAAAAACCTGTGCAGGGCTCAGGTTGACAGAAATGTATTTATTTTTTCATTATATGAATCTTCTCGTTTTTCTACAAAGCAACAAGGCAGGTTGAGCCACTCTGATTATCTGACCATAGGACAAAGTCTGTATATTGGTCAGTCTGTATCCTCTCTTCTCATTTCTAAGGTCTCATCCATGCTCCTTTGCTATCTGGGCCTTTTTAGTGACCTTCTGGAGCCTCTCCTGGGGTCGGGTCTCATTCAATCCAGGGTTTCAGGAGAACCTCTCACCCCCCTGGTGCTTTGCAAAGTGAATGCACCACTGAATGCAGTGTGTACGCTGCATTCAGTGGTGCATTCAATTTGCAAAGCACCAGGGGGGTGAGAGGTTCTTTTAGTTGTGGCCTAGTGGAGCCAGAAGGCCACACCCCCTTTTCCCTTAGCCAATCAGATGCTCACGCTAGTATTTCTCCTGCTCTACAGTGTCTCCACCCCCTCCTTCTATGGCAGTTCCATTTTCCCCCTGTAGAGTTATATAAACACCTTAGCATCTCCTGGAGTAGTGATTGGCAGTCCAGCTCTTTTTGGTGATCCGGTTCTCAAGGCTTCACTCAAGAGCCGGCTCTTTTGGGATCCTAAACGGCTCCCTATTAAATCAGTGTTCACACCAGGCGAACACAGATTTTACATTACGGTGATCTCTTGCAATGGACAAAACTCCACCCACCAGTGACCAAACCCCGCCCACTGAAAAAACAGGTCAATCAAATGAAAGAGTGGGCGGGGTTTTGTTCCTGCTGGCGGGGTTTCGCCCCCGATCACTGGAGTTTTACGCAATGAGAGCCATTAAAAAAGAAATGTAGTGGCTCCCACTTGTGTGTCATCTCCTGTCAGTCACAGCAGGGAGCCGTCTCTGTCAGATCGTGCACAAATTACATTACTATCCTGGAGAGTTATTTGACTCCTCTCACCTACCCGCTCTGGGTACCTTGACCACTATCCAGAGTGAGTGAGACCCATCCATTATGCACCAGCATGACAGAGTTCGTCAGCGTCCAGAGTGAGATTTTCATCCAGGTCTCGCCCACTTTGATAACTGAAGTTACACTCACCTCCACACTCCCCCTCCCCAGAGACTTGGTCATCTCAGGTATCACATTATCATTCTGATTCAGACGACCCATGCTTAAGCTGAGAGATCTGGTCCACAGTCTGGTTTGTGCTGTCAACCAGACCCTCAATGTTAATGAGAAGGTGTGACACCTAAAATATATTTTCTATCTATCTATCCTTACCCCCTAACCACTTTTGTAATTATCTTTATTATACAATTTCCTACACTTCTGGAACAGGACGTCACTAGGGGGCAGCGATGTTCAGGACGATTGATGCTGTGGCCATGTTTAGTGGAGCGCCAGCAAGATGCTCTTCATTACTTCTGTGAAAGACGCCAGCTGGGGGCGGTGCTAGATACAGTGAGTGACACCACTGCCGCCAAACAGCCAGGGCTATGTGGAGTCGGGAGTCGTGAAGTCAGAATTGGAATTGGTATAAAATGGACTGTCTCTTAACATATATAATAAATTAGGTTCAATGCAGAATGTGCTGAATATTATGAATTATTATGTTCTATCTAAATATCTTGATTATTGTATCAATGATTAAAGCCTGATGTTCACATTGTACTACAATAGATTTATCAATTAAACACGAGGCATGTATGAAGGTGTCAGAAAAGTAGAGCTGGGGTGTTTGGCTTACCGACTCCACAGCACTGCCTACAGACTTTAGCACAGTCTTCAAATGAAGCATAATCATAGCTTCTAGCACAGCCCCCAATTGACGTATTGCACAAAAGCAACAAAGAGAAGCATCATGCTGACACTCCACTAAATATGGGCACAGCGTCCATCACCCATCATATAGGACATCTTCAGAGGTGGCGGTGAAGCAATGAACTAGTAAGTAACTGCATCGCTGTCCCCTAGTGACATCCTGTTCCCGGCGGAGCAGTTGACACTGTGAGGGATAGCTGTAGCTCAAGCCTCTTGTGATGCCATGTTTAAGGCCCTGTGCACACAGTGCGTTTTTTATGCTGTTTCTTTATGCATTTTTTAGTGCAAACTGAAAGAGATCTCACAAATTGGGCACAATGTGCTTTTTTGTCCTTGCAGATTTGGTGCAGAAATAAATATGCAGCATGTCAATTATTGTAGCATTTTACCACCCCAAATGCATGAAGAACACATGGAGACTTTTTTAAAGCGTGTTGTGGGTTAATATTCTTAATTAGGCTAGATGTATTGGTCTTTTGTTTGTTAACTCATTGTGTTACGTCATTGTGTCTTATCAGACTGCTTGGTGTCTCTATTGTATTAGTGTGTGGATTGCAAACTAGATGTAAATTGCCTCGACCACCTCCAGTCTACATCATTCGTCGGAGAATTATGCAGTCGCATTGAACTGCTGACCAATAAGATCAGCCTCATCTCACAGATACTGCAAAAATACAATATTCCTCGAGGTGAAGGCTTGAGATATATAAAAAGGGTCTGGTTGAGTCACCAGTTGTTCATATGCTACGTGGCCTCAATCAAGGGCTTCGGCCTTGGCTAGAGGATCACGTCGCGTCTTCATGACTTCGGCCTAGGAATTTTGGTTCCAGCTGCCAGTATCACATTGAGTCTTCATATTCTACAGGACATCAGCCTAGGTCCTTTGGTCCCAGCTAGATCATAACACTGGATCATATCAAGCACCCACTGATCCCAATGTCTCCACATCCCCTACAATTAGGTTTTCGGTGCGTTCTTCTGCCAGGAGATGCACATTTGGTACAAAAAAAGAGAATTTTGTTTACGTACCGTAAATTCTTTTTTCTTGAATCATCAATGGGAGACCCAGACAATGGGGTTTAGGGCGCTGCCCTCCGGAGGTCACACTAGGTACTACAAGTTTGTAGCACCGCCTCCTCCGCTTATAAACCCCCACCGTAGGAGACATCCTCAGTTTAGTCCATAAGCTGCGAGGAGAAATAAACCACACCCGAAACATCGGGAAGAATGCCGTGCACAGACGGTGTAACAACCCGGAAACACTGTCTCAACAGAGAACAGATCAAATGCAAACATGCAACAGAACAACTGGGTGGGTGCTGGGTCTCCCATTGATGATTCAAGAAAAAAGAATTTACGGTACGTAAACAAAATTCTCTTTTTTCTGATCATCATAATGGGAGACCCAGACAATGGGGATGTCCTAAAGCAATACCCCAGGGCGGGAAGAGTTCCTCAACAAGACGGATAACACATGGTTCCCTTTTAAAGGTGGGCAACCGCCGCCTGGAGAACCCGCCTGCCCAAACTCGCATCCGCAGAGGCATGGGCATGCACCATATAGTGCTTAGAGAAAGTGTGCAGGCTGGACCAAGTGGCCGCTTGACACACCTGTAGAGCAGAAGCTCGATGTCGCAAGGCCCAAGAGGCACCTACAGCTCTAGTAGAGTGTGCCTTCAACCCCACCGGGAGAGGCAAACCAGAAGACCGGTAAGCCTCCTGAATGGGAGCCTTGATCCATCTGGCCAAGGTCGACTTTGAAGCCGCGGACCCCTTACAGCGACCCATCGTGAGGACAAATAAGGAATCCGAACTCCTAAAGGAGGCGGTCCTGGACACATAAATGCGTACAGCTCTCACGAGATCCAGAGTATGGAGGTCGCGCTCAACCTGATGAACGGGAGCGGGGCAAAATGATGGGAGAACAATCTCCTGGTTCAAGTGGAATGTTGAAACCACCTTCGGCAAAAATTCAGGCCGTGGGCGCAACACCACCTTGTCCTGGTGAACCACCAGAAAGGGTGACTTGCACGAAAGTGCAGCCAATTCTGAGACCCTTCTCAGAGACGTAATCGCCACCAGAAAGACCACCTTCTGGGACAGACGAGAGAGAGAGATGTCTCTCAGTGGCTCGAACGGCGGTTTCTGCAATGCCGCTAGGACCATGTTGAGGTCCCAAGGGTCCAGGGCCGCCTGTAGGGCGGAACCACCCGAGACACCCCCTGCAGAAATTGGCGGACCTTCGGGAGGAGCGCCAAGCGCCTGTCAAATAGCACGGAAAGTGCTGATACTTGACCTTTCAGAGAGCCAAGGGATAATCCCAACTCCAAACCCGACTGTAGGAAGGCCAACAATGTCGGAATAGACAACGGCCACGGTGAGCGACCACCAGATGCACACCAGGTAAAAAAGATTTTCCACGTTCTGTGGTATATCTTCCTGGAAACAGGTTTCCTTGCCCGATTCATAGTGGCAACCACTGTAGGAGAGAAACCTCTGGATGTCAGCAGCCAGGCCTCAAGAGCCATGCAGTCAATCTGAGGGCCCTGGAATTGAGGTGGAAGAATGGGCCTTGCGCGAGAAGATCTGCGCGCTCTGGAAGAGCCCACCGGTGTCCGCCTGACAGTTGCCACAGGTCCGGGTACCAGGACCTCCTGGGCCAATCTGGAGCCACTAGAATGGCTACTCTGCATTCCGTCCTGATCTTCCACAGGACCCTGGGAATCAGAGCTAGAGGCGGGAACACATATGGCAGCTGGAAGCTGGACCAACTCAGGATCAGGGCATCCGCCCCCAGAGACTGAGGATCCCATGATCTCGCCACGTATTGGGGCACCTGATGATTCAGCCGTGAGGCCATCAGATCCACGTCCGGAGTGCCCCATCTGCCGCAGATGTCCCGGAAGACGTCTGGATGAAGGGACCACTCTCCGGCGTCCATCCCCTGTCGGCTCAGATAGTCGGCCTCCCAGTTCTCGACCCCTGGGATGTGAACTGCGGAGATCAGGCAGCCGTTTTCCTCCACCCAAGCTAGAATGCGGTGGACTTCGGTGAGGGCCTGAGCACTTCTGGTCCCTCCCTGATGATTTATGTAGGCGACGGCCGTCGCATTGTCGGACTGTACCCGAATGGGTTGTCCTGACAGGAATTTCTGAAACGCCAGGAGCGCCAGATAGACCGCCTTGATCTCCAGCACGTTGATCTGCAACGCCGACTCCGACTGAGTCCAGAGGCCTTGAGCCCTGTGGTGCAAGAACACCGCACCCCAGCCCTTCAGACTGGCGTCGGTGGTCACCACTAACCATGACGGTTTTAGGAAGGACCGTCCCCGTGACAGATGATGTGGCTGTAGCCACCACTGTAGGGAATCCCTGGTTGGTTGTGACAGCGTCACCAGCCGATTCAAAGAAATCGTCCTCTTGTCCCATCTGCGAAGAATCTCCAGCTGGAGAGGACGGAGGCGAAACTGTGCGAACGGCACCGCCTCTATCGCCGCTACCATGCGACCCACCAGTCTCATCAATACCCGTAGGGATGACTGTGGAGACAGGAGGACATTCTGCACTCCTGATTGGATCGCAAGCTGCTTGGCTTGAGGTAGGGACACCAGGGCCGAGTCCGTGTGGAAGTCCATGCCCAGATATGTCAATGACTGGGTCGGAACCAGGGTCGACTTTTGAATGTTGATAAGCCACCCGAACCGTTCCAGGGACTTCATGGTCACCTCCAGGCTCACCCGACAAAGGTCTTCCGATGGCGCCCTGACCAACAGGTCGTCCAAATAGGGTATGACGGCGTGTCCCTGCGCATGCAGGAGAGCCATCATGGAGGCCATCACCTTTGTGAACACCCGTGGTGCTGAGGCTAGCCCGAATGGCAGTGCCACAAATTGGAAGTGCTCTTCCCCCACTGCGAATCTCAACCAGCGCTGATGAGCTGGTGCAATGGGGACGTGAAGGTAAGCGTCCCTGATATCGATGGACGCTAGGAAGTCTCCCTGTGACACAGCCGCGATCACTGAGCGCAGGGATTCCATGCGGAACTTCCGAACCAACACGTGACGGTTGAACAACTTGAGGTCCAACACCGGGCGAAAAGAGCCGTCCTTCTTTGGGACAATAAAGAGGTTGGAGTAAAAACCCCTGAACCTCTCTTCCGTGGGCACAGGGACCACCACTCCGTCTCTGCGGAGTCCCTCCAACACCAGGTGAAAAGCCTGAGCCTTTTCTGGGGATGGAACCGACCGATGGAATCGGTGTATTGGTCGTGACGTCAGCTCTATCCTGTAACCTCTTGAGACTACGTCTCGAACCCACTGATCGTGAATGTGAAGAAGCCACTTGTCCTGAAAGCGGGACAGGCGGCCCCCCACCTGTGGGGAGGCAGGATGAGAGAGCGAGTCATGTCGAGGCGGGCTTGGGGGTGGCAGCCGCTGCCCCCGCCGGCTTCTTCTGACGACTCTTGGAACGCCACTGAGTAGCAGGCTTGCCCCCTCGGTCTGAGCGAGTGGACGCCGTTGATGACTGTGAACCGGAGCGAAAGGACCACTGCTTAGGGTTCCTTTTCACGGTGTACCGTGGCTTAGGCTTGTTCTGCGGTATCTTAGACTCAGCAGAATCCTTTATCAATTTGTCCAGTTCGGTGCCAAAAAGCCTGTCACCAGCGAACGGAAGATTTTGTAAAATCTTCTTAGATGTGGCATCTGAGTCCCAAAGACGCAGCCACAACAGCCTGCGGATCGCAATTGCATTGGCCGAGGCCACAGCAGAGCGAGTGGCAGTTTCCAAAGATGCCGTCCTGGCATAGTCCGCATAGGCCCTTGCTCTCTCAGTGAGAGCCAGGACCTCTGGACTGGACCTAGCTAGATCAGTGATACCATCCAAACAGATAGTAATCGCTTGTAGGGTCCAGACCGCGGCAAAATTAGGGGCAAACGAAGACCCCACAGCCTCATAGGAAGACTTGGCGAGTTGCTCGACCTGTCTATCAGTAGCATCCTTCAACGAGGAGCTATCAGAGGCAGAAAACAAGGAGCGCGCAGCAATCCTAGTCATGGAAGCATCCACCTTGGGGGACTGCGACCATTCCTGGAGCGCCTCCTGGGGAAAGGGAAAGCGATTGTCCTTAGTTTTACGGACATAACGCCGCCCAGGATGCAACCTGGGAGCTTTAATCACCCTTCCGAAATTAGTGTGGTCCATGAAGGAGCCACTTGGTCTAGCCTCTGGCCGCAGCCATTGGTATATCTCCTTGGGGTGTACAGTCACCTCCTCAGGAGGAGTGACAAGACGCAATGTCTCATTGATGGAGGACACCAGATCCTCCACCCCATCTGGAGGTTCAGACATAGACCCAAGAGTAGAACCCCCATCATCTTCCTCACCATCAGAGGAACGCTCCTCCTCAGAGAGAGTCTGGAGCTCAGGAGAAGCCTCACGGGCTCGCTTAGGGGGTCTTACAGCAGAAGTAAGAGACACCCGGGGGTAACTAGGAGGAGTAGCTGGGTTCTCCAGTCTCCTATGCAGTGCCTCCAGGGTTTGCGACATGGAGGACATCTGGGACAGCAGAGATTCATTAATCTTATTCTGCGTTTCCCATGGCCCTGGGATCACCTGAACCTCAGGGTATAATCCCGGATTTGCAGACTCAGTAGTAGCAGACCGGGCCTCTGGGCGTCCGCAGTTATTGCAGGACCCCTCCACCAGTGTGTCCCGTTGCATGTAGCGCAGGTAACGGTGACCACTGCCGCCTTAGCAGCATGCTTCCCAACTGAGGACATCACCACAGTGAGGGGAATATAAGCCAAAGTTCACAAACAAACCGGGAATCCCGGTGGCTTACCGACCGCAGTAAAGCGGTAGGAGGAAGCGGTGTGTGTGTGTGACCTCCGCGAGTTCCGGTCTCCCTTGCAAGTGCAGACACGCGCTGCAGCCAGATCCCAGCCGGGAAGTGAGGGAGAAGATGGCCGCCGACAGTGAAGATGTGGGCGGAGCCAGGAACACGCGGGAAGAACACACAACACGCCCAGCGGTGATGTCACCATAAGGGCTGCCTCCTCCTCCTCCAGACTGCCTCAGCAATGGAGGTGCCGGAGCCCGCAGCGCGGGAAAAGAATGTGAATATCACCACACACACTCTCAGACTGCATGTACACATAAAAACACTCGCAGTCTACAGCCTCAGCCCCTGTGACACACAGGGCGGTCAGCCAGGCGACCCCAGCACAGGGTCACCGCCAGAACCGCGGACCCGAGGGTAACCGCGCGGTCTGAGTGTCATGACACCACAGTGACAGACACTACCCCCAGGCACACAGGAGACACACCAGGTGCCTCAGTGCCGGTCCGGTCTGTAAGCACCTTTAGGGAGGCCTCGGACGGGGGTACAGCACCAGTCCGGAGTGTAAGCACCATTTAGGGAGGCCTCGGACTGGGCTGGCTCCGTCCGGTCTGTAAGCACCATTTAGGGAGGCCTCGGACGGAGCGGAGCTGTGCAAGGCTCCAGGCTCCCCCTTACCAGAGCCTCCATGGAGGGATGGAAAGGAAGGAGCGCGACAGCGTACCGGGAGAACACTGAAGTGTCCAGGCTAAAAGCCCTCCGGTACCTCCACCAGCGTGTTCCGCAGAGGGTGAGCGGGGAGGCTGTCGGGGATCCCGAGCGGGACCATTTTACCTTGTCTTCATACGCCATCACGTAAGCTGTGAGAATGCAGTGAAGTGCAAGCAAAGCGTGATCCTCCGAGCACACTAAGTTTAAAACTGAGGATGTCTCCTACGGTGGGGGTTTATAAGCGGAGGAGGCGGTGCTACAAACTTGTAGTACCTAGTGTGACCTCCGGAGGGCAGCGCCCTAAACCCCATTGTCTGGGTCTCCCATTATGATGATCAGAAAATGTCTGCAACCAAATAGTCAATGTGCACACATAACCTAAGACTCCTCAAAACATCACAGGAAGTGCAAAAAAAATTAAATCTAAAATACATTTTAGATGTCAGATCACATCTTGAAAGGAGTGGACTCCTCACATCCTGCAGACTCTATCCTTCAGGTTTAGCACCAAATGTTTTTCTAACCACTCCGAGTTCAGTGAAGTACTGGACAAACTGGGCCCGACCCTGACCTGAAAATCGTTTTCACACTCATACAAGTATAAAGATTTTGTTCCCTTTTCCTGCATATCTGGTTGCCACCTGGTCTGCCTCTTCCTCCTGTTGACCCTTCGGTCACCAGACTGTCGAGAACCACAATCCTACCAATCTCGAACGCAGCGTCTCTAAAGGACCGCACAGACTGGTACATGGAATCCTTAGCCAAATCTGACTTTGAAGCTACAAGTTCATCTCAGTGTTCATCCTATTCTGCGACCTTGGTCATCAAGGTAGTCACAGCCTGGGCAAAGAACCTACGCCAAGGTATAATCTCCAGTTCCCCTCCATTGGAGCCGACAGACCTCACACAGGTGTGTAAGTACCTCTGTTCTGCTTCTCTTGAAGCTATTAGCTGCTCAGCATAAGCAATATGGTGACTATCCGCTGTATCCTTTGGCTCAAGGCGTGGAATGTGGACCAGGCAATCCCCCACAATTTTGCCATTCTGCAGGTCCCACCTCTGCGGGGAAACGTTTGACAAGATTTTTTTAGATGTCATAGGTGGGAAGAGCACCCTTCTTCCACAAAAGAGAACCTCTCATGCTTCATACAATCGAAAACCTCATCAGTTTTGTTCCTTTCGGAAGGTTAGCCTACATGCCATCAAAGGCTGGCTGTCCCTCAAAAAAGCCAACTTGGAGTTTGTGGATGCCTGAACAAGTCATTAAAGAAACAAGGAATGAGTGTATATATGCCCATATTGGTTGCAAAACACCACTGAAGTCTATACATAAAGTGTTCAAAGCAAAAAATAAACGGTTTTATTATTTACAAGCACTCAGTTACAGTAGTGCACAGTAAATACAAGTACCGTATATACTCGTGTATAAGCCGAGTTTTTCAGCCCAAAATTTGGGCTGAAAAGTCTCCCCCTCGGCTTATACACGAGTCAATACGGGTGGGGGCTGCTGTATGAGTTGGTGGGGGCTGTGGAGGCTGGAGGAGGCTGCTGTATGAGCGGTCCCGTCACGTGGGGCCGCTCATTATATATGCACTGCTTCCCCTGTTAATCAGCGGCAGGGGGAAGCAGTGCATAACTAAATAAATGGCCCCCAAATGCTGGCACTCTCCCCCCTTGTAAGGGCCCCCCCCCCCGCTGCGTATCTTACCATCCCGGTCTTCTGCTCAGCGCCGCTCCTCGGTGCTCCGTTCTTCATGCTCCCTGCCACATCCGGGATCTCCGGCCAACGCAGGCATATGACGTCATCGCGCGACGGCCGGGGATCCTGGATGCAGCGAGGACGGAGCATGGAGAACGGAGCACCGAGGAGCGGCGCTGTGCAGAAGACCGGGATGGTAAGAGAAGCAGCGGGAGGGGGGGGGGGGCCCTTACAAGGGGGGCGAGTGCCAGCATTTGGGGGTTGCCGGGTACCCCCTGGAGGCTGCTGGGTACCCCCTGGGGGCTGCTGGGTACCCCTTGGGGGCCTGCTGTATGTACCCCCGGGGGCCTGCTGTGAATACCCCCGGGAGCCTGCTGTGAATACCCCCGGGGGCCTGCTGTATATACCCCCGGGGGCCTGCTGTATATACCCCTGGGGACCTGCTGTATACCACTGGGGGCCTGCTGTATACGATACTACTGGGGCCTGTATACCACACTGCTGGGGGCTGTATACCTGTGCTGGAGTCCACCCTCAGCTTATACGCGAGTCAATAAGTTTTCCCAGTTTTTGGGGGCAAAAGTAGGGGGGTCGGCTTATGCACGGGTCGGCTTATACACGAGTATATACGGTAACTAAGATAAAGAAGTGGCAAGAAAGGAGGATGACACGACCTGCCAGAAGAAAGTAAAAGTGCCTTTGGGTTCACTATAGGTGTCTTGTCTATGATAAATTGCTAGTGCTAGTTCAGGGGTAAGAAATAGTCATACAACAAGGGACCAGCCCTATTAATAGTAAACTCTCCCACTGAATAAGGTGCAAAGTTAAGCATAGACAATAAGGTGCAAAGTTAAAGGGGAACTCCAGTGAGAGAAAACTTTTTAGTACAGTTCCTGCCCTGCTACACGATGAAGCAGACCTGTACACTGTAGTTCTAGGATTTATAGATCTCTTATAAATCGATAAAATCATACCTGCTCCTCAGCTCTGGCCCCCAGCTCAGGAAACCTAGAATCTACAGCATGAGAGCTTCATGTAGGAGCAAAAAGCAGGAAGGGTGTGGATGCTGGGAGCTGCAGGATCAGCCTACATTCCAGCCCCTCACAATTCTGTTTAGTGAGGGGGAGTGGCAGGGGGGTGTGCAGAGATTTAGGTTCCCAAGGTGGGGGCCAGAACAGAGGAGCAGGTATGATTTTATAAATTTATAATCGATTTATAGATCCTAGAACTGCAGTGTACAGCTCTGCTTCATTGTGTAGCAGGGCAGGAACTGTACTAAAAAGTTCTTTCACAGGAGTTCCCCTTTAAGCATAGACCCTAGCCATATCTATCCTAATCCCGTTGTCTCCAGATATTACTCTGGAGGAGAACCGTGGGAGTGTAGGAGAGAGGCCTATCTCCACATTCCCAACATTTGTTCTGCTCTCCAGAAGTTTCTCTGCCTTGCTGTCAATCAGTCCCACTTTCAATTTGTGGCCCTCCCCTTCGGATTGGCCAAGGCTCCCAGGGTTTTCACAAAGGTCATGGCTGCAGTTATGGCTCTTCTACAGTCAGGGAGTCCTGGATGACATTCTGGTTAAAGCTCCCTCCTACTATGAGAATCTAGAGACTGCAGATCAGTGTCAAACTGTCTTGTTTTGGATGGATCATCAAAGTAATCTCTGTTCCCATCTCAGCAGATCATCTTCCTGGGAATGCTGATCAAGAAAGCTTATGCAAAGATACTTCTTCGAGCAGAAAAGGCATCAACCCTACAGACTAGTACACATTCCTTGTGCTGCCCTTCTCTTACTCTCCGATTTTGTATGAGCATTCTAGACAAAATGGTGGCGGCTATCAAAGCAACTCAGTTTGCCCTGCTGCACACCATGCAGTGGACACTGCTTTCCCACTGAGACAAGTCTGTCCTCTCCTTAGATTGTCCGATTCATCTATTTTCTGATTCATCTATTTTCCCCTGCGTGAGCCAGATTGTTTCTGGTGGTGAGACTCGCCCCTCAGTTTTCTCAGTCGCTTCCCCCCATACACTGGCAGATTGTGAGGACTGATGCCAGTCTACTCTGTTAGGAAGCAGTCTTTCAGAATTTGACAGTGCAGGGTTGGAGGAATGCCGAAACGTTCTCCTCCTTATCAATATCCTGGAACTCAGGGCAGTTTGTAATGAGTTGGCAGGATAAGCTGTCGGATATCTTCGTTCGGATTCATTCAGATAACGGCTCCGCCGTGGCCTATATCGACTTCCAGGAAGGAATTCGCAGTTGTCAAGCAAAGTCAAGCCCCTGAGATTCTCGTCCGGGCACAATGAATAATCACTGATATTTCTGGGAGTAGACAACTGGGCCGCAGACTTCCTAAATTGTGAGAGTTATCCACGGGAGAATGGTCTATGCATCATTTAATCTCGAACAGATCTGTCTTCGGTGGGGCACTCCAGATAACCTGATAGCATCCAGACTCAATAACAAAAGTATGTGTCTAAAGCGTGTGATCGTCTAACAGTCGCATCCAATGACATGGAGATTCCTTAATCACAGTTATCTTCCTCATTTATTCCCACCTTTACCTCGGCTACCCAGGAATGTAAAGATGATCAGGTCAGAAAGCATTCCCGTTATCCTTGTGTTTCCGGACAGGGCCAGAAGATCATGATACGAGGTAGTAGTTAACTTTCTAGCAGACATTCCATGGAGGCACCCAGATCGGTACTCTTCCACGGTCTCCTCTTCCACCCGAATTCTCGGTGACTCAATTTAATGGTATGTCTGTTAAAGCCACTGTCCTAAGAGCTTCAGGTCTCTCAGACGAGGTTATGTAGACCATGATCATGTCTCGGAAGCCATCCTAATCATGTGGCTCCCATCGTACCAGAAAGGCATTTTCCACGGGTGTGAATCCAACAGATCTTTCGCCCAAGGCTGTGGAATTGGTAAGTCAAACCACTGACTGACTCCTGAATATCCCTGACTCAGACTCCTTCGACTCCCTCATACACGGCTTATGTTTAAGTGATAAATTTATTGTAGTTCAATGGTAACATCAGGCTTTAATCATATTTATGATACAATAATCAAGATATTTAGAAAGAACATAAAAAAAAATATTTCAGCACATTCTGCTCTGAACGACTGTACCCAATTTATTAGATATTTTAGGAGTCAGAGTTGGTCCATTTTCTACAGACTAACTCCGACTCCATAGCCCTGCTTTCGCCTGTTTTTTTCCCTCAATTCTCGTCTTGCCTTCTTGCAGTCGAGTCTCAAGTCCAGTTTGGCTTTTAGCTTCCTCAACGGCTAGGTCTTGGCCCTGTCAACTCTTTTTCAGAAGGACTTGACTTTCACACTGTAAATTGAGGCTTTTCTTCAAGGGGTGACCTACTCTGCATTTTTACTTGCCTCCTTCGGATCCCTGGGACCTTAACTGGTTCTCAGCACTTTGTAGCATCCTCCTTTTCAACCAATCCACATTATTTCCCCACTCTGGCTCTCCCGCAAGGTGGCATACCTCATTGCTAACACTTCAATCAAGTGAGTAACTGAGCTACCGGCCCCTGTCTTGCCGCTCTTCTTCTCACATTCCTTACATGGACAAGGTGGGGTTACATCTGGTGCCTTTATTACTTCCCAAACTGGTTTCTTTGTTTTACCTTAAAGAGACACTTCTTCCTTCTCTATGTCCTTTGTCTAATCCTGCAGACAGTTTGGATCTGGTTAGAGCAGTGAGTCACTACCTGACGGCTTACATCACAAGTTCAGATTCCCTGTTCATTATTCTAGAAGGACCACGCCGATGTCTATCGGCCTCGAAAGCGACCATTGCCCACTGGATTTGTTCTGCCAACCTGGCACCTTATATTACCAAAAACAAAGTGCCCCCGCTGGGGGTGAAAGATTACTCCACTCAGGCAGTGGAGGCTTCCTGGGCCCTTTGCCATCAAGCTTTGGCCTTACACCTTAGTAAAGCTCCCACTTGGTCATCCGTTCATAGCATTTAAAAGTCTTACAGGGCTCATACCTTTGCCTTTGCATATGTGAATCTGGGCAGGTGGCAGTCACTTGGGTTTCTTCCTGAGAGAATGCCTTACACATTTTTAATTTCCTACACATTTATACTTATTTTCCATCCTAGTGACTGCTTTGGGACATTCTATGGTCTTCTGTTTCCCCCAATGAAGTAACCGAGAGAAAAGGATTATTGTACTCACCATAAAATCTCTTTCTCGCAGCCTTCATAGGGGGACACAGCACCCACTCTTTGTCCATGTTGCCCTATTGGGCTAGGGCATGCATATCTCTCTCTCTCTAGATGGGACCTAGGCACTTGTTCACACAGCACACAGTTTATTTACCAGTCCAGGTTATTACAGACCTTTTGAGAACCGGTTCCACCCTGTTCCCACAGTCTTGCAAAGTTTCTGCACTGCTGCTAGGGTCTGTCTTGGCTGGGTCCCCTTGGAAGGGCCCAGTTTATGCTGCAAGGCTGGGCTAAACGGCACACAGCCAGCACACAGGGCTGCTCCTGCTCTGTCCACCTGACCCCCACTGAGAGCCCTGTGCTGCAAGCCCAGTTTTAAACACATTCCTGGACAGAGTGATGGAAGACCCGAAATGGAGGAGATACATACCAACCTTCATAGATGACACCGGTCACTGCCTCACACTATCTAATCTCTATTCTAATCTAATCTAAATCTATCTATCCTAATCTAATCCATTTTTTCTAATCTAATATCTATCTAGCTATCCTAATCTAATCTCTATCTATCCTACTCTAAATCTATCTAATCTCTATCTATCCTAATCTAATCTCTACCTATTTATCCTAATATCTATCCAATCTAAATCTATCCTAATGTAATCTCCATTTATCTATCCTAATTTAAATTTATCTATCCTAATCTAATCTCTACCTATCTATCCTTATATCTAATCTCTATCTATCCTAATCTAAATCTAATCTATGTATCCATCCTAATCTTTATCTATCCTAATCTAATCCCTATCTATCCTAATCCCTATCTATCCTAATCTAATCCCTATCTATCCTAATCTAATCCCTATCTATCCTAATCTAATCCCTATCTATCCTAATCTAATCCCTATCTATCCTAATCTATCATTTTAAGTTCCCCAATGACAGCTACCAGAAACTGAAAAGCAATTCTTCTGCATTTTTTTTTACATTTTTTTTGTAATCCGGTTCATTTTTATGAGTAGCTTTTTTGATTTTCTCTTTAATTCTTCACTCATATAGAACTATTCTGAAGGAAAAGGAGAATTTTGTGTACTCACCGTAAATTCCTTTTCTCTTAGCCTCTAATTGGGGGACACAGGATGATGGGTTATAGTATTCTGCCACTAGGAGGCGACACTAAGTAATTAACAAAATAAGCACAGTGGCTCCTCCCTGCAGTTTATAACCCTCTGACTGGCACAGTCTAGCCAGTCTTGTGCTAAAGCAGTAGGAGTGAAAACTACACAAGCCGAAAAGGCAAACAAGGAAAAAAACTCAAGAAGGCCCAACAGGCCCAGGGAGGGTGCTGTGTCCCCCAATTAGAGGTTAAGAGAAAAGGAATTTACGGTGAGTACACATAATTCTCCTTTTCTCCTTTGCCTCATTAGGGGACACAGGACGATGGGACGTCCTAAAGCAGTCCCTGGGTGGGAACCAGAACATCCCAACTGAAACACACAATCAACAGGCTAGCAACCGCTGCCTGTAGGATGCGTCTACCCTGAGTGTGCACTCGATAGTGCTTTGTAAATGTGTGCAGGCTGGACCAAGTGGCCGCCTTGCACACCTGCTCAGCCGTAGCCTGGTGCCTTGGAGGCACCCACCGCACGAGTGGAATGAGCATGCAAACCTGAAGGAACTGACAGGTTGCGCAAAGAGTATGCTTCCTGAATGGTCAGTTTAATCCATCTGGCAAGCGTGGCCTTTGACGCGGCCATCCCCTTACAGTGACCCTCCGGAAGGACGAACAGTGTGTTCGATTTCCTGAAACACGCTGTCCGAGACACGAACCAAATCCAAAGTGTGCAAAGCTTTCTCAAAGCAATGCACAGGGGCCGGACAAAATGAAGGAAGGACAATATCCTCATTTAAATGAAAAGAGGACACCACTTTAGGAATGAAAGACGGTACCGGTCGCATCACCACCTTGTCCTGGTGGAAAGAAACGGCGCCTTACAAGAAAGCGCCGCCAATTCGGACACTCTCCGAATAGAAGTGATCGCCACCAGGAAAATCACCTTCTGAGACAGAAGGCGCAAAGGAATCTCCTTGAGAGGTCTGAACGGGGTCTTCTGGAGAGTTTCCAGAACCAGGTTTAAATCCCAGGCCTCCTGTATGGTGGGACTATACGAGCCACACACTGTAAAAAGGTACGGACCTGAGATTTTGAAGGCATGCGGCGCTGAAAATGTACCGATAATGCAGAAATCTGCCTTTTAAAGGGAACTCAATGAGAGTCCCTTTTCCAGCCCCGATTGGAGGAACCCCAGAACCACCGGGAGCGAAAAAGGCAAAGGCGAAACCTGCTTTGACTCACACCAACCAAAGAACGTCTTCCAAGTTCTATGATATATCCTGGCAGAAACAGGCTTCCTCGCACGCGCCATAGTGCGTGCAACTCCTTCCGAAAATCCTGCCCGGGTCAGAATTCTGGTCTCAAGGGCCACGCCATTAAACGCAGAGCCCCGGAATTCTGATGCCAAGTCGGACCTTGACACAGAAGGTCCGGTTGAACTGGCAACAGGAGCGTCTGCGACGAGCGGGTTGGTGACTGCTCCGCGCGTGTTTACCAAGGTCATGGCCGCGGTCATGACCGTTCTACACGGTCTGGGAGTGGTGGTCTTCCCTTACTTAGATGACCTCTTGATCAAGGGTCGGTCGTTCAGGGATTGCGAGGACAGTGTTCGCATCACGATAGACACTGTCTCGGCTGGGTTGGATTCTCAACCTGCCAAAGTCCCCTCCAGTTCCGAGCCGCAGACTCACGTTTCTGGGGATGGTCCTGGGCACATCTCAGGGTCTGGTGCTTCTTCCCCAAGACAAGGTTCAGTCTCTGCAAACTGAGTACCACGACCTCCTGGGCCAATTGGGGGCTATTAATATCACCGCCACCTTCTCCGTCCTGACCTTCTGGACCACTCTGGGAAGGAGGGCCAGCGGTGGAAAAAACGTAAGGAAGGCGAAACGGTGTTCAGTCCTGAACCAGGGCGTCTGATCCCAGAGCCCTGGGGTCGCGGGAATGAGCAAAGAAGTGCGGAACCTGGGCATTTATCCGTGACGTCATGAGATCCACATCTGGAGTCCCGAAGTGTTGACAGATCTGCTTGAACACCTCCGGGTGAAGAGCCCATTCCCCTGACGCGAGCCCCTGACGGCTAAGATAATCCGCCGCCCAGTTCTCGACCCCCGGGATGTGAACTGCCGACAGCACAACACCTGAGGATTCGGCCCAAAGCAGGATCGGTTCCACTTCCCGCATCGCTGCTCTGCTGTGCGTCCCACCCTGATGGTTGACGTAAGCCACCGCCGTGGCATTGTCCGACTGGACGCGAACATGACAACCCATCAAGAAACGCTGGAAACTCTGCAATGCCAAGTAAATGGTCCGAACTTCCAGAAGATTGATGGGTAGAGAGGACTCCTGCCGAGTCCATCGACCCTGAGCCGTGTGATTCCCGAACACCGCCCCCCAGCAGAGGAGGCTGGCATCGGTAGTTACAACAGTCCACTTTACTGACAAGAAGGATCTCCCCTGCGAGAGAGACGACAGGATCAACCACCACCGAAGAGATCTCCTCGTTGCCGCCGATGGGCGAAAGAGGTGATGAAGGGTGAAAGGACTGCGGTTCCATGCTGATAAGAGATCCAACTGTAGGGGGCGTAGATGCAGTTGCGCAAACGGCACTGCCTCCATTGCTGCCACCATTTTCCCCAAAACTCGCATCGCAAACAGAGGGGAATCCGGGTGAGAGCCCCGCAATGCACGGACAGCAGTTTGCAGAGACTGAACCTTGTCTTGTGGAAGAAGCACCAGACCCTGAGATGTGTCCAGGACCATCCCCAGAAACGTGAGTCTGCGGCTCGGAACTGGAAAGGACTTTGGCAGGTTGAGAATCCAACCCAGCCGAGACAGTGTGTCTATCGTGATGCAAACACTGTCCTCGCAATCCCTGAACGACCGACCCTTGATCAAGAGGTCATCTAAGTAAGGGAAGACCACCACTCCCAGACCGTGCAGAACGGTCATGACCTTGGTAAACACGCGCGGAGCAGTCGCCAACCCGAAGGGAAGGGCGACAAACTGATAATGATTCTCGCCCACCGCGAACCGCAGGAGTCTCTGATGAGGACCAGATATCGGGATGTGCAGATAAGCATCCTTGATATCTATAGAAGCGAGGAACTCTCCTCCTTGCATGGACGCAATGACTGACCGGAGGCTCTCCATCCGGAACCGTCGGACTTGCACAAATCGGTTCAAGCGCTTCAGGTCTAAAATGGGACGGAAGGAACCGTCCTTTTTGGGAACGAGGAACAGGTTGGAATAGAACTCCTGACCCCGCTCGTTCAGAGGCACTGGGACAATGACTCCTGCCCGCCTCAGAGACTCGACTGCCTGGGAGAAGGCATGTGCCTTTCCCAGCATTCTCGAGGGACGAGAAAGAACAAAACTTCTGGGAGGGCGAGTGTGAAACTATGTTGTATCCGGAAGACACCAATTCCCGAACCCACTGATCCTCTGTAACAGTGAGCCAGGCATGCCGAAAGCGGGAAAATCAGCCGCCCACTTGGGACGTGTCTTCCGGATGTGAGGAGTCATGAAGAGGGAGACCTCTGAGACCCGGAGTCCTTATTCCGGGACTGCCAAGCAGAACCTGACTTACTTGAGGAGTGGAAACCCCTGTCCGAACGAGACGACTGATTCTGGGGAGGCGGACGGGAAACCGACCACCCAGACGAATTCCGAAACGACCAGAATCTCGTCTGCTGACCCTTGGAAAACCTACGCCTCGCTTTTTGTTAAGGAAGCGAGGTGCTTTTACCACCCGTGGCATCCGATATCATCTTATCCCCGAATAAGCGATCCCCTACACACGGCATGCCCGTGAGGGACTTTTTGAGGCCGAATCCGCCTTCCACTCCCGAAGCCAGAAAGCCCAGCGTATTGCAACAGAATTAGAGGCGGTTACTGCAGTGCAATTAGCTGCATCAGGGGAAGAGTGAAACAAAAACTCCCCCGCCACCGAAATCTGAGCCGCCAGATCCAGCAACTCAGGATCAGCCTCATGACGACTCAGGGCAGAGTGTAAATCCCCCGCACAAGTCATGATAGCCTTCGCCACCCACATAGAGGCGAAAGAAGGGGACAAAGAAGCACCTGATGCCTCAAACACTGACTTGGACAATTGTTCCAACTGGCGATCGGCTGCATCCTTGATGGAAGCACCATCAGGAAGAAACATCAGAGTCTTAGAAGCCAAACGGGACACCGGAGGGTCCACTGACGGGGGACTCTGACCATGCCTTTGCCACTGTCGGCAAAAAGGGGTAACGGGCTGCAATCGCCTTATGATTGCCAAACTTCTTATTAGGATGAGCCCAGTGTTTTTGTAAAACCTCCTGGATCTCGGAATGGTCTGAAAAAACCCTCTGAGGTCTCTTAGGCCTCTTAAAGGAGACTATATGATCCGACACCGAAGCTGGATATGCCACCGACAGAGCCTGATTAACGGCCGACACCAGGTCGTCCACCATGGCCAGAGTATCAGAAGACGTGGACTCAAAGGATTCACCCTGATCCACCTCAGATTCATGAAGTTCACCCGAAGAGTGAGAATCACGAGACCTACTCCGTGTATGGGAGGTCACAGAACTCTGAAACAGGGCCGAGGAAGAACCCGTCCGGGATCTCTTCCCACCTGACCAAGGAGAAAGGAGGTACTTGAATGAGACTTCTCATTGTCAGAACCATCCTCCAAATGGACCTGCTGGTCCGGGGATAATGAACGTGGTTGCACCACCTGGAGCAGTGTGTCGGAGAGCTGCTGTATAACGTGGCTCACTGATTGTGACAGAGTAACTGCCAATTCTGGGGTAGCAGAAGTATCAACAGACACCTCCACCCCGATGGGTGTCTGACCGGAGTCAGAGACAGTAGACTGAGGATGATCAGAAGCGCAGGCCTGGCAGAGCGGGGTCGAGCTCCCACAGGACAGCGCAGCTTTGCATGCTGTGCAAAAGAATGGTAAACAGTGAAGGCCTCAGGTACCTTCTTGCCCTTAGTACCTGGCATCATGCAGCCTTTCGCCACTGCTGCGCTCAGACTATACACACACACACACACACACACACACACACTGCAGGGGTTAGTATGACAGGAAGGAAACCACAGTGCTGATATGCCACTGCAGCCTAGAGCTATAGCGGCACAAAACCAATATGTCACCTGAGAGGATAGAAGACAAAACGCTTCCTGTGTCCCCCCGTGCTGCTGCAATGGCGTCCTAGGCAGAGAAAAGGTGCCAAAACAGCGGTGTGGAGAGGGAAAACGAAGCCACGCCCCCCTCCCATGCTGCCTTGCACAGCCACCCTCCCCCTAATGCTACTGGCCAGCAAAGATGGCCAGGGCGGCCCCAAGACGCAGCAGCATCACTGGAGGAGACCTCCAGTGCTAGGCCGAAGTCGGGGGCTAAATTAATAGCGCCGGCCGCCTGTCAGCAGGGTCCGGCGCGGAGCACCGGAAAAAAACGCCGCAGGCACAGGACGCGACAGGGGACACACAGCGCTGCTTCATACCGGAATGGCTCATCATCCTCAGCCCTTCCAGGGACAGGAGTGCGGACCAGTCATTCCCCGCAGCTGTATCATAGCTGCCGCGGCCAGGAAAAAAACAAAAAAAAATTTCTGGTGACCCAGGGGGGATACCTCCTACAACCAAGAGTCCCAACTGTGGAGTCTGGGGAGGGATGCTGCAAGAGCCTGTCATAACTGTAACACGGAGTCCCAACTGTGGGGTCTGTGAAGGGACGGTGCAGCGTTCTGATAACATCAGCTTCAACCTAGAACCCCATCTGAAGGGCCCGGGGAGCACGATCAACAATAGGATAAAATAACAAACCTACAAAACAAACAGTGTCTTGCCTCCTAAGACACTAAGCAAAAAACTGGCTAGACTGTGCCAGTCAGGGGGTTATATACTGCAGGGAGGAGCCACTGTGCTTATTTTGTTAATTACTTAGTGTCGCCTCCTATTGACAGATGCTATAACCCATCGTCCTGTGTCCCTCAATGAGGCGAAGGAGAAATAGAACTATTAAGGGAGAATCACGATCTTAAAGGAGTTCTTGCAGCTGAGCTAATGTGGTCAGTGGTTTCCCTTTACACTTTTTTTTTTGCAAAAGGATCAAATTTAAATGCTACAAAATTAAAGGGTCATCAGGCTTTTATACCCAAAAGTAAAGATGTGTGGAAGCACCCTTTAATGCTTATGAAATACACACCTTTCTTGTAGTACTTAGTTTAAAAATTGTAAAGTGTTCCATCTTTGAAGTTTTAATTGCGAGTGCGGTCAGCAGACACTGCACTTCCAACTCTCATGCCTTTCTCATTTCCCCACCTCCGTTGGCTTTTAGTCTTTGCACTCAAATACTAAGACATGCTTTATTGACTATAGAAAAGCATAGTAGCTAATATGAAAAATCGGAATACTTCACTTATAAACATGGCCATGTCCATAACAACCCAGTAGACACGTTGATGCGTTTCCATTTTACTGGGTCATAACCTACTTTTGCATCGGCACTCAGTCAAAGCCTCAGCCTGAGGCTTGTTCTTCATCTTATAGCCCTTCTCTTCCCACCCTTAGGAACTGCTTTAGGACATCCCATGATTTCCTGTGTCACCCAATGAAGCAATAGATAAAACAGGATTTTTATTTACTTGCCGTAAAATATATTTCTCGGGGCCCTTATTGGGGGACACATCACGTATCCCTTTTTGTATAGTTTTGTTGGACCAGTCTGTATTTATTTCAGTTTACTTCTCCTACTGCTTTTGCACTATCTGACCAGTTTACCTCCGGTCGGGGATGTATACTGCCGGGGAGAAGCTAACTTTTTTTTAAATTTACCCTAGTGTCGCCTCCTAGTGGCAGCAGCATACACCCATGGTCTCCTGTGTCCCCCAATGAAGGCTCCGAGAAAGATTTTATGACGAGTGCACAAAAATCCTCTTGTTTCTTCCCCTTACTGAGTTTTTCCACGGGTGCCAAATAATTACTGTGTTTGCACTGCCCTATCGGAGACTACCCTGAGTAAACTCTTGAGGATGTTTTGGGAGCCAGTCTAATGATCTGTGCATGCTCTGCCTCCTCTGATGAGATGACTCCAGGCAGTGACTTTGTGCAGGAGCTGAATCATTGCTCATGGTCATCTCAATAAAGGAGAAAGCACATGCGCAGAATGAGAGGCCAGCTGTCACTAGCAATCACTCTTTTGAGAAGACCCAGTGCCTGAGCAGAATCACCACCTGTAATCATCTCAGAGACAGCAGCGCATGCGCAGATTAATAGGCCAGCCCTTGCTTGTCATCTGTGCGGCTCCTGATGAAGAGACGACCCTGGGCAATGATTTGGTGTCTGCACAGAATATTTTAACCCCTTCCAGACCCTTGGCCCACCCCCTGGGCCATGGAATGATCGGGCTCCTGCAGGTTGAGTGAGGGTGTCACTGACCTGTCACTCGGCCTGCAGGTACATGGGGAGTTGTACAACACCCCAGGGGGGTCGATTTGCCCCACCCCCACCCCCCCGGCTACAGGCGCGGTGATTGGCACTCAAAAGTGAAAGTGAAAATCACCGCGCCTGTAATGCTTCCCTGTCTGCCGCTGCTATCCCTACCCTCCAATCTTCTCCCCTGTCATCCTCTAACTGTCCCCCTGCCCCCCACCTCTCTTTCCTGCCCTCTCTTCATCTTTCTTACCCCCCCCCCCCCCCGCTTTTTCCTGCCGCCTGCTTCCTGTCCCTGCCGCCCACTTCCTCTTCCTGCCGCCCGCCTCCTCCTGCCTGCTCCCGCTTCCTCCTGCCTGCCCCCACTTCCTCCTAAGTGCCCCCCTACTTCTCCTGTCACTCCCCCTCTTCCCCCTTCCTGCCCCCCCGATCACCGGAGCGGCAATCGCCTCTCCCACTCACCCCTCCGGCGGCCGCTCTGTCTCCACTGCGTCCCGCTCCTCCTCCTCCTCTTCACCGCCTCCGGATCTGACAGCTCTGTCCTGGAGCTGCCAGATCACTTTCTACAGCTAGATCCTGAGGATCTAGCTGCAGGAAGTGATCTGACAGCTCCAGCACAGTGATCCACAGTGACCATTATATGATCACTGTGGATCACTGTGCTGGATCTGTCAGATCACTTTCTACAGCTGGATCCTGAGGATCTAGCTGCAGGAAATGATCTGACAGCTCCAGCACAGTGATCCACAGTGACCATTATGTGATCACTGTGCTGGAGCTGTCAGATCACTTTCTGCAGCTGGATCCTGGGGATCGAGCTGCAGAAAGCAATCTGACAGCCCGGGCGCACTGATGCACATAGTGGGTCTCTGCGCCCGGGCTCTTTGATCGCTGCTCTACAGCCCGATCTCCCTGCATGGGCATCGAGCTGCAGAAAGTGATCTGACACTCCGGGCGCAGTGACCCACTATGTGCATCACATGCGCCTGGGCTGCCAGATCGCTTTCCGCAACTCGATCCCCATGCAGGGGGATCGAGCTGCAGAAAGCAATCTGACAGCCTGGGCGCAGTGATGCACATAGTGGGTCACTGTGCCCAGGCTCTTAGATCGCTGCTCTGCAGCCCGATTTCCCTGCATGGGCATCGAGCTGCAGAAAGCGATCTGACAGCCCGGACGCAGTGATGCACATAGTGGGACAATCGTGATAACAACAAAATCAAACGGCGAAACGTACGTCAGGAGTCTGGTACTAAGGGGGTTCCCTCCTTCCTGCACTACAAGCACCTTTCTGGTATGGATATGGACTTTTAACCTCTTTGGACTGATCAGCTCTTTAGTTGGGCAACAATCATATGGGGCTGCTATTCCACAGTATAGTCTGTCTGCAACAGTGTGATTAATGAATGGCTATCTGTGGTTTCCCTAAACAAGGGTATCGAAAATGTCCCCCATGTATTGTATTGTAATGATTGTCAATCCAACTGGGTAATATATCCTACTGTACCTCGGTGCTAGTGTTTTTGTAATAATGGCACTTTATGTCTCTTTGTAACCTAGTAATTACTATGTCTCTAGAAATTTAATAAATCAAGTATTTATATGAAAAGGATTGTAGCAACACGCTCTAGTTTTTCTCCTATTTATTATATAAATAAAATGACATGGAGCTTTGCCGTATTTTTGGTTGCCAGCCAGGTACAACTTGGCAGCTAGGGGGCTGGAATCCTCAGCATGGAGATACCCAAATGTATTGGGTCCCCTATGCTGCGAATTGTAACTACTAGACTAGTATGTTCTTTCACAAAAAGTTTCTTTATTCATTTATACGTCTCAATTTGTGAAGCACATGGGGGTTCAAAGTGCTCACTGTGCATCTAGATATGTTCCCTGGGGGTCTAGTTTCCAAAATGGGGTCACTTGTGGGGGATCTCAAATTTTTAGGCACACAGGGGCTCTCCATACGCGACCTGGTGTCCGCTAACAATTCCAATTGTTGGCAAACACCATGTCATGTATGGAGAGCCCCTGTGTGCCTAAACATTGGAGCTCCCCCACAAGTGACCCCATTTTGGAAACTAGACCCCCCAAGGAACCTATCTAAATGCATAGTGAGCACATTGAATCCCCAGGTGCTTCACAAACTGAGCCATAATAAGGTAAAAATACTTTTTTTTCACACAAATTTTCTTTTTTAATTTGTACGGATCAATTTGTGAAGCACCTGGGGGTTCAAAGGGCTCACTATGCATCTAGATATGTTCCCTGGGGGTCTAGTTTCCAAAATGGGGTCACTTGTGGGGGAGCCCCAATGTTTAGGCACACAGGAGCTCTCCAAATGCGACATGGTGTCCGCTAACAATTTGAGCTGATTTTCCATTCAAATTGTTAGCGGACACCATGTCGCGTTTGGTGAGCCCCTGTGTGCCTAAACTTTGGAGCTCCCCCACAAGTGACCCCATTTTGGAAACTAGACCCCCCAGGGAACTTATCTAGATGGGTGGTGAGCATATTGAACCCACACATGCTTTACAAATTGATCTGTGAATATGGAAAAAGTACTTTTTTTTCACAAAAATGTTCTTTTAGCCTCAATTCTTTCATTTTCACATGGGTAACAGGATAAAATTCATCCTAAAATTTGTTGGGCAATTTCTTCTGAGTACAAACCGATACCTCATATGTGGTCATAAACCACTGTTTTGACGCGCGGCAGGGCTCAGAAGTGAAGGAGCGCCATTTCACTTTTTGAATGGAAAATTAGCTCCAAAAGTCAAATTGCTCTCTTTCCCTTCAGAGCCCTGCTGTGCGCCCAAACGGTGGTTTATGATCACATATGTGGTATCGGTGTACTCAGGAGAAATTGCCCAACAAATTTTAGGATCCATTTTATCTTGTTACCCATGTGAAAATGAAAAAATTGAGGATACAAGAACATTTTTGTTAGAAAAATTAAAATATCCATTTTTTTGTTTCCAATTTGCTTAGTTCCTGTGAAGCACCTGAAGGGTTAATAATCTTCTTGAATGTAGTTTTGAGTAGCTTGAGGGGTGCAGTTTTTGGAATGGTGTCACTTTTGGGTGTTTTCTGTCATGTAAACCCCTCAAAGGGACTTCAAATGGGATGTGGTCACTAAAAAAAATGGTTTTGTAAATTTTGGTGGAAAAATGAAAAATTGCTCATGAACTTTGAACCCTTATAACTTCCTAACAAAATTTTTTTTTTTTTCCAAAATTGTGCTGATGTAAAGTAGACATGTGGGAAATATTATTTCATAACTATTTTGTGTCACATAACTCTCTGGTTTACCAGAAGAAAAATTGCAAACTTTCAAAAATTTTGCCATATTTTTGATTTTTTCACAAATAAACGCAAAAATTATCGACCTAAATTTAATACTAACATGAAGCCCAATATGTCACGAAAAAACATTCTCAGAATCGCTAGGATCCGTTGAAGCGTTCCCGAGTTATAACCTCATAAAGGGACACTGGTCAGAATTGCAAAAAAAGAGAATTTTGTTTACTTACCGTAAATTCTTTTTCTTCTAGCTCCTAATTGGGAGACCCAGACATTGGGTGTATAGCTTCCGCCTCCGGAGGACACACAAAGTATTACACTTAAAACAAGAAGTGTAACTCCTCCCCTACTGCCTATACACCCCCTCTAGGAGGAATCCCATCAGTTCGGTGCACAAGCAGGAAGGAGGATAAAACCCACATCAAGACCAAAAGGTCCGGTTAAACATTGTCGGCCAACAGGGCCAAAAGAGCGACATGTACAACACCAGTCACTCACATAAAAGAACAACGCCCAAAGGCCAACAGGGTGGGTGCTGGGTCTCCCAATTAGGAGCTAGAAGAAAAAGAATTTACGGTAAGTAAACAAAATTCTCTTTTTCTTTTTCGCTCCATTGGGAGACCCAGACATTGGGATGTCCAAAAGCTATCCCTGGGTGGGAAGAGACCCAAGCAAGACAGTAACTTTAAATGTGAGCAACCGCCGCCTGAAGGATCCGTCTACCCACATTAGCTTCAGCCGAAGCATATGCATGAACCTGATAGTGTTTCGTAAAGGTGTGCAGGCTAGACCAAGTGGCCGCCTGACACACCTGTTGCGCCGTGGCCTGATGACGTAGGGCCCACGAGGCACCCACAGCTCTTGTGGAATGTGCCTTAATCCCAGCCGGCACAGGTGTACCAGAGAGAATGTAGGCTTCCTGAATGGGAGCCTTGATCCACCGAGCCAAGGAGGACTTGGAAGCCTGCGTTCCTTTCTTCTTGCCCGTCGTGAGAACGAACAGGGCATCCGAGCGGCGAAAGGCAGCCGTGCGGGAGATATAAATCCTGACCGCTCTGACCAGGTCCAGAGTATGGAGGGACTTCTCATACTGGTGAACCGGATTAGGACAAAAAGATGGCAGGACAATGTCTTGATTCAGGTGGAACGGAGACAGCACCTTCGGTAGAAACTCCGCCACAGGACGTAGTACCACTTTATCCTGGTGAACTACCAGGAAAGGAGATTTGCAGGACAGAGCTGCCAGCTCCGAAACTCTGCGCAAAGATGTAATAGCCACCAGAAAGGCCACTTTCTGAGAAAGTCTCAAGAGAGACACTTCCCTCAAGGGTTCGAAAGGCGGCTTCTGCAAAGCCGCGAGAACCATATTAAGGTCCCATGGGTCCAGAGGACGTCTGTGCAAGGGGCAAATCACATCGTGCCCCCCTACAAACGTCTTGACCTGAGGCAGGTTAGCCAGACGCTTGTTGAAAAGCACAGACAGAGCGGAGATCTGGCCCTTTAGGGAACTGAGAGCCAACCCCTTGGTCAACCCGGACTGAAGAAAAGCAAGCAGGGTTGTAAGAGAGAAAGGCCAGGGGGACTTTCTGTGGAGACGACACCAAGAAAAGAAAATCTTCCAGACTCTACGGTAAATTGTTGCCGAGGCAGGTTTCCTGGCTTGTCTCATGGTTGCGGCGACTTCCGAAGAAAAGCCACAGGATGTCAGCAACCAGTCTTCAAGTGCCACAAAGTCAGGCTGAGGGCCGCTGAATTGTGGTGGAAGAACGGCCCTTGAGACAGAAGGTCTGGCCGGAGAGGGAGCCTCCACGGAATCCCCGTCGAGAGCTGTAGAAGATCCGGATACCAGGCCCTCCTGGGCCAGTCTGGGGCGATGAGCAGGGCTTGATGACATTCCATCCTGAGTTTCCGAAGAACCCTGGGTAATAGAGGGATTGGAGGAAACACGTACGGAAGACGAAACCTGGACCAATCCTGGACCAGAGCGTCCGCCGCCACCGCCCTGCTGTCCCGCGAGCGAGACATGAACAGCGGGACCTGGTGGTTCAACCGAGAGGCCATGAGGTCCACATCTGGAGTGCCACATCTGTCGCAGATGTGGCGAAAGACATCTGGGTGAAGAGCCCATTCTCCTGGGTCCATACCTTGCCGACTCAGATAGTCGGCCTCCCAATTGTCCACTCCAAGAATATGTACTGCCGAGATGGACGAGCCGTTGTCCTCGACCCACTGCAGGATACGGTGGACTTCTGCAAGGGCCTGAGGACTGCGAGTGCCTCCCTGGTGGTTGACGTAAGCGACCGCGGTGGCGTTGTCGGATTGTATCCGAATCGGATTCCCCGCCAGGAATCTCTGAAAAGCCAGAAGAGCCAAATAAATGGCCCGAATCTCCAGAACGTTGATCTGAAGGGAGGATTCCCGCCATGTCCAGGTGCCCTGTGCCCGGTGGTGAAGAAAAACGGCGCCCCAGCCTAGAAGACTGGCGTCCGTGGTCACCACCAACCAAGAGGGGGGCAGAAAGGATCTGCCCCGAGAGAGGGAGGAGGGAAGCAGCCACCAACGAAGAGACTCCTTCGTGTCCGACAACAGAGGGATGTGTTGGTCGAGGGAGGAGGACTTCTTGTTCCATCCGCGCAAGATCTGCAATTGCAGCGGACGGAGATGGAATTGCGCAAATGGCACTGCTTCGATGGTCGCCACCATCTTCCCTAGAACGTGCATCAGACGCCTGATGGACACTGAGTCTGACCGCATGAGAGACTGGACCTCCTCCTGGATCGAGATCTGTTTGTCGACCGGAAGGACGATCAGAGCCGGGGCAGTATGAAACTCCATGCCCAGATAAGTTATGGACTGAGCAGGCAGAAGAACAGACTTGGGTACGTTGATCAACCACCCGAAGTGCTGCAGCGTGTCTAGAGTAATCGAGAGACTCCGCTGACACTGCTCCGCAGAGGGGGCTCTGACTAGAAGGTCGTCCAGGTACGGAGTCACTGCATGGCCCTGAGAATGTAGAACCGCCACCATCGCCGCCATCACCTTGGTGAAGACCCTTGGTGCGGAGGCCAGGCCGAAGGGCAGAGCCACGAACTGAAAGTGCTCCTCTCCTACCGCGAACCTCAGCCATCGCTGATGTGCCGGAGCGATGGGGACATGAAGATAGGCATCCTTGACATCTACTGAGGCTAGGAAGTCCCCCTGAGAAAGAGACGCTATCACAGACCGCAGAGATTCCATGCGGAATGACCTGACCTTCACGTGCCGGTTGAAAAGTTTGAGATCCAAAACCGGTCGTACCGAGCCGTCCTTTTTGGGAACCGTGAAGAGGTTCGAGTAGAACCCCCGGAATCGTTCCCCGGAGGGAACCTGGGTCACCACCCCGTCTCGTCTCAAAGCGTCCAGCGCCTGACGAAAGGCCAAGGCCCTTGTTGGCGGGGGCGAAGAGAGACAGAAACGAGTCGGAGGACGTGAGGTCAGTTCTATTCTGTAGCCTTGGGTGACGACGTCGACTACCCATTGGTCTTGGATCTGGCAGCGCCAGATGTCTCCAAAGTGGGAGAGCCTGCCAAAGACCAAGGATGTTGCTGGGAGAGGCGGCGAGTCAAGAAGAGGCCGCCTTGGCAGCTGTAGCGCTGGCTGGCTTCCTTTGTTGATTTTTGGACCTCCACAACCGGCCTGACTTCTGATCCCTGTCCGTACGGGAGGAGGAGGAGGACGACGTCTTTGAGGAGGGACGAAAGGCACGAAACTTGGCGTGCATCGGACGCTGACCAGACTTCTGTACCTTGGTCTGAGGTAAAGAAGTTGACTTTCCACCCGTGGATTCCTTGATGATGTCGTCCAATTGTTCGCCAAAGAGCCTGTGTCCCGCGAACGGGAGGCCTTGTAGAAATTTCTTGGACGTGGCATCAGCCTTCCAGTCACGCAGCCACAGCATCCTGCGGGCTGCAAGAGTGTTAGCCGAGGCCACTGCAGTACGGCTGGCGGATTCCATGACGGCCGATCTGGCGTAGTCAGTAAACGCAGACGCTTGAGCAGTAAGGGTAGTCACCTCAGGAAGATCCTGAGCTACCGCATTCAGTTCTGTCAAGCAGGCAGAAACAGCCTGCAGAGCCCAAACTGCAGCGAAAGCCGGGGCAAACGAGGCTCCTGTAGCTTCATAGATTGACTTCTGCAGAAGTTCAATCTGTCGGTCAGTGGGGTCCTTAAGAGAGGAGTCATCTGCAACAGACATGACAGTATTGGCCGACAACCTGGAGACCGGGGGGTCTACCTTAGGAGAGGCCGACCAACCCTTCACAACGTCAGAGGGAAAAGGATACCGAGTATCCTTCAGTTTCTTGGAAAAGCGCTTGTCAGGACAAGCTCTGGGGGTCTGAACCGTTGATCTAAAGTTCGAATGATCAAAGAAAGATCCCCGGGGTCTGGATGGAGGAAGGAACTGATACAGTTCCTCTGAGAGCGAGGTGTCCACCGCGGGAGGGGGAGCCGTGAGATCCAATACCGTATTAATGGAGGACACCAAGTCATCCACGAAGGAATCCTCCTCTGAGGCCTCGCCCGAGGGCCTCACGGACTCCTGACCATCAGCCCCCTCAATCTGAGAACCCTCAGTCTGCTCCGTGCGAAGAGAGGAGGCCGGAGAGAGTGCTCTACGTGGGCGTTTAGGTGGCCGAGGAGAGGGATCTGCGTCCGAGACCCCTGCATTGTCTCCAGGATCCACACCCTCAGCAGGGGACGACTCGCTGAGGTGCCTGCGGCGTGAGGCAGAGGGACCGGGGGCGCTTTCCCGGTGACCAGCCTGCAAAGATTCCTGCAAGACCCTGGTCAGAGCCGTCATGGACTGGGCAAAAGACTCTGAAAAGGTCCTAGTAAAAGCTACAGTCCAAGGAGGGACATCCTGGTCCCCCTGACTCGGGGAAGGCTCTGATGTAGCAGAGCTTGTGGGGGCCCCCTGAGCAGCTACAGAGTCATGTAAAGCGCAGACAGTGCAATGAGGGTCAATAGACCCAGCAGGCAGGGCAATCTTGCAGACAGTGCAAGAAGAGTAAAATGCCTTCACCCTAGGGGCTTTGCTCCTGGTGGAAGACATGTCGCCCTTAGGATTAATCCTCCCAGAGGGAAACCAGCCAGAGGGGGGAATAGGAGAAGGAAAGGCACCAACAGGAGACCTGTGGTGACTTACCAGACCGACCAGGGAGTGTGTGTGCCCTCCGGATGCTCCGCTCTTTACTGGCAGCTGCAGAGTGTAGGGGAGACGCTGGGAGTATGGGAGCAGCAGTCTCCAGCCCCTACATAAGATGGCCGCCGGAGCCGAGCGAGTGGGCGTGGCCTAGCAGGCCGGGAATCCGGAGGGCTACTCCCCTCCCTCCCAGCCAGGCTATGATGCAAGCCATGGCTGGGAGCGGCCGAGCTCCAAGACCGCCCCCAAAGGCGGCCGGGCCCGCCTCCAGTGGAGCCCGGGCTCATGGAGGAAAAACAAGGCCTCAATGAAGCCGGGGCCTAAATTTATAACGCCGGCCCGCGCTCGGGAGCACCCGAGCGCGGTAGTACGAGCGAATCCCGGGAAACCCGCGGCGCTGCAGTGGCAGGCCGCTAGGGACCGGGAAAATACCACCAGGGGCCCCTCTAGAGTGTGAGCAGCAGCACACACATTAAAGAGCCCACTGAAGAGGGCATGAGAGCCTGGAGGGAGCACACACAGAGGGACAATGTCACCAGAGTCCACATACTCCCTCCCCAGGTGGATGGACCGGGCTGCAGCAGGGCAGGCAGGGCAAGCATAACTCCCAGAGTACCTTAATGAGGTGCAGGGGACCGAGCCCTGTGGTCCACGACACCAGCCGACAGGATCCCTAGGGGCTGTGGATGGAGTCAGAGCTCCAGAAGTTCTGGGAGCCCGTACCGATCCCACTTCTCCAGAGGCCCGAGGGGATGGAGAAGGAAAACGCAGCATGAGGGCTCCAGCCCGTCGTACCCCAAGGGTACCTCAACCGCCTCTGCCCGAGGGTGAGGAAGGAGACATGCTGGGGGTCCCTAAGGATCCTCTTTGCTTCCATCCGACACTCTCCAAGGAGAGTGAGTAAGACTAAGTGAGAGTGCATGAGTGCAGGTGTGCCTCCTTCAACACAAAGCTAAGAACTGATGGGATTCCTCCTAGAGGGGGTGTATAGGCAGTAGGGGAGGAGTTACACTTCTTGTTTTAAGTGTAATACTTTGTGTGTCCTCCGGAGGCGGAAGCTATACACCCAATGTCTGGGTCTCCCAATGGAGCGAAAAAGAAAATGGCAAGGTCATGAAGGGGTTAAGAGTGACCTGTCGAAGACAGAAGGCTGGCAGGAGAGGGGAAAAGGAGGAGACCGGCATAAGAGCCAAGAGTGCAGTGTTTGAGTACCGTACATGCGATTGAGACTTCAGAAATAAGTTAGTTTAAAATTTTCTAATTAATACTGCAAGAAAGTTGTGCATTAATGGACCTTAACAAATATGCTTGTAATTAGCGGTCTTATTCACAGGTGACAGGTTCCCCTCAAAGACAGATTATCATCAAATATTTAGTCTTCTCATTTATCAGTGCTTTAATTTAAGTTCTCCACTCTTCCATATGTATTCTGCTTACTAGATGTATGTCTGATTTTAACCAATTTAACATTACTATTCAGAAACTTGTGGACATTCTTCTCTGCCATTTACACACAGTAAAAACAAATATATTCAAACTACAAGGGCTCATTTAGACTGACCAACCAAACCTGGTAAACAACCACTGACTGGCTACAAACAAATAAACCCACTAAAGGTTGTTCAATTGCCTGTTAACAGACCAACTGCATTTGTGTGTGTACACAATGGTTGTGAATATGATCGCTCTATACGCACAGCACATAAACGGTATGATGTGATACAGAGCATGTACATTTCTCCACGTGGTGGCGGTATCAGACCTTTCTCAAGTAATGTGCTCTTATTTGCTTTCCTCTTAGGTCCCTTTCACATCAGCATTTTTCGCTGATTGCGGCAGAACCGGCAGATTTGCCACATCTGCCGCCTAATGGTCGCACTTGCAGCAAGCCCCGTGCATTGTCTATGGGGCGTGAGACATTGCCGCGATCCGAAACTTGCGGCAGTGCAAAAAAATTAAAAACCTGCTGCTGAGCGCGTTTTTTTCGCGGCCGCAACTGCCAAATAGTGACAATACCGCACGCCCCAGAGACAATGCATGGGGCTTGCCGCAAGTGCGACCGTTAGGCGGCAGATGGGGCAAATCTGCCGGATCTGCCGCAATCAGCGAGAAACGCTGATGTGAAAGGGGACACTTTACACACACCAACTTCTGTGTCCAACTTTTGAACAACTTACTGGTTGCAGTGAAATCATGGACAAATAGTTCCATTTGTACACAGCCCCAAAATGGAGCAATGTGTCCATGATTTCACTGTAACCAGTAAGTTGTTCAGAAGTTGGACAGATAAGTTGGTGTGTAAAGTGGCCTTAAGGCTATGTTCACACTGCAATTTTGATCTGTTTTTATTTATGCACTTTTCTCTTTTTTTCTGCTGGAAATCTGGATCAGATTTTCAAACAAAAAAAAAAAAAAAACACATCAGAAACAGATCATGCGTTTCTGATCCGTTCTTGCTGCGCTTTTCTTAATACTTTTTTTTTCTCTTCTTTTTAGCCCATACAGAATGGTTTCAAGGGGAAAAGCGGATCAAAAAAGCACAGACATAATTGGCTTGCTCATTCTGTTTGCGGATCACTCTTCAAACGAAAAACACACCAGGTCATGAAAGCACAGATTGAAAAGCAAAACTTGAAAACCCATTGACATTGCTGGGATTCCATTTAAGCGATGCGTTCACTGCATTTTCATTGCAAAAACAGATCCAAAAATTGGATCAAAACCGCACGGTGTGAACATACGTTATAGATATAAATCGCACACAAATGCCTCATTAAAGGCCCCATTACACGGTACGACATCGTTAACGACGTGCTGATACGTCACGGGTTTGGAGGCGTACCATCAACTTCATCACGACCTCGTTGCGTGTGACTCTGCCAAGTTGTAACGACAAATCGTTGGATCGCAGATTTGAGAACATGTTCTCAAACCACATGATCAACGATCAGCCAACCTCGTTTATCGTTGTGTGTGACACCGCGATAATGATGTCGTGGATGACTTCGCCCATTCACAGCAATGAGCAGGGATCGTTCGCGGGGTTTGCAAACGATACCTGCTCACAACATTGTTGGTGAGTTGTCCACGATATCTAGACGTGTGACATCTCACCAACAATGTCTGCAACGACCGCGCGCCCATGAGATTGTTGCCGACATCGGCCCAACGTCGTGCCGTGTAGCGGGGCCTTAAGACAGACTAAGAGAACCGGTCACATCTAGAAAAAGAGAATTTTGTTTACGTACCGTAAATTCTTTTTTCTTTAATCATCAATGGGAGACCCAGACAATGGGGTTTAGGGCACTGCCCTCCGGAGGTCACACTAGGTACTACAAGTTTGTAGACACCGCCTCCTCCGCTTATAAACCCCTACCGCAGGGAACATCCTCAGTTTGGTCCATAAGCTGCGAGGAGGAAATAAACCACACCCGAAACATCGGGAAGAATGCCGTGCACAGACGGTTTTAACAACCCGGCAAACACTGTCTCAACAGAGAACAGAGCAAATGCAAAACATGCAACGGAACAAATGGGTGGGTGCTGGGTCTCCCATTGATGATTAAAGAAAAAAGAATTTACGGTACGTAAACAAAATTCTCTTTTTTCTGGTCATCATAATGGGAGACCCAGACAATGGGGATGTCCTAAAGCAATACCCCAGGGCGGGAAGAGTTCCTCAACAAGACGGATAACACATGGTTCCCTTTAAAGGTGGGCAACCGCCGCCTGGAGAACCCGCCTGCCCAAACTTGCATCCGCAGAGGCATGGGCATGCACCATATAGTGCTTAGAGAAAGTGTGCAGGCTGGACCAGGTGGCTGCCTGACACACCTGTAGAGCAGACGCTCGATGTCGCAAAGCCCAGGAGGCACCAACAGCTCTGGTAGAGTGAGCCTTCAATCCCACCGGGAGAGGCAACCCAGAAGCCCGGTAAGCCTCTTGAATGGAAGCCTTAATCCATCTGGCCAATGTCGACTTTGATGCCGCGGACCCCTTACAGCGACCCGTCGTAAGAACAAATAAGGAATCCAGAACTCCTAAAGGAGGCGGTCCTGGACACATAAATGCGTATAGCTCTCACGAGATCCAGAGTATGGAGATCGCGCTCCACCTGATGAACGGGAGCGGGGCAAAATGATGGGAGAACAATCTCCTGGTTCAGGTGAAAAGTTGAAACCACCTTCGGCAAGAATTCTGGCCGAGGACGCAACACCACCTTGTCTTGGTGAACCACCAGAAAGGGCGACTTGCACGAAAGTGCAGCCAATTCTGAGACCCTTCTCAGAGACGTAATTGCCACCAGAAAGGCCACTTTCTGAGACAGACGAGATAGAGAAACATCTCTTAGCGGCTCAAACGGTGGTCTCTGTAATGCCGCCAGGACCATGTTAAGGTCCCAAGGGTCCAAAGGTCTCTTGTAGGGCGGAACCATCCGTGACACCCCCTGCAGAAATTGACGGACCTTCGGGAGGAGCGCCAATCGCCTGTCAAACAGCACTGAAAGTGCTGATACTTGACCTTTCAGGGAGCCAAGGGATAATCCCAATTCCAAACCCGACTGTAGGAAAGCCAACAATGTCGGGATGGCCAAGGGCCACGGAGACCGTCCACCAGAGGCACACCAAGTAAAAAAGATCTTCCACGTCCTGTGGTACATCTTCCTTGAAACTGGCTTCCTAGCCCGATTCATAGTGGCAACCACCGTAGGGGAGAAACCCCTGGATGTCAGTAGCCAGGCCTCAAGAGCCATGCAGTCAATCTGAGGGCCCTGGAATTGAGGTGGAAGAATGGGCCTTGCGCGAGTAGATCTGCGCGGTCTGGAAGAGCCCACCTGTGTCCGCCTGACAGTTGCCACAGGTCCGGATACCAGGACCTCCTGGGCCAATCTGGAGCCACTAGAATGGCTACCCTGCACTCCGACCTGATTTTCCACAGCACCCTGGGAATCAGAGCCAGAGGTGGGAACACATACGGCAGACGGAATCTGGACCAAGTCAGGACCAGAGCATCCGCTCCCAGAGATTGGGGATCCCATGACCTCGCCATGTATTGTGGCACCTGATGATTCAGCCGTGAGGCCATCAGATCCACGTCCGGAGTGCCCCATCTGCTGCAGATGTCCTGGAAGACGTCTGGATGAAGAGACCACTCTCCGGCGTCCATCCCCTGTCGGCTCAGATAGTCGGCCTCCCAGTTTTCGACCCCTGGGATGTGAACTGCGGATATCAGGCAGTTGTTGTCCTCCGCCCAAGATAGAATGCGGTGGACTTCGGCCAGAGCCTCTGCACTCCTGGTTCCTCCTTGATGATTTATATAAGCGACGGCCGTCGCATTGTCGGACTGAACCCGAATGGGTTGTCCTGAGAGGAATCTCTGAAAAGCCAGGAGTGCCAGATAGACCGCCTTGATCTCCAGCACGTTGATCTGCAACGCCGACTCCGACTGAGTCCAGAGGCCTTGGGCCCTGTGGTGTAAGAACACCGCTCCCCAGCCCTTCAGACTGGCGTCGGTGGTCACCACTAACCAGGATGGTTTCAGGAAGGATCGGCCCCGAGACAAGTGATGTGGCTGTAGCCACCACTGCAGGGAATCCCTGGTCGGTTGGGAAAGGGTCACCAGCCGATTCAGAGAAGTCGACCTTTTGTCCCACCTGCGGAGGATCTCCAGCTGGAGAGGACGGAGGCGAAATTGTGCAAAAGGCACCGCCTCTATTGCTGCCACCATGCGCCCCACCAGCATCATCAACACCCGTAGGGATGATTGTGGAGACAGGAGGACTGTTTGCACTCCTGATTGGATCGCCATCTGTTTGACTCGTGGCAGAGACACCAGGGCTGAGGCAGTGTTGAAGTCCATGCCCAAGTATGTCAAAGACTGGGTCGGAACTAGCGTTGACTTCTGAATATTGAGGAGCCAACCGAACTGTTCCAGAGACCTCATGGTCACATCCAGGCTCTCTTGACAAAGGTGTTCTGATGGCGCCCTGACCAGTAGGTCGTCTAAATAGGGAATGACGGCATGTCCCTGCACGTGCAGGAGAGCCATCATGGAGGCCATCACTTTTGTGAACACCCGCGGTGCCGAGGCCAATCCGAACGGCAGCGCCACAAATTGGAAGTGTTCTTCCCCCACTGCGAATCTCAACCAGCGCTGATGAGCCGGTGCAATGGGCACGTGAAGGTAAGCGTCTCTGATATCTATGGACGCTAGGAAGTCCCCCTGTGACACAGCTGCGATCACGGAGCGCAGTGATTCCATACGGAACTTCCGAACCAACACGTGATGGTTGAACAACTTCAGGTCCAGCACCGGGCGGAAGGATCCGTCCTTCTTTGGGACGATAAAGAGGTTGGAGTAAAAACCCCTGAACCTCTCCCCGGACGGCACCGGTATCACCACTCCGTCCCTGCGGAGACCCTCCAACACCACGAAAAAAGCCTGAGCCTTTTCTGATGATGGGACCGACCGATGGAATCGGGATATCGGTTTTGACGTCAGCTCTATCCTGTAACCTCGCGAGATCACGTCTCGAACCCACTGATCTTGAACGTGAAGTAGCCACTTGTCCTGAAAGCGAGACAAGCGGCCCCCCACCTGTGGGGAGGCAGGAAGGGAGAGCGAGTCATGTAGAGGCGGGTTTGGGGGTGGCAGCTGCCGCCCCCGCCGTCTTCTTTGGGCGATTCTTAGAGCGCCACTGAGAAGCGGGCTTTCCCCCTCGGTCCGTGCGAGCGGACGGTGCTGATGACTGCGAACTGGAACGAAAGGACCACTGTTTTGGGTTCCTTTTAACGGTATACCGTGGCTTAGGCTTATTCTGCGGTATCTTAGACTCAGCAGAATCCTTTATTAGCTAGTCCAGTTCGGTGCCAAAAAGCCTGTCACCAGCGAACGGAAGATTCTGCAAAATCTTCTTGGATGTGGTATCTGAGTCCCAAAGACGCAGCCACAACAATCTGCGGATCGCTATAGCATTGGCCGAAGCCACAGCTGAGCGAGTGGCAGTTTCCAGAGTCGCCGTCCTGGCGTAGTCCGCATAGGCCCTTGCCCTCTCGGTAAGTGCCAGGACCTCTGGACTGGATCTTGCCAGGTCAGAGATACCATCCAAGCAGGTAGTAATCGCTTGTAAGGTCCAGACCGTGGCAAAATTAGGGGCAAAGGAAGACCCCACAGCCTCATAGGAAGACTTGGCGAGTTGCTCGACCTGTCTATCCGTCGCATCCTTCAGCGAGGAGCTATCAGAGGCAGAGAAAAGGGAGCGTGCAGCAATCCTGGTCATGGAAGCATCCACCTTCGGGGACTGCGACCACTCCTGAAGCACCTCCTGGGGGAAGGGGAAGCGATTGTCCTTGGGTTTACGGACATAACGCCGCCCAGGATGTAACCTGGGAGCTCTAACAACCCTTCCAAAATTCGTGTGGTCCATGAAGGAGCCACTTGGTCTAGCCTCTGGCCGCAGCCATTGATAGACCTCCTTCGGGTGCACCGTCACCTCCTCAGGGGGGTCACGAGACGTAAGGTCTCGTTAATAGAGGACACCAGATCCTCCACCCCGTCTGGTGGTTCAGATACAGATACAGACCCGAAATTTGAACCCCCATCATCGTCCTCACCATCAGAGGAACGCTCCTCCTCAGAGAGAGCCTGGAGCTCGGGTGACTCCTCACGACGAGCCCGCTTAAGGGGTCTCACAGCAGAAGATGGAGACGCCCGGGGGTAACTGGACGGAGTAACTGGGCTATCCAGCCTCCTATTAAGCGCCTCCAGGGATTGCGACATGGAGGACAGCTGGGACAACAGAGATTCATTGATCTTATTCTGCGTCTCCCATGGCCCTGAGATCACCTGAACCTCAGGATATAGCACCGGAGCTGCTGACTCAGCAGTGTCAGTCCGGGCCTCTGGGCGTCCGCAGTTATTGCAGGACCCCTCCACCAGTGTTCCATTGCATGTAGCACAGGTAATGGTGGTCTCTGCCGCCTTAGCAGCACGCTTCCTAACTGAGGACATCGCCACAGTAGGGGAAAATAAGCCAAATTGCAGACAAAAAACCGGGAATCCCGGTGGCTTACCGACCGCAGTAAAGCGGTAGGAGGAAGCAGTGTGTGTGTATGACCTCCGCGACGGTTTCCGGTCTCCCCTTAGAGTGCAGGCGCACGCTGCATACAGATCCCAGCCGGGAAGTAAGGGTAAAGATGGCCGCCGACAGAGAAACTGTGGGCGGCGCCGAAACACGCGGGAAACACACACACACGCCCAGCGATGACGTCACCGCACAGGCTGCTTCCCATCCTCCAAGCAGCCTCAGCATGAGGGTGCCGGAGCCCGCAGCGCGGGAAATAGTGTAAAATACAACACACAGACTGCACACAATCAACCATCCGCAGCCCACGGCCTCAGCCCCTGTGACACACAGGGCGGTCAGCCAGGGTGACCCCAGCACAGGGTACACCCGCAGATCCGCGGACCCGAGGGTAACGCGCGGTCTGAGTGTCAGGACACATAAAGTGGTCGACACTACCCCCAGGCACTTTACAGGAGACACCGAGTGCCTCAGTGCCGGTCCGGTCTGTAAGCACCATTTAGGGAGGCCTCGGACGGGGGTTCAGCACCAGTCCGGAGTGTAAGCACCATTTAGGGAGGCCTCGGACTGGGCTGGCTCCAGTCCGGTCTGTAAGCACCATTTAGGGAGGCCTCGGACGGAGCGGAGCTGTGCAAGGCTCCCATCTCCCACTCTCCAGAGCCCCCCAGAGAGGGATGGAAAGGAGCGCGACAGCGTACCGGGAGAACACAAAGTGTCCAGGCACAAGGCCCTCCGGTACCTCCACCTGCGTGTTCCACAAGGGTGAGCGGGGAAGCTGTCGCAGGTCCCGACCGGAACCATTTTACCTTGTCTTCAGACGCCATCACGTAAGCTGTGAGAATGCAGTGAAGTGCAAGCAAAGCGTGATCCTCCGAGCACACTAAGTTTAAAACTGAGGATGTTCCCTGCGGTAGGGGTTTATAAGCGGAGAAGGCGGTGTCTACAAACTTGTAGTACCTAGTGTGACCTCCGGAGGGCAGTGCCCTAAACCCCATTGTCTGGGTCTCCCATTATGATGACCAGAAAATGCTATTTCCTTGCACATCTAGTGGGAATCCCCAGATCCCCATAGCCTGTTCTGCACACAATGTGCAGGGGTTATCACTCGTATACACTGATTGACAGCCTGCTCTGCAGAGAAGTGATTACAGCGCATTTATTGCATAGAGAGCGTGACTAATGGCTACCTGCATCACCCCAATGACTGGAAGAAAGCAAATAATCTACAGGGAGAACATGAAGTTATCTGCAGATAAATAGTTTTATTTTTTTTAAGGAGACCACGTCCCTTTAATGCAGCCACATTCCCTGATCAGAGCACAGGCTTAAAAAACAAAGCTAACAGCATCTTTAAAACCCCACAAATCATGGTTGGTTTAACATACTCTGAAATGCTGTTAAATAAGGCCCAAATCTGGAACTGTGAGACCGTCATGATTCCCACTTGCCTCTGTCTTGTTACAATAGAACACAAGATGAGGCATTTTAACAGCTGAGCTTTACCTTGGCGTGTCCCAGAATCATCACCATTCTTCCGGTTTCCTTTTTGCCATTTTCTAACCAAAAACTTTAATCTGGAAAAGAAAGCTTTCAGTAAGCACAAAAGCAGCTAAGATGGAAAAGTACAGCTAGATGCAGATATTGGTGTAAGGGATATAGATCTGACAATCACAATAGTCAAGCGCAATCCATCAACGAAAACCCCCCATTAACTCCTTCACAACCAGGGACGTATATATACACCCTTTGCAGTGTCCCTCCCCCTGATGCGAGCTCACGCGCAGAGTTTGCATCTCCCGCGCACATCTCAGCTGATCTCATCAGGTGGGATGTGTAGCTAACAGCACGGATCCAATCTGTTAACCCTTTGAATCGTGCTGACAGTAACTGACAGCGCGATCCAAAGCATTGCGGCGGGGATCGCACTGTTATCTGCTGGTATTGGAAGTCCACTGAAGCGATCATGGGACCTCCACTGTTACCTTTACAGCCCAGGGTTCTGTGATGACCCTGGAAGTTGTCTTATCACTTCCTGCTGGCAATCCCCCAGTAATGTCACCGGCAGATAGTGATGATTTCTCCTATGTTCAGATGAGAAGCAGTTCATCTGAACGTAGAAGCAATCGGACTGTGCAGCACTGAGGCCCCCTAGAGAGCCACGTAAAATAATGAAAACAAAACAGTTTTTAAAAATATGAAGAAAAAAAACCCCACAAAACAAAAGTTCAAATCTTCCCCATTTTGTCACACTGAAAATAAAACTATTAAATAAACTAAAAAAAATACACAAATTTGGTATAGTTATAAAATCAATTAATCAGATCTGTAAACTGTGTAATGGAAAAAAAAAAAAAAAAAAAAAGAAAAGTCCAAACACCAAAATTATGTTTTTTTTTGTCGCCGCAACAATAACAGGCAATAACAGGAGATCAAAACAGTATATCTACCCAAAAACGGTATCATTAGAAACGTTAGCTCAAGCCGCAAAAAAAATAAGCCATCACACAGCCCCAGATCCGGAAAAATGAAAAATGCTATGGATCACAGAAAATGGAGCAAAAGTGAAATTCTGTTTCTTTACAAACTTCAGATTTGTTTTCACCTTTTAAACACCAGTAAAAATATACATGTTTGGGATCTACAAACTTGTACCGATCTGAGGCATCATACTGACATCAGTTTTACCTTAAGTGAACATTGTGACTTTTTTTTGCAATTTCAGTGCACTGTACTGGAATTTTATTCTCGTTTTCCTGTATTATATGGTAAAATAAACTATTTCATTCAAAAGTACAACATGTCCCGCAAAATGCAAACCCTCATATATCCATGTTGACAGAAAAATAAAAGTTAAGGCTCTTGGAAAAAGGGGAGGAAAAACAAAAATGGGGATAAAAAAAAAAAAAAAAAAATTCCCTGGTTGTGAAGGGGCTAAAATGCTTTTGGTAACCACAACAATCATATTGAGTCACCAACATCTTTTCACACAAGCGCTAAACAAATAACAGATTTAGGGCAACAGATATTGTCCGAGAAATGTCTTGGTAAGATGCGTACCTGGAAATGGCGATTACAGCTCTTACAGCTGAACGAAACTTGCCAAGGCCAGTCTGGCATTTGCGGTTACTCTGTAGGTCTGCAGGAGAAGGATATACACCCATGCGTGCAATTAGAGATAGAGTTGCCTTTTCACAAGCTTGAAAGCCTCCAAGAAGGAGGAGCAAGTATTTCTTCTGGTAGACTAGGGCTTTCCGAAAACTTTCAGCTCTCAGGTATTTTCGGTAGAGACGTTGCATCTAAATAAAACAAAATGGATAAAAAAAAATTCATGTACATTGTCACGTGCATTAACTGCACTATTGGCCACTTTGGAAGGTACAATACTAGAGGTGTGCAGAAAAAGAAGATTTTGGATACTTATTCTTCAGTGGGGAACATAGGAGATCATAGGTGTATGCTGCTGACACTATTAAGATAACACACTGCATAAAATGTTAGCGCCTCCCCAGCAGTGTAAAACAGAAGGACCTGAACAGTGTTTCTTGGATCCGCGCTGCTCACAATGAAACAGGTTGAAAACAACGGTTATCATGCAATAATGGCCTTTATTTTAATCCTTCCGATGCATTTTGGAGTTATATCCCAACTCCTTCCTCAGGGAGCCAACATTATATATAGGCTCTACCAGAGGCAGGAACGGTGGTTGTCACCTGGATACAAGGTTCTTCTGGAAGAGAATGGAGAGCACCAAGACTTCACCCTTGAGATGGCTGAGGGACAAGCCAGAATCAAGACCGGACTGTAAGGACAGCAGGAAAGATAAGGAACAGACCATGGAGGCAATCTGGTTTGCTTCACACCAGCAGAAAAATGTGCAATGGTATAAGGGAGAGATGAATAAGGCTTCCTCACCTTATCCATGGCCTGGATGACCTGATTGGAGAGACCAGCAGATCTTACCACTGCAGCTTCAACAGCCATGCCATTAAATTGAGTGACCAAAAATTCTGTTGGTAGAGGGGACTCTGCAAGAGGTCATCTGGAAAAACTGAAACCTTCCATGGAGAGTCCATGGGGTGGTAGATTAGCTCCGGGTACCAGGGTCTTCTTGGATACTCTGGAGCCACGAGTTTGAAAAGTACTCCTTCCTCCTTGATCTTACTGACCAGCCTAGGGAATCGGTGGTAGAGGTGGAAACAAGGTTAGAAAGAAGAAAGGGGACCAGGAGATCACCAGAGTGTTGGAGTATATCGCTGGGGAATCGCGGGATCTGGAAATGAACTGGAGAACCTTGCGGTTTAATCTGGATGCAGTCAGATCTGAGGCAGATCTGGTCAAAGACTTTTTGTTTCAGGGAGCATTTGCCCGTGGCAAGACCTTCTTGGCTGGGTCAGTGGCTCAGTTGTCTACTCCAGGAATGTGTACTGCTGACATTAATGGTACATTCTGTTCGGCCCATGTAAGGATTGAGAGACCGCTAACATTGCTGCTTGGCTTAGTGGTTCTACTTGGTGGTTGATGTATGCCACGATCGTAGTGTTGTCAGATTAGAGGGTGATCGAACAGCTGAAAGGAAGGTTCTGCCAGTGAAATGCCAGAAAGATTGCTTTGAGTTCCAGAAAGTTGATGGGACGAGATGATTTCTGAGAGTTGCATCAACCCTGTACCATAAGGGTTTGGAAAACTGATCCCCAGCCCTAGGAGGCTGGTGTCCATCATTACCATCTTCCAACGCATCGTAAAACGTTTTAAGTGTTACCAGTTGGTCCAGGAAGCGAGTGGACTTGTCCCATCTTGATAGGAGAAAGCTGAAGGAAGAGTGTGGAACTAAGTGAATAGGACTGCTTCTGTTGCTGCTACAATCTGTCCCAGAATGCTTCTACAGACAGATCGGACCATGGAGAGGAATGTTAGAGTACGAATCCCTCTTCGTAAGGTTCAGTACTTGTCTTTGGACAGGAAGACTCTTGGTTATGTTGTTGGACACCGCTTGCACAAGAAAACAATACGCTGGGTCCAGATCAGAAACTACTTTCTATGCTGAAAATACAGCAGAGACAAGAAAGGGTGTCCAGAGTGATTTGCTGGCTCTCGCAACATGTTAAGGTGATGGCACTTTGATCAGGATGTCATCCAGATAAGGAATGATAAAAATGCCTCTGGTCTAAAGTAAGGCAATGATGGCTGCCATCAACTTCGTGAATACTCTGGTCGCTGGAGATAGTAATGATAGCAGGGTATAGGGCTTACAACAATAAATTGAAGCAATTGCCCAATAATATATTGAAATTAAAGGGTGAAAGGTTGAAGGGGTTAAAACTTAACCTTCATTTGTCATCTCATAAAAATGACTATAGAGTCAAAAAATAAAAACTACAAATAGTGCAAGATAGCACTGTGACTGTCACCAGTGTCAGTGATATAAAACTATCCCTGTATAGTCACAGGGTCATAGTGTATAGGGTTACCACCTCGCACCTTTTATTTAACAGTACCAGAGATATACCCCTATATCTCTCACTACCTAGATCAAGGTCCCACTATCTCTTGTGGTCCTTAGGTGAAAGAAATATATGTAACGAGAGCACAGTAACCCCACACTTCCCAAATTAGAAAGCTCTCACCGGGTTGTCTCTTGTCGTTACCACTTGAGTCTTCCCAACTCCATATGGTCCTATGACTTTTTCGACCAACGGGTTGCCGACTCAACAGTTATTCATTTTATATATGCCACCACGTCCTTCCTCCCGACGCGTTTCGTGTCAAACTCATCAGGGGAGTCATGGTTTTCTGTAAGCAGGGACCGCTACACCGCTGCAGATCCCCCTTGTGGTCTATGGCAAAGTTTTGATGCCCAGCCTAGCTGTGCATGGCATCTGTGGTTTGACTTTGATTTTTTGACTCTATAGTCATTTTTATGAGATGACAAATAAAGGTTAAGTTTTAGTCGCTGAAGATAGCCAAAATGGCACTGCTGTGAACTGAAATGTGAATCTTAAACTGAACACAAAGAAATCTTTGGTTGGATGGAAAAATGGGTATGTGCAGATTGGAATTCCCATGTTCTGTAGACATCCAGGATGCCTAAGACTCCATGGATGCTTCCACTGAATGGAGCGACTCAATCCTAAAGTGGCAGAGGCGAAAGCATCTGTTCAAGAATTTGATTTCCAAGTTGGGTCGAATGGATTCATCCTTCACAATGACAAAACAGGTTTGTATAAAACCCCGAGAAACGTTCCTGAGGGGGAATGGGAATTATGACGCTGGATGCAAGTAGTGAATTGATGGCCCTGAAGAACCCAGGAATGAGGGGGGAGGACAGGATTCAAAGAAGTAAGAGTGAGAGAGGGTTGAATACTTTTGAAGCTGTAGAAGAGGATATCCTGGACCCAAGCATCATCCACTATGAAAAGCTACTCATCCTGGAACAGGAGGAGACTATCGCCCACCCAGAGAGGATTCCCAAAGTGGGGACACAGAGAAAGGCCAAGGACAATCTGTTGGATCTGGATCTATGTGGCTTGTTCTGGTGACCGCGCAGGCGCCATGAGAGAGCTTGGCTTGGAGGAGAACCTAATTTTTCCTGGTGGATTTGTCGAGGCAAATGTTGTTTCTGGATGAGAATTAAAAAGAAAAAAAAAAAAAAAAAAAGAAGGAGTGAAATCAAATTGTACTACTCTTGGAAAGTGGGCCTTTAGGCATGTGTTGCGGAAGCAAAGTACTTATCCCCCCCAGTGACATCAGAGATGAGATGCCTGATTTTTCTCCAAACAACCGGGAGGCCAGGAAATGGAGACTGGTGAGACGCTGCTTGGAGGCCATATCTGTATTTCATGCCTTCAACATGATAATATTGCTGGCTGCAAGGGCAGACCAAACAGCTGCATCCAGTGAAGCAGACACGAGGTATTAAGCTATGTGAGCAACCAGGTCTGCTAGTTCAGAACTGGGAACCGACATGATACCTTGGCACAGGAGTTTGGCTCAGGTCGAAACGGCCTTGCAAACCCATGCCAATGCCGAGGATTGGCAGAGGGCCGATCCCACAGCCTCAAAGGCAGATTTTGCTAGAGCATCGGAGAGCCTATCGGAGGGGTTCTTAAGCAAGGCCCCATCTGAGAAGGGCGAGATAGTGTTTGTGGAAAGCTGAGAGGCCGCGGGATCCACTGAGTGAAGACTCTGATCTTCTACAAAGATGGGCAGACACAAATGGGCACAGAACCTCCATGCACTTCAGTCTTTGAAAACTTTTTTTTTTTCCTGAATGTTTCCATTTCCTGGCAAAAATGCCATCAAATTCCTTGTGGAAAACCAGAGGAGACCATTTTAACTTCTTGAACAGTACGGGCTGCTTGAAACATGTAGGTTCCTCATCCTTTATGTTGAGAGTCTGATTACCAGCTATAGTCAAACAAACCACAATATCTTGTAGCTTAGAAACCTGTTCGGAGTCCAGATTGGAATCTGACTTGGAACAGGGGTCCAACTACTGAACTGCTGGTGTGTCATAAGGAGGAGAAAAATAAATTCCACCACCCTGGAGGATGCTGAAGATCTGGAAGATGAGCTGGTGCGTGCTCGCTTCTTGAATCTCATGTGTTGTCTGCCATGGTCGGATCTGAGGGACCAAAGAATCTGACTCGCCCTGGAAAACAAGCGGGATTCCTGCGGCAGTGGTGGGATTGGGCAGTTGTTATATGACTGAAACCAAGTTCTGGGATATCTTGGTTAGGTCGGCGACTGACTGGGAGAGGCCTGGGTCACACCAGAGCTATGAGTCCGTTCAGGAGGGTTCCATTTAAAAAGACAGAATGTAACAGCATTAACACAGTGTTACCGTAAAGGTAAGGTTGTGTTAACGCTGTCAATACACTCCTATGGGTGATGGAACCCCAAGCGCAGGTCAAATGCCAGCATCCAAGTGCTGCAGTTTGAGACCTTGCAATATTTCCAAGCGCAGCACATGACACAGGGTGATGAACAGATGCTGCTGGGGACATACAGCAGGCCTGTGTGGACTGCAGAAGCTGAGAATATGACAGCAGAGAAGATGGTGCTGAGAGAAGAGCATCATCAGAAAGAGCACGCAAAGTACTCTTGCGTCAGGAAGAAAGCCATGCCCTATTGGGATGAGAGATGTGTGGGGCACCTTATAGAGCCGGTGTGTCTAATTGGATCAACAATAATGAACTTGAGAGGAGGGACAGGAAAAGGAAAAACAAAAGGATATAGTGAGAATTGCTCCCCACCCCAGGAGTTCCCTCATTTGCCTGGGATCAAGGGAGAGGGGATACTGTGCTGATGACCTCGGAAACCTCCTTCGCAGCTCAATGAGGAAGATGGTCATCAGGCATCACAAACACAGTCTGTTGGGTGGCTGGAAGGTACTGATTCAGTCTTCCCTCCCTTCATTGTCTGGCAGCAAGGAGCGTCCGCTGGGGAGCCCCAAACACTCATGTGATAGCAGGGGTTAGGGTCCAGCCTCAGACCAAAGAGGATACAGTTCTGACAACTCCATACTGTGCTCTCGGTCTCAAGGTGGGAGGACAGAGCGATACAAATCCACTCTGTTGCCCAATCACAAGCCGTATCTGATAAGCAACAAATCTAAGGAAGAAACTGGGCTGGATGCAGCCCCATGTCTGCTCCCTACTGATACCAAGCTAGACACTGATCATCTCTGTCAGTTGGTGTGTATATACTGCTGGTGAGAAGAAAACATTTTGTGTAGCGTTAGCCTACTAGTGGCTGCAGCATCCATCCTCCGTCTCCAGTGTACCCCAATGAAGTGATAGTGAAATAGAAAATTCACCTTGGAATTTGGAACATCTTGCATTGGCCTGTTTTCCAGAGTGGCTTTGCTCAGTTCCATTTCTGCGCGTTTCAATTCAGTCTGTAACAGCCTCTTTTCCCGAAGCCATACGGCACGTTCTGCCTCAAGGACTGAGTCTACAACATCAGTATGCACCTAGATTTAAGACAGAGCAAGTATTTTACAGTTTCAGACAAGTAAACAAACTTCAGTCATTTGTATGTGGCTACTGGGGAGAGTGTGACCTAAGACATCTCGCACTAAACTCCTAAAGTTCACTTTATTAACATACTTTTTTAAACGTAGAAATTGAACAGATTGTTCATCCTATTTAGGATGGATAACGGGGGACAAAGACCTCACTGAACCATGCAGACCCTGCTTACATAAGAAAAATGGGACAAGAGCAACAGAGCTCCTCCAGCCTAAATTCCAGTTGCCCCTTTACTAGAGAGGCAACACTGAAGGGGGAGACTAAACCTGATGATCTAAAGCAGAAGCCAAAAGACAAGAGAATTGTAAAAAGGTTAGGAATTTGTCATGTTTACCACTTGGCACTTTAATGTAACTTTTATATGTTGGTTTATTTCCATCTAAATCTGCACTGCGGCCCTTACACAAAATCCAGAGTAACACTAATTTTACCTGATCTTTGCTCTTCTGAAGTGAATCCTGATGGCTCTTGGCCAGTTTAGATAGTTGACTTTTTAGCTCCAACTTCTCTTTTGTTAGCTGTGATACCGAATCTGCAAGCTCCCCATTCTCACGTTTTAACACATCAAGCACCCCCGATGGAGACTGTGCTGGCTGATTAACGAAACAAAGAAGAGACCACGGATGATTAATTCTGAACAAATATGAAAATATTGAAATGGCGACATTAATTTAACATACAGTGCAGTAAATTTTCCTCATTTCATGGAGTTTTGTATTCAGATGTCACTTAAAGGCCCCGTTACATGGCACGACAGTCAACGACATCGCTGATATGTCACGGTTTTGGAGGCGTACCAGCGATGTCATTGCGACCTCGTTGCGTGACTGTTGCAAGTTGCTACGGTAAATCGTTGGATCGGAGTTGACAGGTTTACAAACATGTTGGAAAACCTGACTATCTCAACTCCAGCAACCTGCTGCATCGTTCTGTGTGACACCGCGATAACTATGTCGTGGACAACTTCGCCCATTCACAGCAATGAGAAGGGATCATTCGAGGGGTTTGCGAACGATATCTGCTCACAACATCGTTGGTGAGTTGTCCACGATATCTAGACGTGTGACATCTCACCAGCCATGTTGAAATGTCAAAAACGACCTCGCGCCCCCGAGATCATTGCCGACATCGTTTCAAGGTTGTGCCGTGTAACGGTACCTTTAGACTGGCAAGAGCTTGCCTCACCAGGACACGACTTTTCCATATGGATGTCAGAGGGAAGCAGCTAACAAGGAAGCTCTTCTTTTAGTGGATCTGGATCATCATGTATTACAAAGTTGTTCATTCATCTGAGTGGCCAGATTGTAATACTACATAACTGCAAAAAATATTTATTTGCCAGCAGTGTCAGGATCTATAAAGTCAGAGATCGTCCAGCTGATTGTAGAGTCTACTACTAACCTGTACATATCCTTTATGTATTTCAGACTTAAGCTCTGATAAAGAATCCAACAACGCTGTCACTTCGGCTTCACTTGGGAAACCTTCATTTGTTCTGGGGAGAAAGAAAAAAAAATGATAAAAAGAGAATTTTGTTTACGTACCGTAAATTCTTTTTTCTTTAATCATCAATGGGAGACCCAGACAATGGGGTTTAGGGCACTGCCCTCCGGAGGTCACACTAGGTACTACAAGTTTGTAGACACCGCCTCCTCCGCTTATAAACCCCTACCGCAGGGAACATCCTCAGTTTGGTCCATAAGCTGCGAGGAGGAAATAAACCACACCCGAAACATCGGGACGAATGCCGTGCACAGACGGTTCAACAACCCGGCAAACACTGTCTCAACAGAGAACAGAACAAATGCAAAACATGCAACGGAACAACTGGGTGGGTGCTGGGTCTCCCATTGATGATTCAAGAAAAAGAATTTACGGTACGTAAACAAAATTCTCTTTTTTCTGGTCATCATAATGGGAGACCCAGACAATGGGGATGTCCTAAAGCAATACCCCAGGGCGGGAAGAGTTCCTCAACAAGACGGATAATACATGGTTCCCCTCAAAGGTGGGCAACCGCCGCCTGGAGAACCCGCCTGCCCAAACTTGCATCCGCAGAGGCATGGGCATGCACCATATAGTGCTTAGAGAAAGTGTGCAGGCTAGACCAAGTGGCTGCCTGACACACCTGTAGAGCAGACGCTCGATGTCGCAAGGCCCAGGAGGCACCTACAGCTCTGGTAGAGTGAGCCTTCAATCCCACCGGGAGAGGCAAACCAGAAGCCCGGTAAGCCTCTTGAATGGAAGCCTTAATCCATCTGGCCAATGTCGACTTTGATGCCGCGGACCCCTTACAGCGACCTGTCGTAAGAACAAATAAGGAATCCGAACTCCTAAAGGAGGCGGTCCTGGACACATAAATGCGTACCGCTCTCACGAGATCCAGAGTATGGAGGTCGCGTTCAACCTGATGAACGGGAGCAGGGCAAAATGATGGGAGAACAATCTCCTGGTTCAGGTGAAAAGTTGAAACCACCTTCGGCAAGAATTCTGGCCGAGGACGCAACACCACCTTGTCTTGGTGAACCACCAGAAAGGGCGACTTGCACGAAAGTGCAGCCAAATCTGAGACCCTTCTCAGAGACGTGATTGCCACCAGAAAGGCCACTTTCTGAGACAGGCGAGATAGAGAAACATCTCTCAGCGGCTCAAACGGTGGTCTCTGTAATGCTGCCAGGACCATGTTGAGGTCCCAAGGGTCCAGAGGTCTCTTGTAGGGCGGAACCATCCGTGACACCCCCTGCAGAAATTGACGGACCTTCGGGAGGAGCGCCAATCGCCTGTCAAACAGCACTGAAAGTGCTGAGACTTGACCTTTCAAGGAGCCAAGGGATAATCCTAATTCCAAACCCGACTGTAGGAAAGCCAACAACGTCGGGATGGACAAGGGCCACGGAGACCGTCCACCAGAGGCACACCAAGTAAAAAAGATTTTCCACGTCCTGTGGTACATCTTCCTTGAGACTGGCTTCCTAGCCCGATTCATAGTGGCAACCACCGTAGGGGAAAAACCCCTGGAAGTCAGCAGCCAGGCCTCAAGAGCCATGCAGTCAATCTGAGGGCCTTGGAATTGAGGTGGAAGAATGGGCCTTGCGCGAGTAAATCTGCGCGGTCTGGAAGAGCCCACCTGTGTCCGCCTGACAGTTGCCACAGGTCCGGATACCAGGACCTCCTGGGCCAATCTGGAGCCACTAGAATGGTGACCCTGCACTCCGACCTGATTTTCCACAGCACCCTGGGAATCAGAGCCAGAGGCGGGAACACATACGGCAGATGGAATCTGGACCAAGTCAGGACCAGAGCATCCGCTCCCAGAGATTGGGGGTCCCATGACCTCGCCATGTATTGCGGCACCTGAGGATTCAGCCGTGAGGCCATCAGATCCACGTCCGGAGTGCCCCATCTGCTGCAGATGTCCCGGAAGACGTCCGGATGAAGAGACCACTCTCCGGCGTCCATCCCCTGCCGGCTCAGATAGTCGGCCTCCCAGTTTTCGACCCCTGGGATGTGAACTGCGGAGATCAGGCAGTTGTTGTCCTCCGCCCAGGATAGGATGCGGTGGACTTCGGCCAGAGCCTCTGCACTCCTGGTTCCTCCTTGATGATTTATATAAGCGACGGCCGTCGCATTGTCGGACTGAACCCGAATGGGTTGTCCTGAGAGGAATCTCTGAAACGCCAGGAGTGCCAGATAGACCACCTTGATCTCCAGCACGTTGATCTGCAACGCCGACTCCGACCGAGTCCAAAGGCCTTGGGCCCTGTGGTGTAAGTACACCGCTCCCCAGCCCTTCAGACTGGCGTCGGTGGTCACCACTAACCATGACGGTTTGATGAAGGACCGGCCCCGAGACAAGTGATGTGGCTGTAACCACCACTGCAGGGAATCTCTGGTCGGTTGGGAAAGGGTCACCAGCCGATTCAGAGAAATCGACCTTTTGTCCCACCTGCGGAGGATCTCCAGCTGGAGAGGACGGAGGCGAAATTGTGCAAAAGGCACCGCCTCTATTGCTGCCACCATGCGCCCCACCAGCATCATCAACACCCGTAGGGATGATTGTGGTGACAGGAGGACTGCTTGCACTCCTGATTGGATCGCCATCTGCTTGACTCGTGGCAGAGACACCAGGGCTGAGGCTGTGTTGAAGTCCATGCCCAAATATGTCAAAGACTGGGTCGGAACTAGCGTTGACTTCTGAATATTGAGGAGCCAACCGAACTGTTCCAGAGACCGCATGGTCACATCCAGGCTCTCTTGACAAAGGTGTTCTGATGGCGCCCTGACCAGTAGGTCGTCCAAATAGGGAATGACGGCATGTCCCTGCACGTGCAGGAGAGCCATCATAGAGGCCATCACCTTTTGTGAACACCCGCGGTGCCGAGGCCAACCCGAACGGCAGCGCCACAAATTGGAAGTGTTCTTCCCCCACTGCGAATCTCAGCCAGCGCTGATGAGCTGGTGCAATGGGCACATGAAGGTAAGCGTCTCTGATATCTATGGACGCCAGGAAGTCTCCCTGTGATACAGCCGCGATCACGGAGCGCAGTGATTCCATGCGGAACTTCCGAACCAACACGTGATGGTTGAACAACTTCAGGTCCAGTACCGGGCGGAAGGATCCGTCCTTCTTCGGGACGATAAAGAGGTTGGAGTAAAAACCCCTGAACCTCTCTCCGGGAGGCACCGGTATCACCACTCCGTCTCTGCGGAGACCCTCCAACACCAAGTAAAAAGCCTGAGCCTTTTCTGGCGATGGGACCGACTGATGGAATCGGGATATCGGTTTTGACGTCAGCTCTATCCTGTAACCTCGCGAGACCACGTCTCGAACCCACTGATCTTGAACGTGAAGTAGCCATTTGTCCTGAAAGCGAGACAAGCGGCCCCCCACCTGTGGGGAGGTAGGAAGGGAGAGCGAGTCATGCAGAGGCGGGTTTGGGAGCGGCAGCTGCCGTCCCCGCCGGCTTCTTTGGACGACTCTTAGAGCGCCACTGAGAAGCGGGCTTTCCCCCTCGGTCCGTGCGAGCGGACGGTGCTGATGACTGCGAGCTGGAACGAAAGGACCACTGTTTTGGGTTCCTTTTAACGGTATACCGTGGCTTAGGCTTATTCTGCGGTATCTTAGACTCAGCAGAATCCTTTATCAGCTTATCCAGTTCGGTGCCAAAAAGCCTGTCACCAGCGAACGGAAGATTCTGCAAAATCTTCTTGGATGTGGTATCTGAGTCCCAAAGACGCAGCCACAACAATCTGCGGATCGCTATAGCATTGGCCGAAGCCACAGCTGAGCGAGTGGCAGTTTCCAGAGTCGCCGTCCTGGCGTAGTCCGCATAGGCCCTTGCCCTCTCGGTAAGTGCCAGGACCTCTGGACTGGATCTTGCCAGGTCAGAGATACCATCCAAGCACGTAGTAATCGCTTGCAAGGTCCAGACCGTGGCAAAAAGGAGAATTTTGTGTACTCACCGTAAATTCCTTTTCTCTTAGCCTCTCATTGGGGGACACAGGACTGTGGGTGTTATGCTGCTGTCCACTAGGAGGTGACACTAAGTATACTTCTAAAAAACAAGAAAACAGTGTGGCTCCTCCCCTGCAGTATATACACCCTGGCTGGCTCCAGCCTCACCAGTTTTGTGACTAAAGCAGTAGGAGAGCCATCAGCCCATCTACACAAATTATCTATATCTGAAAAAAACAGTTAACCATAACTGATAACGCAGAACTGAAGTAACAAGATAGGAGCCGATAGGCAACAGGGAGGGTGCTGTGTCCCCCAATGAGAGGCTAAGAGAAAAGGAATTTACGGTGAGTACACAAAATTCTCCTTTTCTCCTTCGCCTCATTGGGGGACACAGGACCGTGGGACGTCCAAAAGCAGTCCCTGGGTGGGAATATATAGACGTATCTTGAACCTCTACAGGTGGGCAACTGCCGCCTGCAGGACACGTCTGCCCAGACTAGCCTCAGCCGAGGACTGAACATGCACATTGTAATGTTTAGCAAAAGTGTGCAGGCTGGACCAGGTGGCAGCCCTGCACACTTGTTCGGCAGAAGCCTGATGTCGAATAGCCCAGGAGGCCCCTACCGCACGGGTAGAGTGCGCGCGCAGCCCCGGTGGGACGGGCTGACCTTTGAGTTGGTAAGCTTCTGAGATCGTTGCCCTGATCCATCTGGCCAGGGTAGCCTTGGATGCAGGCATTCCTTTACGGGCTCCTTCCGGAAGAATAAACAGAGAATCAGACTTCCGAAAAACCGCCGTCCTTGAAATGTAGAGGCGAAGAGCCCGAACCAAATCCAGCGAATGCAAGGCCCTCTCCACACGATGAACCGGCGCTGGACAGAAAGACGGCAGAGTTATGTCCTGATTCAAATGAAACGAGGACACTACCTTGGGAAGGAAAGACGGAACAGGGCGTAACACAACCCTGTCCTGATGGAAAGAGAGAAAAGGAGACTTGCAGGAAAGAGCTGCCAGGTCCGACACGCGCCGAATAGATGTAATTGCCACAAGAAAAACTACTTTTTGAGACAAAATGCGAAGAGGGACCTCTCTGAGGGGTTCAAAAGGAGGCCTCTGTAAAGCGTCCAGAACGAGATTCAGATCCCATGTTTCCAAAGGCCTCTTGTAAGGTGGAACCAGGCGGGAAACCCCCTGTAAAAAGGTCCTGACCTGTGATCTGTCAGCCAATTTGCGCTGAAAAAGAACAGACAAGGCAGAAACTTGTCCCTTCAAAGAACCTAGGGAAAGACCGGAGTCAAGACCAGACTGAAGAAACCCTAAAATGACTGGCAATGAGAATTGCAGGGGCGGACGGTTCTGAGAGTTACACCAGGAGAAGAAGGCCTTCCAAGTGCGATGGTAAATGCGAGCCGAAGAAGGCTTCCTTGCATTAAGCATGGTTGTGATGACATCCAGGCAGGTTTGTCTCCGGGTTAAAACCCAGGTCTCAACGGCCACGCCGCCAAACTCAGGGCCGAGGATTTCTGGTGGAGGAGAGGACCCTGTGAGAGTAGATCTGGCCGATCTGGGAGATGCCAGGGGGAGTCGCCGAGAAGACGGACCAGATCGGCGTACCATGCGCGACGTGGCCAATCTGGAGCGACGAGAATGACTGGCACACCCTCCGCTTTGATCTTCTTCACCACCCTGGGTATGAGGGGAAGCGGAGGGAAGATGTAACAAAGACGAAATTGAGTCCAGGGCTGGACCAGAGCGTCTGCTCCCAGAGCTTGAGGATCGTGGCATCGGGCCATAAACCTGGACACCTTGCGGTTCAGCCGTGAGGCCATCAGGTCCACGTCCGGAGTCCCCCACTTGATGCATATTTGTTGGAAGACATCGGGGTGCAGGCTCCATTCTCCCGAGGCGATGCCCTGGCGACTGAGGAAGTCTGCCGCCCAATTGTCCACCCCGGGAATGTGGACGGCTGAAATCACCGATCTCGTGGATTCTGCCCATTCCAGTATCGGGCGGACCTCGCGCATTGCTGTTGCACTGCGCGTGCCGCCCTGGTGGTTTACATATGCCACCGCCGTGGCGTTGTCTGACTGGACTCGCACGTGACGCCCTGCTAGCAGATGATGGAAGTCCCGCAGGGCTAGGAAGATGGCCCGAATCTCCAGTAAGTTGATGGGAAGAGTGGTCTCTTGACGGGACCACCTGCCCTGAGCCGTGTGGTGACTGAGAACCGCTCCCCAGCCCGTTAGGCTGGCATCGGTGGTCAGAACGTTCCAATGTGCCGGCAGGAAGGACTTACCCACCTGGAGAGAGGCAGGACGGAGCCACCAAAGAAGAGACTGTTTCACTGCTGCGGTCAGTCGCAGGGTCCTGTCTAGAGTAGCCGGATTCCTGTTCCAGCGAGACAGGAGAGCGAGTTGGAGTGGTCTGAGATGCAACTGAGCGAACGGCACCGCCTCCATAGCCGCTACCATCTTTCCCAGGACTCTCATTCCTGAGCGGAGGGAATGAGGTCTTGGAAGTAGAAGAGTACGAACGCCTTGCCGTAAGGCGACTGCCTTCTCGCGCGGAAGCAGAACGAGCCCTCGATGAGTGTCGAAGTCCATTCCCAAAAAAGTGATGGTCTGGCTCGGGATTGGAGAGGACTTGGAAAGGTTTAACAACCAGCCTAGACGGACGAGTGTGTCCATGGTGATCTTTACACTTTCGTCGCAGTCTGGGAAGGATGGTGCCTTGATAAGAAGGTCGTCCAGATAGGGCAAGACCATGATTCCCCTGGAATGAAGAAGCTTCATGACCGTGGCCATGACCTTCGTAAAAACCCTTGGGGCAGTGGCGAGGCCGAACGGCAAAGCTACGAACTGGAAATGGTCCTGACCCACTGCGAAGCGTAGGAATCGCTGATGGGCATGAGAGATTGGTATGTGGAGATACGCATCCCTGATGTCTATCGACGCGAGAAATTCCCCTTCGTCCATTGAAGTGATGATGGATCGCAACGACTCCATGCGGAAGTGACGCAGTCTGATAAATTTGTTGAGAAACTTGAGGTCGAGAATCGGCCGCACCGACCCGTCTTTTTTGGGTACCACAAAGAGGTTCGAGTAGAACCCTGTGTACCTTTCGTTTGGAGGTACTGGCACAATGACTCCTGCCTGCCGTAGAGAGTCGACTGCCTTGAAGAAAGCGCGAGCCTTTTTTGGAGACCTCGGGGGGGAAGACAGGAAGAAACGTTTGGTCGGGCGGGTGTGAAATTCTATGGAATATCCGGACGAAATCACCTCCCTGACCCACTTGTCGTCTACGACTGCGAGCCAGATGTCCCGAAAAAAAGAGAGGCGGCCGCCTACTCGGGAGGGATCGTCAGGGAGGGGAAAGGAGTCAGGAAGAAGAGAATGGTTGGGACCGTGCTCCCTTGGACTTTGACTGTCTGGAGCGTGCCTGCCAGGAAGTCGAGGTTCTCTGCGGAGCCTGCGAGATTCTATCTCTCCGTGGGAATCTGGTATTAGCCTGTGAGGGGCGGGAGGTCGACCATCCAAATGAGTTGCGAAAGGACCTAAACCGAGTCTGTTGACGTCTGAAAAGGGGACGTTTCGGCTTGTGTTGCGGGAGGGAAGTGCTCTTCCCTCCGGTGGCATACGAAATCAGCTTGTCAAGCTTTTCCCCAAACAGTCGTCCGCTGAGATACGGCAGGCTGGTCAGGGATTTCTTGGAGGCTGAGTCTGCCTTCCATTCACGCAGCCAGAGCGCTCTGCGGATGGTGATAGCGTTAGCTGCTGCAATAGCTGAGCAGGCAGCGGCATCCAGAGAAGCCTGAAGGATATATTCAGCCGCGACGGAGATCTGGGCAGCCATCTCTGAGTCTTCCAGAGATTGAGAATTATCACGGAGAGAGGATGCCCAGGTGGTAACCGCCTTGGCCACCCATACTGAGGCAAAAATAGGGGACAATGCCGAGCCAGAAGCCTCAAAAATAGACCGAGCTAATTGCTCAACCTGACGGTCGGTAGGATCCTTGATAGATGATCCGTCTGGAAGGGAGAGGAGTGTGCGTGTGGCCAGACGGGAGATTGGCGGGTCAACCTGTGGGGACTCAGCCCAATTCTGGCTTACAGTAGGGGGGAAAGGATAGCGAGATTCCATGGCTTTCCGGTTACCAAAACGTTTATCCGGGTGATTTCTGTACTTGGTCATGAGTTCCTGGAACTCATGGTGGTCCGTGAAAAACTTGTGTGGCCGCTTTGTTCGTTTAAATGATATTGCGGACCCTGGAGCTTCTAAAGTGGGGCTATCAACCTTACAGGTCTGATTGACGGCCGTAATCAGGTCCTGAATCATAGACTGAGTGTCAGGGTTGTCCAAGTCAAGCGACATTTCCTGCTCCGGGTCAGAATCGTATGGACCCCGAGACGAAGGGGACCCTGGACCCCGGTCATGGGACGGGGAACCCCGGGAGCTCCCTGAAGGAGAGGGAGGGGGGGTCCCTTCTCTTAAGAGGGGCCCGGTGGGAGGAAGATTCCTGTCTCTGCTCCCTGGGGTCAGAATCGTGTCTCTGAGCGGTATCCTGTTCGGGCTCAGGGGGCTCAGGGGTATCTGCCGTGGGCTGGGCATGCAAAGCCTGTATCAGAGTCGAAGTCAGTCTGTCCATGGATTGAGACATGGATTGAGTTAAGGACTGAGACAAGAAGACCACCCAATCAGGGGTAGCGCGGGGACTATCAGTGGCGGCAGAGGCGCTGGGCTCCGAGGAAACCTCAGGAGCAGGGGCAGCTGTACTGACCGGCTCTGTATTAGATGGGTCACAGGCCTGGCAGAAAGGGGTCGTCTGACCGCTGGGCAGATGGTTCTTGCAGGTTGTGCAAGAGGCAAAGAATGTAGCCATCTTAGAGCCCTTTTTGTTGCTCTTGGAGTTCTGCATAGTTATGGAGAGCTGCAGCCTAGGAGACACTATGTATGCTGCTGGGAAAAGAAGCAGCAGGTGCAGTACACTGAAGGGAGGAGAGCACAGCTAAAATGCAAACAGACTGAGGGCACCAGCGAATGCTGTGCCCCTTACCGCTTCCAGTGGACTGCAGGCCAGGTCCGGTGTCCCCCTGAGAAAAGGCGTCCCTCGTGGTGCTGGGCACAGAAGATGGCGGCCAGGGCGTCCTCTCCCAGAGAAAAGGCGCGCAGGAGGTCTCGCGATGAGCGAGACGCGCCAGGGAGAAGAGATCCGCCTCCAGTAACACGGCCGGGATCTCTAATTCCCGGCCGCATGACGTCACCCGGGGGCGGCGACGAGGGGCGGCAACAGGGGCGGGCTTAGGAGTAGGCCGCAAGCCGGGGGCTCGATTAGGCCCCTGAGGCCGAAAACGAGCGCGCATCGGCGCGGAAGTGCGGGAAAGACACGCCGCGAGTGCCCTCGGCCCCCTGAATCCCTGCAGAGGAAGACTCAGCCCGGGTCCCCAGGGCAGGGGAGCCAAAGGTAAAGGTTGTAGCCCTCCAGGGGCTATAATAAGGTCCGCAGGCCAGAGCTAGGGAAAGCTGAAGCCCAGCCTGCAGCTCACAGGGAAGACAACACATGCATGCAGGGTCCCTCAGGAGCCCTGCTTACCTTATGGAGGCACCTCAACCCAAAACCCCTGGCAGGGAATGGGGAGGGCATCTTGAATGCTCGACTCATAATCCTAGGAGTATGAGGAGAGAGTCAGCCTGGCGTCCCTGTCCGGCAGGATCTGCTCCAGAGATCCTGGAAGGTTGCTGTGCCTGGGTCCCGCAGGGGGTAGGGAAGAAGTAGGGATAACGCCGGCGAAAAAAACGGAACACAAGGAAATCGGAACGCTGAGGAACCGTCGCCTTGCTTCCAGTCCATCGAAGCAGAAGGGGGTACGTGGAGGTAACACTCCGCGTTCCCGTCTGTTGTTGGTTTTGGGAGATCGGTATGCAGAGATACCGTCGCCCTCTAGTAGTCTTGTAAAAGGAAAAAAAGGATCTAAAAATCTAAGGAAAAAAACCTAATTATGTACTAGTATTGTGGTCCATGGACCGCATCTACCTCCTATTGAGACACTAAGCAAAAAACTGGTGAGGCTGGAGCCAGCCAGGGTGTATATACTGCAGGGGAGGAGCCACACTGTTTTCTTGTTTTTTAGAAGTATACTTAGTGTCACCTCCTAGTGGACAGCAGCATAACACCCACGGTCCTGTGTCCCCCAATGAGGCGAAGGAGAAATTAGGGGCAAAGGAAGACCCCACAGCCTCATAGGAAGACTTGGCGAGTTGCTCAACCTGTCTATCCGTAGCATCCTTCAGCGAGGAGCTATCAGAGGCAGAGAAAAGGGAGCGTGCAGCAATCCTGGTCATGGAAGCGTCCACCTTCGGGGACTGCGACCACTCCTGAAGCACCTCCTGGGGGAAGGGGAAGCGATTGTCCTTGGGTTTACGGACAAAACGCCGCCCAGGATGTAACCTGGGAGCTCTAACCACCCTTCCAAAATTCGTGTGGTCCATGAAGGAGCCACTTGGTCTAGCCTCTGGCCGCAGCCATTGATAGACCTCCTTCGGGTGCACCGTCACCTCCTCAGGGGGTGTCACAAGACGTAAGGTCTCGTTGATAGAGGACACCAGATCCTCCACCCCGTCAGGTGGTTCAGATATAGACACAGACCCGAAATTTGAACCCCCATCATCGTCCTCACCATCAGAGGAACGCTCCTCCTCAGAGAGAGCCTGGAGCTCGGGTGAGTCCTCACGACGAGCCCGCTTAAGGGGTCTCACAGCAGAAGAGGGAGACACCCGGGGGTAACTGGACGCAGTAGCTGGGCTATCCAGCCTCCTATTAAGTGCCTCCAGGGATTGCGACATGGAGGACAGCTGGGACAACAGAGATTCATTGATCTTATTCTGAGTCTCCCATGGCCCTGAGATCACCTGAACCTCAGGGTATAGCACCGGAGCTGCTGACTCAGCAGTGTCAGTCCGGGCCTCTGGGCGTCCGCAGTTATTGCAGGACCCCTCCACCAGTGTTCCATTGCATGTAGCACAGGTAATGGTGGTATCTGCCGCCTTAGCAGCGCGCTTCCTAACTGAGGACATCGCCGCAGTAGGGGAAAATAAGCCAAATTGCAGACAACAAAACCGGGAGTCCCGGTGGCTTACCGACCGCAGTAAAGCGGTATGAGGAAGCGGTGTGTGTGTGTGACCTCCGCGACGGTTTCCGGTCTCCCCTGGAGTGCAGGCGCACGCTGCATACAGATCCCAGCCGGGAAGTGAGGGTAAAGATGGCCGCCGACAGTGAAACTGTGGGCGGCGCCGAGAACACGCGGGAAACACACACACACGCCCATCGATGACGTCACCGCACGGGCTGCTTCCCATCCTCCAAGCAGCCTCAGCATGAAGGTGCCGGAGCCCGCAGCGCGGGAATAGTGTAAAATACTATACACAGACTGCATGCACAAACAAACATCCGCAGCCCACGGCCTCAGCCCCTGTGACACACAGGGCGGTCAGCCAGGGTGACCCCAGCACAGGGTACACCCGCAGATCCGAGGTCCCGAGGGTAACGCGCGGTCTGAGTGTCAGGCCACATAAAGTGACGGACACTACCCCCAGGCACACGGGAGACACCGAGTGCCTCAGTGCCGGTCCGGTCTGTAAGCACCATTTAGGGAGGCCTCGGACGGGGGTTCAGCACCAGTCCGGAGTGTAAGCACCATTTAGGGAGGCCTCGGACTGGGCTGGCTCCAGTCCGGTCTGTAAGCACCATTTAGGGAGGCCTCGGACGGAGCGGAGCTGTGCAAGGCTCCCATCTCCCACTCTCCAGAGCCCCCCAGAGAGGGATGGAAAGGAGCGCGACAGCGTACCGGGAGAACACAAGGTGTCCAGGCTCTAGGCCCTCCGGTACCTCCACCTGCGTGTTCCACAAGGGTGAGCGGGGAGGCTGTCGCAGGTCCCGACCGGAACCATTTTACCTTGTCTTCAGACGCCATCACGTAAGCTGTGAGAATGCAGTGAAGTGCAAGCAAAGCGTGATCCTCCGAGCACACTAAGTTTAAAACTGAGGATGTTCCCTGCGGTAGGGGTTTATAAGCGGAGGAGGCGGTGTCTACAAACTTGTAGTACCTAGTGTGACCTCCGGAGGGCAGTGCCCTAAACCCCATTGTCTGGGTCTCCCATTATGATGACCAGAAAAACTCACATATTAACGAATCAACTCCATAGCTAAAAATGTACTGCCAACCTTGGTCTAGGCATTCATGGGGCAATGAAAGTTTTAAAGAGAACCTGTCAGGTCGTTTATGCCCCCAAAGCTCTCACTGAACCACAAGTAGACCAGTAAATGACATATTGCTGAAAATAGGATCTGTGTCCATAAATCATGCAACGTTCAGCATGGCAAAATGGTAGGGACAGATTCTCTTAAACCGCTTCATAAAGTGCTCAAAATGACAGCTAGGTTGGCGCTGTGCTTTTACGAAATTCTCTGCACGAATCTCTATCCTTACAGAACTGGTTTCAGCTTTTATATCCTGTGAGGCTTACCTGTTACTCTTATTCTGCACCCATTCCTTGACTTGAAGCACAATGTGAAACAACTGCTGCCATACTCTCTGCATGTTGGTGATTAGACTAGCAACATTTTTAGTAGAAGTACTGCTGTCATTCCAGAGTTTGCTTTTTCGAGATGCTAGTGCGCGTTCCTGTTCTTCCAGGTCTGCCAGTATTTGCTGAAGCTCTCCGATACGCCGTCTGTCTCGTTCATGTTGTAAGTGTAAATCCTGTGGAAAGAATAATCTATGAACCCAATACGGTCTCCTTCCAGATTCCAAAATACTCAAAACCAACTAGCATTCTTACAAAGTCTTAATTCTTTGTATACATAAAACCTATTGTTAGTTCCAGTAACCTTCACAATTGACCCCAAATAAGATACGTGCCCCAACCCATGAATGTACAGGTTACAAGGTTTGGTGCAACTGGCAATTAGAGAAATTTGATACGGCAAAACTTTAGGAGTGTGAAATAAGATTTTGCGGATACCCAAAGTTAAGATGAAATGTACATGTTTTGGGTCTAAAAATATTAACTTTCAAAAAAAGTCATCTGTGCATTAAGAAACAAAAAGCTCAAAAGCCTCCCATTATGTAGCTATATAAAACATACCACCTCATGCTCACCATTATTTGACGTTCCTGCTCCTCTACTCGTGCTCTACTTGCTTCTGCTTGTTTTATTCCTTTTGACTCTTGATCAATTTGTTTTACCCAGGTTCTTTCCTTTTCTTGAAGGGTCAAAACTTGAGCTTGGTACTGATCGCGCTCCTTCTGCAGGCGAAGCTCACGTTCTCTCTGCTGGTCCAAAACACTGTCCAGTTGTTGTTTCTGACTCTGCAAGGACTCCAGGAGAGCTCGCAACTTAACTGCAGCCTCTCGCTCTTTCTGCATTTCCTCACGACAGACTTGCAATTCAGATTCTAGTTGGCGTTTGGCAAGGACGGCCTGCTGCTGCGTTTTTTCTATCATAGCAGCAAGGTCCCTAGCGCGCTTCCTTTCATCTTTCAATTCACTCTGTGATGAAAGAACCAGTTTGTGTTCCTGTTGCCTGTCCTCTTCTTTTTTGGAAAGTTCTTGAGTGTGCTGTTGCCTAACCTGCTCCAGAACACCACGCTCCAGAGTCAAGCTATTTACAAGACTTAATGAATGCTGCTTCTCCTTCCCCAACTTCTCAACTACCTCTGACAATTTGCTGTGTTCCTGAGCAAGAAGCGCTTTACAGCGAGACTGTTCGATTTCAAGTTCTTTTTTAAGATTGCTACATAACGTTTGTTCTTGAGAGAGAGCTGCTGACATTTTGGCAATTAGCATTTTATGCTCCTCAAGAGACAGAGAGACCTCCTAATGAAAAGAAAGCAGGGACAAAAAAAAAAAAAAAAAAAGAGCGGTGAAGACCAGGAGAGGTGCAAGAAAACAGTTTTACATGTTATCCCGCCATTTACATCTATCACTTCTTCATTCAGCTTCTATATGAATTCTCATTATGCCAATGCTCGTTCTGTCACCTCACCACACAATTGCACCCTGCTGCGGGTATCTACAGAGGAGAAACCAGTCCAAACAATTCTCACTAGGTCTCAGCATTTCAAACATCAGAAATGTTATTGAATGCCGGGTTTAGATGGCTCTATTTCACGATTAATTTATGGGCCACAATGCCAAAACTGTGAGCAAAGGCCTCAACCTGAAATTACAGTTTCATATACACAAGCGGATTTATAAGTTTGGGTGAAGAAGCACATGGTCAATTTGGGCACTGCGACCTCTATGCGGGTTGTGATCGATTATATTATACATATATATCTTTTATATTATTTTTTTAACCCTTACCTGCAACGATTTCTCATTAACTTCCAAAGTTCTTTGAATATGAGACTTCTCCTCACCAGATCTTTGTCTTTCTGCCTCCCTTTCACTTTGAATTGTCTTCATGTAAGCAGACATGGACTTTTCTTTATTTCCCAATTCCTCTCTAAATGAGGGAAAAAAATTAATGCTTGAATCAGTTTAAAAACAAACAAACACAAACATTTAATGAAGCTTCATGGCATTTTACCTTAGTTTAGAGGTTTCCATCTGAAGCCCTTTCTGGAGTTCCTTCTGTGATTTTCGGAGACTTTCCACCTCCAGCTCCTTTTCTTCCAACTCGGAGCGGAGATGGGAGACCATTGTCTGTTCCTGCAGAAGAAGTTTGTGCTGTTCTGTTGCTCGCTCCTTCTCCCTTACCAGGGACCCTTTGATGTCTTCAGCAATAGAAGCTTCCTGCTGTAGTTTGTACTCTAACAACTCAACTGTAAGATATCAAAGATCAGCTCTATCACTCGCATTACCTTATTTTGAGGTCCACACGATTAGATTCTCCCATCCAATCCCTTCCCAAGTAGCAGTGGTATACCACCCTCCAGGTTCACCCACCCAATTCCTCGACCATTTCTCTGTGTGGCTGCTGCACTTCATGTCCTCCGAATTACCAACCCTTATCTTGGGAGACTTCAATATCCCCATCAACAGCCCCACCTCCCCCATCTGCATCCCAGCTTCTATTTGTAACCACTTCTTTTGGTCTCTCACACCTTTCAACCTCTGAGACACACAAAGACTGTCTTGACCTGGTCTTTGTCAGGCTGTGATCAACCTTCTCTTCGAGAACTCACCTCTTCCTCTCTCTGCCACCGACATTGTCTCCTTCATGCTCACAAATCCTCGCCTACCCCCGCGCACCCATACCTATCAAACATTTAGAAATGTACAGGCTATTAACCCTCAAACACTAACAGACACTCTTCACTCATCACTGTCCCCAATCTCCTCCTATTACTGTCCTGATCTGGTTGTGAATCACTTACAATGAAGCTCCCAGGACCAAGTAGTGCCCCTCACCCTCAGAACATTCCAAAACAAAGTAAAGCAGACCTGGCTCACATCACAAACTTGATTCCTCCAGGAGTGCTGAATGCCTATGGAGGAAAACTTGCTCACCAGAAAACTTCATCCATTATAAATTTATTTTAATAACCTACAACTCTGCCCTTCACCTCGCCAAACAGACCTACTTCACCACCCTGATCTCACTACCCAATAATCCAAAAAAACACTTGACACTTTTTACTCTCTCCTCAGTCCTAAAGCTCAGGCCCCCATCACTGACCTCTGTGCTGATGATCTGGCTTCCTACTATATGGAGAAAATAGAAAACAACAGCTAGGAAATCAGCTCCCAACCTCCAAGCGCCATTACTCCAATCTTTCACCACATCTCCTCTGGCTCATTCTTCACATTTGACCCAGTCACAGAAGAAGTCTCCAGACTCCTCTCTTTTCCTACTACAAGCACCACTGACCCCATTCCCTCACACCTACTCCAGTCCCTCCCATCACATCACTCACCTAATCAAAATTTATAATCTCTCCCTTTCTTCTGGTATCTTCCCCTCTTCTTTCAAACACTATCACTAGTGAAGAAAACTTCTCTTGATCCATCATCCTGCACAAATAACTACAGACCAGTCTCCAATCTCCCCTTTATCTCTATACTCTTCGAGCGCCTGATCTACACCTGTCTCAAGCATTACCTCTCTACTCAGTCTTCTAGATCTATTACAGTCTGGTTTCCACCCCCTATATTCTACAGAAACTGCCCTTCAACTGACCAATGACCATTTTAAAATCAAAACTTAATGGTAACCACTCTCTGCTTATTCTTCTTGACCTCTGCAGCTTTTGACCCTGTTGACCATCATCTCCTACTAGCTATGTTGCACTCCATCGGCATAAAGGACACCGCTCTATTCCCATCTTTCTGATCGCTTCTTCAGTCTATCATTCACTTGCTCCACCTTCCTCTCACTATTGAAGTCCATGAAATCTCGGTGCTCAGCCCTCTTCTCTCTACACAGTACCTATTCGACAGACCATCAAATTTGGTTTCCAGTATCATCTTTATGATTATAACATACAACTATACACTTCTTCCCCTGACCCTACCCTCACTGTATTACAGAACGCCAATGATTGTCAGTTTCCAACATCATGTCCGCTCTCTAAAACTCAACCTTTCCAAAACTGGACTTCTTCTGATCCTGCCCTCCACTAACCTCCCTAAATCTGACATCTCCCTCCCAGTGTGCGGCTCCATGATAACGTCTAGGCATCAGGCTCGCTGTCTGTGTTATGTTTGACAGCAATCTTTCCTTCTCCTCCTAAATACAATCTCATACCCGCTCTTGTCGCTTGCACATGAAGAACATCTATAAAATCCGCCTCTTTTTCACCATGTAAACAACAAAAGCCCTAACAGTAGCCCTGAGTCATTCCTGTCTGGATTATTATAATTCTCTTTTAATTTGCCTTCCCCTTACTAGCCTTTTCCCTCATCAGTCCATCATTAATATAGCAGACAGGGTCATCTTTCTGGCTAATCATTACTCGGATGCTTCCTCTCTGTGCCAGCCATTGCACTGGGTGCCCATACATTATAGGATCCAATTCAAGTTGCTTGTTCTCACCCACAAAGCTCTTCACAGTGCATCGCCTCCTGACATATCCTCCCCTCCTCTCTATCATCCTACCTATTCTCTATGCTCCACAAGTGACCTTCGACTAACATCTGCACTAATCCAAACTTACAAATCCCGGCTTCAAGACTTCTCCCTAGCTGCACTAATTGTCTGGAATGCTCTACCCCAAGAAATTAGGACTGGCCACAATTTACACAGTTTTATACGCTCCATCAAAACACAAATGTTTAAAGGTGGCCCATCATGCTATGTATTAAAAGTCGTTTATATATACCCTGTTCACCATTTCTCTGAACATAACTTTGTCAAACTCCACCAAACTCAAAAGCACTACAAAGGTTGGCTGGTGAAGGCTCACACAGCTTTTATCTATCCCCCGTTTCTTCCAGATGGCTGGGCCATCATTGTAAATAAGCACTTATACTTTGTGTCACCTGCACCTCATTGTAGATCATAAGCTTTTATGAGCGGGGTGATCTGTATTTTTGCTTTAATTATTGTATTTTTTTGTAACGGTTACTTACGACTTTATACAAGAACCTCTGAATTGTAATGTGCTGCACAATATGTTGGCACTATATAAACATTATTATTAATTATTATTAATAATAAAAATATCAAACACCCAGTAGCTGTAAGGGACAAAATCTTTCAGCAGATTATTAGAGCCCAACTCCATTTAACACCTGAAAATATCAGGTTTGACCCTTTGTCCAACCATGACACCTCAGCTCATACTCATTGGGGCCTATTAAGAACTATGAATCAATTTTTGACTTGATAACCAAAATGCATAAAGAGAATTTTGTTTACGTACCGTAAATTCTTTTTTCTTTAATCATCAATGGGAGACCCAGACAATGGGGTTTAGGGCTCCGCCCTCCGGAGGTCACACTAGGTACTACAAGTTTGTAGACACCGCCTCCTCCGCTTATATAACCCCCACCGTAGGGAACATCCTCAGTTTAGTCCATAAGCTGCGAGGAGAAAAATGAACCACACCCGAAACATCGGGAAGAATACCGTGCACAGACGGTTCAACAACCCGGAAAACACTGTCTCAACAGAGAACAGATCAAATGCAAACATGCAACGGAACAACTGGGTGGGTGCTGGGTCTCCCATTGATGATTAAAGAAAAAAGAATTTACGGTACGTAAACAAAATTCTCTTTTTTCTGGTCATCATAATGGGAGACCCAGACAATGGGGATGTCCTAAAGCAATACCCCAGGGCGGGAAGAGTTCCTCAACAAGACGGATAATACACGGTCCCCCTTAAAGGTGGGCAACCGCCGCCTGGAGGACCCGCCTGCCCAAACTTGCGTCCGCAGAGGCATGGGCATGCACCATATAGTGCTTTGAGAAAGTGTGCAGGCTGGACCAGGTGGCCGCCTGACACACCTGTAGAGCAGAAGCTCGATGTCGCAAGGCCCATGAGGCACCTACAGCTCTAGTAGAGTGTGCCTTCAAACCCACCGGGAGAGGCAAACCAGAAGACCGGTATGCCTCCTGAATGGGAGCCTTGATCCATCTGGCCAAGGTCGACTTCGAAGCCGCGGACCCCTTACAGCGACCCATCGTGAGGACAAATAAGGAATCCGAACTCCTAAAGGAGGCGGTCCTGGACACAAATGCGTACAGCTCTCACGAGATCCAGAGTATGGAGGTCGCGCTCAACCTGATGAACGGGAGCGGGGCAAAATGATGGGAGAACAATCTCCTGGTTTAGGTGGAAAGTTGAAACCACCTTCGGCAAGAATTCAGGCCGCGGGCGCAACACCACCTTGTCTTGGTGAACCACCAGAAAGGGTGACTTGCACGAAAGTGCAGCCAACTCTGAGACCCTTCTCAGAGACGTAATTGCCACCAGAAAAACCACCTTCTGGGACAGACGAGAGAGAGAGATGTCTCTCAGTGGCTCAAACGGCGGTTTCTGCAGTGCCGCCAGGACCATGTTGAGGTCCCAAGGGTCCAGAGGTCGTCTGTAAGGCGGAACCACCCGAGACACCCCCTGCAGAAATTGACGAACCTTCGGGAGGAGCGCCAAGCGCCTGTCAAACAGCACTGAAAGTGCTGATACTTGACCTTTCAGAGAGCCAAGGGATAATCCCAACTCCAAACCCGACTGTAGGAAGGCCAACAATGTCGGGATGGACAAGGGCCACGGTGAACGTCCACCAGAGGCACACCAGGAGAAAAAGAAGATTTTTGTGTACTCACCGTAAAATCCTTTTCTCTTAGCCTCTAATTGGGGGACACAGGACCGTGGGTGTTATGCTGCTGTCCACTAGGAGGCGACACTAGGCAGAATCTGCAAAAGAGTTAGATGGCTCCTCCTCCTCAGCATACACCCCTGGAGCAGGCATTGCCTCCCCAGTTTTGTGCTAAAGCAGTAGGAGAGTTAACAGATCATAACAGTAAAACAGATATAGCTAACAAGGTAATAACAGTGTATAAACATGGAAAAGTTAGCAGAGTAAAAGTAGTACAATAAGTCCTGCAACTAAGCAGGCGTATGAGTAAATCGTGAAGAGTTAACGGAGTAATAACCGTATAATGAGACCTGTAACTAAACAGGCTTACAGTACTACAATAACCGTATAATGAGGCCTGTAACTAAACAGGCTTACAGTACTACTAGGCCTGTAACAAAACAGGCACAAGTTGAAACAGTCAACAGAGTGATAATAGGCAAGCATGAGTAGACATGGCGACCCTGTAACAGCTGACAAGCTATGTAAGAACTGTAGAAAAGGCCCATAAGGGCAATAGGGTGGGTGCTGTGTCCCCCAATTAGAGGCTAAGAGAAAAGGATTTTACGGTGAGTACACAAAAATCTTCTTTTCTCCTTCGCCTCATTGGGGGACACAGGACCGTGGGACGTCCCAAAGCAGTCCCTGGGCGGGAAAGAACAATGGAACTAATAACGCTGAACCTGGTCAGCGAAGAACCATGCACCGACAGGTGGCTGCTGTCACCTGGAAGGAGCGTCTACCTAGATCGGCGTGTGCTGAGAACTGAGTGCAAGCACTGTAGTGACTTAATGACGTGTGGGCTGGCCATGTGGCTGCCTACACTCCCTATTGCGTAGACACCTGGCGCTGAACAGCCCAGGAGGCCCCCACGCCCGTAGTAGAATGTGCCATGACCCTGCCGGAGGGCATGAGGTTTGATGGTATAAGCGTCTTGAATGGTTAGGCAATTCCCCGTGGTTAGAGAAGCTGTAGAGACTAAAATGACTATTCCTGCGCTCTGGAAGAAGGAAGAGAAGAATCAGACCTCTTCGGAGGGTACTGTGTCGGATACCTAAATGCGTAGGGTCCTGACAAGATCCTGCATATGTAGTTTCTTCGCGGGCAGATAGACTGAAGTCGGGCGCAGTGAAGACAGAGAGATGTCTTCATTTAGGTAGGATAATACCGCCTTAGAAAAAAAAAAAGGATAGAATCAGCCGAAGGGCAATCTTGTCCAGGAGGAAGACCAGAAACGATGGATTGCCTGAGGGAGCTGTAAGTACCACTACCTCGCAGAGGAAAGTAAGTGCCACGGAACCTACCACTGTTTGGATGGGAATGCCAAGGGTAGTATCCCATAGAGGCTCAAAAGAGGATTCTTGTAGGGTCAGGAGATCGAAATTCAGGTCCCACGGGTGTAGGTTTGTTGTATGGAGAAGGTAAACGGCAGATCCTTGGAAAGAAGTGATTTCCTAGAAGTCTGGTGGCAATTTTTTTTTTTTTTTTTTTTTTTTTTGGAATGAGGTGAAACTAACTGCAACCTGCTGAGTGAGGGACCCCAGGGACAGACCTGAGTCTAGGTCTGAGTGGAAGAGGCAGAGATCTTGGTATGAAATAGGGCCGAGGGGAATGACCTCTAGAGGAGTTCCAAGCAGAAAGAAAAACAAAACGATACACGTGTGATGGCCTATCGTTGATAAGGCTGGATTCCTTGCTGTGACTATGGTCGCTACAATATCCTAGGAAAAAAACTCTTGGGTTAAGGTCCAGTTGTCAAAGGCTATGTCATTAAGTTCAGAATTGATGACTTCTAAGAGAGAACCGACCCTGGGAGAGCAAGTATGGACTATCTGTTAGTCTTCTTGGTACTGCTGGTATGGGTTGACCAACATCTGCGTCCAAGCGCCTCTGGGCCATTCTGAGACCATAAGAACGATCCGGCGACATTCTTGTTTGACATTTCGCAATATCCTGGTAGTGGGGGAGGAATATAGGGGAGTCGGAAAAAAAAAAAGGGGTCCAGTCTTAGACTAGTGCGACTGTCCTATTGACTGCGGATCCTAAGACCTGGCCAAGAAGAACGGAACCTTGGCATTGAGGCGTGACACAGTCAGGCCCACATCTGCAATTCCCTGACGGTGGCAGTCTAGATGGAGGACCTATAAAAACATAATAATAAAGTATTTATATTTAGCGCCATTAGGTTACATGGCGCTTCACAAATGAGCGGGTAGACAACGACAAGTGTCAAAAATGACAACAAATCAGTCATATGGGTACATTAGGGCAGAGGGCCTGCAGAGGAAGAGACCGTTCCCTTGAGTCCATCTCTTGGTAGGTTAGGAATAAAACCCTTCCTAGATGAGTACACCTGGAATGAGAACAGCTGACAGTACAGTGTTCAAGGATTCCACCCAGTGAAGGATGTGGCGAACGTCTGTCATCACTTTGAGACTGTATGTTCCACCCTGGTAGTGGACATGTGCCACAGCTGTGGCCTTGTCTGGCTGTATCCTGACCTGTTCGACTGCCAAATGGTGACTGAATAAGGTCAGTACTAGACATACTACTCGAATAGTCATAATTGTATCTTTGAGTATGGACGAGACTACTGGCATGAATTATGACAGAATTGCCTTCCATGCTGTCACTATCCTGTCTAGGAGTCTCCTGACAGTTGAGAAGGATTGAGGAGACAGCTGAAAAAGACTGCGGCTAACCAGCCGAGAAACCATGCTTTGTCTGGGGAAGTTGGACTAGAGTTGTATATATGTTGCAGCTAAAGGCCGCTGTTTTCGTCCGATGCTGTGTGTCCTATATGGCTGAGACACCGTATGTGATGCTGCAGCATGTAGTCAATCGGAGTACTCAGCTTTGGAATTGTATTAGACTCGTGCAGGTTAATCCGCCAACCAAGTCCTTCAAAGTGTACAGTGAAAATGACACTGTGATAGTAGTCCTTGAAAATCACTGCATAAGTGGTTAAGACGTCCGGATATGGGAACCTCCTGAAATGAAGTATAGACCAGGTCAACCTCAGACTGGGACAAAAACTTCGTATTGTTGCACTTCAGGCCTTCCAGTATCCTCAATTGACTCTCGAGTCGAGAAGGGACCGAAGGGGAAGAAGGTTCGGGCTACAGCCATACAAAGGATCGAGGGCCCCTCTTGGGTTAACACAGGCTGGAGTCTGTGATGTCCTGCTTTGGAACAGGCTGTGCAGAGTGCTTGTGAGTGTTATCTCAACTCAAGTACCCAATATAGGTGCAGTGAGGAGATAGGCAGCTGGACACATGTTCTGCGTTCTGTGAACCAGAGTTTTGTTTTTGTAGGCTGGGGAGGGAGGCCGGTCAGGCCTGTGCAGTCACAAATCCAACCCGCGTCCCCAACAGTTGGATGTTGAGGAAGGAATATGGGATTATAGAAATCTTAGCTACAGCCCAGCACCTACAACAATGGGGGGCTAAGAAGGGGATATGCCATGGGTCGTATATTCCAGAGACCATTAGCTGAATTACCCGTGCGGCTGCGGATCAGTGTTTTAGTCTGCGTCATGTGAGACTGGGTTGTCATCTCCGCCAATCAGAACTCCAGCGGTGGGATCTGGAGAGGATTGGCTAACAGCCCAGGGACGCCTTGCATTTGTCGGGTAATTGTAGGTTACATCAATGTTAACTGGCTGTCCAATTGTGAGGGACGAGGAAGGAACCTAACAGCTAAACTCGTAGTGAGTCCACTGGAACTCCGTTGTCCCATCTGTGTGGGGGTCTGGGAAGGGGAGTGTTGGATGAGTATTTGGTGTCAGGCAAGGGTGAGTTATCTGAGACGCAACCCAGCTCCCTGATTATGGGGGCTCCCCCAACAATGGGGGGATGGGGGGTCTAGTAGAATGTCGGTCCATCTAGAGCAGAGGTTCTTAATTGGGGTTTGATTAAAACCCCAGGGGTACAAGGTATTGGTCTCACGGTTTTAGCAGAGCCTCCACCCTGGAGGTCAACACACTTCCGACGGCTGCATAGGGTTCGGTGAATGTGCATATGAAAAACGGTGAGGTGGGTACCTCAAACAAGGTTAAGATCACTGATCTAGCGATTATAATCCAACCCAGGTCTCCTCTGTGGGGCTAACTATCAGTGGTGGGACCTGCGGGTCCCTGTATAGTGCTTGAGGCCCCAGCCTGGCAGGGTGAGCACCACCGAAAGGTAAGAACGCTCCGCAGCGACATAGGGAATAGACAGGAGAGGATTGAATTGTCTCCTGATGTAAAAATACAGCGTAAATGGAACATGCTCTGCGATGTTCTGTACTGCTTGTACCAGCGGTCTGTAGTCATGTATGACAGAAAAAACAGGAAGGGATTGAAGTGCCCTCTGTTCTAGGAGCACAGCATAGATGGAACATGCGATGCCAGTTCCATATGCCTGTGATGACCAACAGCAAGGGTTAATGTAATCATGCTTTGCAGTGTTCCTTAGTGCTGTTAAATGGTCCCTGATGTGATCTGCACAACTGAGTTTTTACTTCCATAGTGTATTAAATCACACATTCTCCTCCTCCCCTCCTGCTATGCCATGCAGGGGCTTTGTAAGGAGGGTTGTCATGGCGACCGTGGAGAGGAGAGGTGGGGGGCGGGCCAGTGAAAAACGCGGGCCATCTGAGGAAAAGGCGCGCAAGGTTCAGTCAGGGAAGCCTGACCCGCCCCCTTTGTGATGCGGCCGGGGCGTGGATTACCCCCGCTGACATCAGCAACAGGGCGGGCGGTAGGCGTGGAGGGGCGGCACCCGGGACGCTAGGCCGGAGCCGGGGCCTCAAGTGAATGGTGGCCCCGGAAAAGTGAAGAGGCCGGCGCGGAAGTATACAAGCCGCGCCGGTTCCGCTACGCGGGACCCCCACCGCCGGTCTGCCCAGGCAGGCTCGTCACCCCAGTAGCCCCACCGCTGCCTCAGCAAGGGGGCACAGGCCTGAGATACTGGGGAGCTGTAGCCCACAGTACTACTGCTGGGGAATCGCTGCACAGAGGGGAGAGTATAAGATGACAGGGTAAGTGCCCTCTGTTCTATCATAGAAGCAGCCTGTCCTCAACCCAAGGCCCCTGAAGAATAGGGGAAATGGGGAGGACGGTGATGCAATCCCACTATGTAAGCTCTAAAGGCTCTTTACAGCAGAGGCTGTGAGCGTGAGCAGCCTTGGGGGGCCCTGCAGCCGAGGGAAAAGCCATGTACCAGACAGTGCTATGGAGGGCACCTGAGGCTGGTGTCTCAACCCAGATTCCCAGCCAGGGGGAATGGGGAGGGCATCTGCTGAACCCATGGGCCCCAATACTGCCATCCAGATGTTACCTGGTGCCGGTTGTGGAGATGTAAGGCCTTCATTTTTCCCTGGGAGCCGAGGATCGGGCCCCCTTCTTGCCGGTTTTTGTTTCCAAGTTGTCTTGCTGCTTGCGGTGGGGACATGGAACATTACTGCGACCCAGAGCCCCATCTGTGGGACTGGGGGGAATGCGGGCCTCAGAACCGGCAGGTCTGGAAATCGCTTTAACCCTGCACCTCCAACAGTGGAGGGCCGAGAAAGGAATAGCCCTTATCTGACAAAATAGCTCAACCCAGAGGCTCAACTATGGAGTCTGGGGAGGTATCTGTGGTCGACATGTCCCTTCAAAAAGTAAAAATGCAGCTTCAAAAGTAAAAATAATTGGAGAGATAGTAAGAACGTGTGCCTCCTTTCAGACACTAAGCAAAAACTGGGGAGGCAATGCCTGCTCCAGGGGTGTATGCTGAGGAGGAGGAGCCATCTAACTCTTTTGCAGATTCTGCCTAGTGTCGCCTCCTAGTGGACAGCAGCATAACACCCACGGTCCTGTGTCCCCCAATGAGGCGAAGGAGAAAAGATTTTCCACGTTCTGTGGTATATCTTCCTGGAGACAGGTTTCCTTGCCCGATTCATCGTGGCAACCACCGTAGGAGAGAAGCCCCTGGATGTCAGCAGCCAGGCCTCAAGAGCCATGCAGTCAATCTGAGGGCCCTGGAATTGAGGTGGAAGAATGGGCCTTGCGCGAGTAGATCTGCGCGTTCTGGAAGAGCCCACCGGTGTCCGCCTGACAGTTGCCAGAGGTCCGGGTACCAGGACCTCCGGGGCCAATCTGGAGCCACTAGAATGGCTACTCTGCATTCTGTCCTGATTTTCCACAGAACCCTGGGAATCAGAGCCAGAGGCGGGAACACGTATGGCAGCTGGAAGCTGGACCAACTCAGGATCAGGGCATCCGCCCCCCGAGACTGAGGATCCCACGATCGTGCCATGTATTGGGGTACCTGATGATTCAGCCGTGAGGCCATCAGATCCACGTCCGGAGTGCCCCATTTGCTGCAGATGTCCCGGAAGACGTCTGGATGCAGGGACCACTCTCCGGCGTCCATCCCCTGTCGGCTCAGGTAGTCGGCCTCCCAGTTCTCGACCCCTGGGATGTGAACTGCGGAGATCAGGCAGCCGTTTTCCTCCACCCAGGCTAGAATGCGGTGGACTTCGGCGAGGGCCTGAGCACTTCTGGTCCCTCCCTGATGATTTATGTAGGCGACGGCCGTCGCATTGTCGGACTGAACCCGAATGGGTTGTCCTGACAGGAATTTCTGAAACGCCAGGAGCGCCAGATAGACCGCCTTGATCTCCAGCACATTGATCTGTAATGCCGACTCCGACTGAGTCCAGAGGCCTTGAGCCCTGTGGTGCAAGAACACCGCACCCCAGCCCTTCAGACTGGCGTCGGTGGTCACCACTAACCATGACGGTTTTAGAAAGGACCGGCCCCGTGACAGATGATGTGGCTGGAGCCACCACTGTAGGGAGTCCCTGGTCGATTGTGACAGCGTCACCAGCCGATTCAGAGAAATCGTCCTTTTGTCCCATCGGCGAAGAATCTCCAACTGGAGAGGACGGAGGCGAAACTGTGCGAAAGGCACCGCCTCTATCGCCGCTACCATGCGTCCCACCAGCTTCATCAACCCCCGTAGGGAAGATTGTGGTGACAGGAGAACATTCTGCACTCCTGATTGGATCGCAAGCTGTTTGGCTTGAGGTAGGGACACCAGGGCTGAGTCCGTGTGGAAGTCCATGCCCAGATATGTCAAAGACTGGGTCGGAGTCAGGGTCGACTTTGGAATGTTGAGAAGCCACCCGAACTGTTCCAGAGACTTCATGGTCACCTCCAGGCTCACCCGACAAAGGTCTTCCGATGGCGCCCTGACCAGCAGGTCGTCCAAATAGGGAATGACGGCGTGTCCCTGCACATGCAGGAGAGCCATCATTGAGGCCATCACCTTTGTGAACACTCGCGGTGCCGAGGCTAGCCCGAATGGCAGTGCCACAAATTGGAAGTGTTCTTCCCCCACTGCGAATCTCAACCAGCGCTGATGAGCCGGTGCAATGGGCACGTGAAGGTAGGCGTCTCGGATATCTATGGACGCCAGGAAGTCTCCCTGTGACACAGCCGCGATCACGGAGCGCAGGGATTCCATACGAAACTTCCGAACCAACACGTGGCGGTTGAACAACTTGAGGTCCAGAACCGGACGAAAAGAGCCGTCCTTCTTTGGGACAATAAAGAGGTTGGAGTAAAAACCCCTGAACCTCTCTCCCGTGGGTACTGGGACCACCACTCCGTCTCTGCGGAGTCCCTCCAACACCAGATGAAAAGCCTGAGCTTTGTCTAGGGATGGAACAGACCGATGGAATCGGTGTGCCGGCTGTGACGTCAGCTCTATCCTGTAGCCTTTTGAGACTACGTCTCGGACCCACTGGTCTTGAACGTGGAGAAGCCATCTGTCCTGGAAAAGAGACAGGCGGCCCCCCACCTGTGGGGAGACAGGATGAAGGAGCGAGTCATGCCGAAGCGGGTTTAGGGGTGGCAGCTGCAGCCCCTGCCGGCTTCTTTTGGCGACTTTTGTTGCGCCACTGAGTGGAGGGCTTGCCCCCACGGTCCGTGCGAGCGGACGCCGCTGATGACTGCGAGCTGGGACGAAAGGACCACTGTTTTGGGTTCCTTTTCACGGTATACCGTGGCTTAGGCTTATTCTGCGGTATCTTAGACTCAGCAGAATCCTTTATCAGCTTGTCCAGCTCGGTGCCGAAGAGCCTGTCACCAGCAAACGGAAGATTTTGCAAAATCTTCTTAGACGTGGCATCTGAGTCCCAAAGACGCAGCCACAACAACCTGCGGATCGCTATAGCATTGGCCGAAGCCACAGCCGAGCGAGTGGCAGTTTCCAAAGTTGCCGTCCTGGCGTAATCCGCATAAGCCCTTGCTCTGTCGGTGAGCGCCAGGACCTCTGGGCTGGCCCTAGCTAGTTCAGTGATACCATCCAAGCAGGAGGTAATCGCTTGTAGGGTCCAGACCGCGGCAAAATTAGGGGCAAATGAAGACCCCACAGCCTCATAGGAAGACTTGGCGAGTTGCTCGACCTGTCTATCAGTAGCATCCTTCAATGAGGAGCTATCAGAGGCAGAAAACAAGGAGCGTGCCGCAATCCTAGTCATGGAAGCGTCCACCTTAGGTGACTGTGACCATTCCAGAAGCACCTCCTGAGGAAAGGGAAAGCGAAGGTCCTTAGGTTTACGGACATAACGCCGCCCAGGATGTAACCTGGGAGCTCTAATCACCCTTCCAAAATTAGTGTGGTCCATAAAGGACCCACTTGGTCTCGCCTCCGGCCGCAGCCATTGATATACCTCCTTGGGGTGAACAGTCACCTCCTCAGGAGGAGTGACCAGACGTAATGTCTCATTGATGGAGGACACCAGATCCTCCACCCCATCTGGAGGTTCAGAGACAGACCCGAGAGTAGAACCCCCATCATCTTCCTCACCATCAGAGGAACGCTCCTCCTCAGAGGGAGCTTGGAGCTCTGGAGAGGCCTCACGAGCTCGCTTAGGGGGTCTCACAGAAGAAGTAAGAAGCACCCGGGGGTAACTGGGAGGAGTAGCTGGGTTTTCCAGCCTCCTATGAAGTGCCTCCAGGGATTGCGACATGGAGGACATCTGGGACAGCAGAGATTCATTTATCTTATTCTGCGCTTCCCATGTCCCTGGGATCACCCGAACCTCAGGGTACAGACCCGCAGATTCTGATTCAACAGTAACTGTCCGGGTCTCTGGGCGCCCGCAATTATTGCAGGACCCCTCCACCAGTGAACCGTTGCATGTAGCGCAGGTAATGGTGCCATCTGCCGCCTTAGCAGCATGCTTCCTTACTGAGGACATCGCCACAGTAGGGGGAAATAAGCCAAGTTGTAACAAACAAACCGGATATCCCGGTGGCTTACCGACCGCAGTAAGCGGTAGGAGGAAGCGGTGTTCGTGTGTGACCTCCGCGAGTTCCGGTCTCCCCTGGAAAGTGCAGACACACGCTGCAGCCAGATCCCAGCCGGGAAGAGAGGGAGAAGATGGCCGCCGACAGTAAAGTCATAGGCGTGGCCAGGAACACGCGGGAGAACACAAAACACGCCCATCGGTGATGTCACCGCAAGAGCTGCTTCCTCCTCCTCCAGGCAGCCTCAGTAATGGAGGTGCCAGAGCCCGCAGCGCGGGAAAGGAGTGTGTAACAATACACATACACACACAGACTGCATGCACAAAACAAACATCAGCAGTCTACAGCCTCAGCCCCTGAGACACACAGGGCGGTCAGCCAGAGTGACCCCAGCACAGGGTACACCGACAGAACCGCGGACCCGAGGGTAACCGCGCGGTCTGAGTGTCATGACACCAAGTGACAGACACTACCCCCAGGCACACAGGAGACACACCAGGTGCCTCAGTGCCGGTCCGGTCTGTAAGCACCTTTAGGGAGGCCTCGGACGGGGGTACAGCACCAGTCCGGAGTGTAAGCACCATTTAGGGAGGCCTCGGACTGGGCTGGCTCCGTCCGGTCTGTAAGCACCATTTAGGGAGGCCTCGGACGGAGCGGAGCTGTGCAAGGCTCCAGGCTCCCCCTCTCCAGAGCCTCCATGGAGGGATGGAAAGGAAGGAGCTCGACAGCATACCGGGAGAACAGCAAGTGTCCAGGCTAAAAAGCCCTCCGGTACCTCCACCAGCGTGTTCCACAAAGGGTGAGCGGGGAGACTGTCGAGGGTCCCGACCGGGACCATTTACCTTGTCTTCATACGCCATCACGTAAGCTGTGAGAATGCAGTGAAGTGCAAGCAAAGCGTGATCCTCCGAGCACACTAAGTTTAAAACTGAGGATGTTCCCTACGGTGGGGGTTTATAAGCGGAGGAGGCGGTGTCTACAAACTTGTAGTACCTAGTGTGACCTCCGGAGGGCGGAGCCCTAAACCCCATTGTCTGGGTCTCCCATTATGATGACCAGAAAAGATACCTTAAAGAGAATCTGTCATCAGATGGACACACGAAATCATGGCTGTACGCTGATGCTGCTAAAAATTACAACCCAACAGAAGGCATGGCCTAGCGTAGCATATGAGGACGATGCCTGCACAGGAACTCCTACCTAGAGTCTAGTTCATTCCCTAATCTAAAACCCACACATTGCCTTCTAAAACAATACCTTATACGCCAGATACATGACTGCACCCGACAGTATGTGCACCTGGTATAAAAATTACCCGAAATAGTCATAGACAGTGGGAGGTGCAAGGCTGCAAAATCAATGTGGCGCCATAGCCGCATTGCTGGAGATGGCAAGAGCTGGCGAGTCCAGGAGAAAGGAGTTCGTGCCAGGCTGGTGCGGTTCGTTCGTGTAGAAACAAATATAATGCATATGATGGAGGCTGTGGTGCTGTGGCAAATTGAATACCATGCAGGAAAATTGGTAGAGGAGGAGGATTGTGCTAAGGAAACAATAGACAGCACTCATGTGGATAGTACTGTATCTCCTGATGCACAGGAATTGGATCTGCAGGTTCCATAAGAACCCAATCTGAAAAACATTTTCATGGCAGTAGCACACTGGAATTCCTCTATCAAACCTGACCCTACAATTGTGTAGTCTTAGGGTGGATATGATAATCTACAAATGGTGAAATCAGAACAGGGGCTTTGGAGGGCAGAGTCCACGCCATCGAGGATCAACTGGAAGGCGCAAGGAAGGAGAGTAGGATGTGGGTACAACAAATAATATTCAGAAGCCCTCACTGACGGCTCACTGTTATGCGGTGACGTCAGTGAGGGATTCCGAGCATGAGGACTGTGCATTATGAAGCTGGCAGATACACCTCGCAATGAATACCAATGTGCAGGTGTGGAAATTATGCCGATGCGGCATCATACACAGAAGGAAGAAATTTAACATTGAGAATCCGGAATGCACCTGGGAATTCTATTATCACACCCACCAGGGCGTGATAAACATGCAGCGAGAGGGAAGATGGAGCCCTGGAGACAGCCCAGTGTGACTACATACAGTAGTCAAGAGGACTAATTAGCATACAGAAATGTAAGTCACAAAGTCTTTTTTCACAACCATTATAGTACAGTTTTAGCTCAGACAGGGATGGTAAGGAATGTGTAGGGATAGGTAGTGACATCTTCAAGGGCAAAAACTAACTGACAGCTTCCCTTTAAATATGGGACCAAGGATGAAAAGGTGGCATAATATGTGGATGACTTGCTGTTTTTCTTAGGCGATTTGTGTGGATCTTCAGAAAGCACGATGGCGTCCATTTATAGATTTTGGGAAATTTCTGGCCTGACCATGAATCGGGATAAAATTGGTCCTGCTTTCCTTCCTCTCTACTGTTTCCTAATCCTCCAATACAAGTGGTATCCAAGTATCTGGGAATCATAGTCTCTCCTAAACCAGCACAATATGAGCTCAGCCTACCCCCTTTATTATCTAGATTCAAGCAAAATATACTGGTCTAAATTAAATCAGTAGTGGGAAGGGTGAACTTGACTAACATGATACTCATGCCCCAACTCATATATATACCCCCAAAACAGATTTTATAAAATACATTTTTTAAGACCATTTACTTACCTTGTCTGCGGAGTTGGTGTTCTCTAGTATGTCCTTTTTCCTCAGTGCTGGTAAGAGTATCTTGCAGTTGTTGAAGTTTTTCCTGATTTTGTAGATGAGCCAAACGCAACTGTGATCGAAGGTCCTGAATTTCAGCGAGCAAGCTGTGACGATCAACTGCAAGAACATGCTCTAGGACAAGACGTTTTTGCTCCTCCTGCAAAAAGGATTTTAGGACTTAAAATGTACCTGTATTATTCTTTACCATCTACACCCTTCCTTGTCTCACCGAACGGTGGGGGAACGGTGGGGGAAGTTCAATATTCTGGGACCCCCACTGATTGAGCATTGTTTTGTATTTGCACAGACGTTTTGAATGGGCTCTGTGTACAGGCTCACAGGTTCTCTGCTCAGTTTGCAAGTCATTCTGGAGCTCCGCACTTCTGCCCTTTGAGCAACATACTGCAGAGCTGTATTTTTATTATTTGAGCGATCAAGGGACCCCACCAATATACAGCACATGATACAAAGGAAGTAGGTACGAACAGGAATCTGTCTTTAGATTCATGCTACCTAAATTACAGGCATCACGAATCAGTCTGGCAATGCAATTTCAGAAGTGTACATTTTAGGCCTTAGTCACCCCAACGTATGCGAAAGCATCGAATGCAATATGCTAATGACACTCTGCTTAGTTTCTGCTGTGAGTGTGATCCAAGTGTTATCTACTGTGCTACAATCCTGCAATCTGATAACAGTTTTGGAGAAGAGAGATTAATCTCTCCATCTCCTTCCATTGACTTATCTCTGCACATATTGCACTGCACTTGGAGGACATCCTTCCCTAAAACAGATTAGGGGTAAAAGAAAAGAAAGAAAAAAATCGCAGTTCTGAGCTGCACCATTGTCTAACATTAGCCAGGTTGCAATGTGAGATTTTTTTGCGTTGCACTTGTGCAAGTCATACGCTAGCTTGACTCTGCCCTTACGATGAAACACTATCATTTCTAAGAAAACTATTTGGAAAGTATACGGATACTTGAGTATCACTAGGACATTCCCAGCAGGCATCTCCCTGTCCAGCTCCAGTTGATTGATAGGTCCCTCTTGTATGTGCATAGAGAGATTTGTCAGTCAACAGGAAGGGGTGGAGAGAGACCAGATGAGGACCATACCAGAACAGTAAGGTTACCCTCTGCAGTCTTTCAGAGTAAAACATACCTAGCTGCAAATTGCACTGAGCGGCTCAGATTCATACTGCTCATGTTTCGGTCAGCATAGATCCAATGAAATGGACACTTAACTTTAAGGGAATTTAGTCAATATTTTACAAGCCCATCAAAAGAAAAGAAGGGTATTTTTATTATTTGCTAACCTGTTCCTTAATTAGATGCTCCAGTTTTTCTGACAGTAAATTTTTGTCCCCCGAGCCATGGCAAATATTAGATTGAAGCTCCAATCTCAGATATTCTCTCTCACTTTCCAACAATGCTTGCACACTCTGCAACAGGTCCCTTCTCCAGTCTAAAGTTGTACTTTCCTAGTATAAAAGTAAAAAAATATTAAACAAAATATCCACAATGTCCTATATAAATGAATGCATTTCTTTGTAAATGTTGAGGACACAATACAAAAGATTCCTGGTGATATTACCATGACACAATTATATGAACAATGGGGCAATTTTAGAATAAAAACAAACAAAAGATATAATAGTAATTTTTTAAAATAAAGGAATAAAAAGTAACATACAGAAAATAAGGATAATCATATAATGCACCATTACAAAAAAAACTGTACCTTCTCTCCTTTGTCAGCAGCCTGAGCTAAAGCTGAACTCAGTGACTGGATGGTTTCTTGTAAACTTAGCTTCTCCTTTCGCCAAGTGTCCATGTTAATTGAAAGAACAGAACTGTCTGGAGCAGTAGTCTTAACCAGGGGTCGTTCAGACAACTCAAGGATTTTGCAGCTTTCCTCATGCACCATATTTAACATTCTCTGCACAGATACAAATAGATGCAGTGCAGTTACATCAGACCGTAACAAATGGTTTTAAAGTGTTAAAAGGAGTTGTCCACTTTTACAAAAGTTTTCACTATAAGCTCAGATAGTGGTAAAGAAAAACTAAAAACAACTTTGATGTCACGTTGACCACAGCTTTGGCAACATGGACAGCATGTGGCTTAAATCCAGCGCTCGGTTGTTTGCAGCAGTGTTAACGAGATGTCAACAGTGCAGACAGCAGATGCTGGAAGCAGCAGTGGAAACTCAGCACTGGACCTGGGGAGGTGGGGTAAAGAACCATTTGTTTTATTACTACTAACTGAGATTCTATGAAAAAACTTTATTCCGAAAAGATTTCAAGATAATAAAGGATATAACTTGTCATGCCAGAATAAAACCATTTAGACAGACAGCAGATCTAATGACCGTTTACCTGCAGTTGTGGAGATAGCCCAGTGGTGCCCAAAAAGTCCATCTTTTGTTTAATACCAATCAGGTTTTCCATAAAATTTTGCCCGGACTTGTAATCTGTAAAAAAAATTTCACTCTAAACATATTTTCAAGAGAAATAATTGTAGGATTATTTGATGATAGATAGATAGGGGGAAGGGGGATGTAAATCCACAATCCTAGCAGTTAAAGAGGTTATCCAGGGGAAACACATCACTATGGCTATTGATTGGTAGCAGCGATCAAGCGACTCTAAAGGATGTAAGCAAAGTCCATGTGGGCTGAAGAATGAATAACGGTCACTTTAATTAATTATTTTTTACATAAATCAGATCAGTAGTACACAGGAACTGATCATTAATTTGCAAAATTCTTAAATCTGTCTCAGTGACTATAGGTTTCCCCATTGCAAAGGCAGGAGATGACAGTTGGCGCAGGACAAGTTCTATGTAGAACTTTAACGGTTTCAGGAGATCTTGCAGCAGAAGGTCTCTCTGCCTCTAGCTCCTCCCACTTCAGAGAAGTTTAAAGGGAACCCGTCACCCCCTTTGGGCATTTTAAACTGTGCCCACCAGCTTACACGTAATGTAAATGGGGTTCTAGTAACCCCTCTATGTGCCCAGATGTGCCCCACATACCTCAGAAAATAACTTCGTGTGTCCAGAACTGGCCTCCTATTGAGACCAGGAGGCTGCTATTTAGTCCTGATGGATCATGTCCTCACCGCCCCTTCGGGCAGCAAAACTCGCCCCCCACTTTTTGAAATTCCCACCCCTCCTCTGGCCAGCGCTTGAGTAACAGCAGCACTTGCGCAGTGGAGCGGGTGTCCGCGCTCCATTAAACAGTGCCGATGTCTTGTGAGACGTCGGCATTGACAGGCGCACCTGCACAAGACATCGGCACTGTTTAATGGAGCGCGGACACTGTGATTTGGGACTCCTGCTCCACTGCGCAGGCGTGAGTGCTGCTGTCACTCAAGCGCCAGCCAAATGAGGGGTGGGAATTTTAAAAAGTGCAGGGCGGGTTTTGCAGTCCAGAGGGGTGGCGAGGACATCATCCACGAGGACTAAATAGCAGCCTCCCGGTCTCAATAGGAGGCCAGCTCTGGACACAATAAAAGTTATTTCTGAGGTATGTGGGGCACATCTGAACACAGAGGGGTTACTAGAACCCCATTTACATCATGTGTAAGCTGGAGGGCACAGTTTAAAATGCCCAAAGGGGGCGACAGGTTCCCTTTAAAAACACCAACTTTTCTCTTGCTCAGGAACGGGAAAAAAAATAAATCTGTCTTCACTGACCAGATCTGACCCACAAATTGCTGGTAAAAGATCAAAAGGCGAAAGATGCTAATTTCTTGGATAAGATACATTTGAACTGCCCAGTACATTTCTTTTCTGAAGCTTTCTAGCATTTCAAAGTAAAACATACTGTACATAGTTGCTTGAGGGAACTGGGCCCAGTTTCATGCTGCCGGTGGTTTGAGCAGTATGGATGCGTTTTTTAATTTGTCAATTAATAAAAAAAAAAATACAATTTGCTATTACCCAGTTCATCAGACTTTTCAGAATCCATTTGATCATCCCTGGAGCTCCTTAGATCATCACAAGAGCCATAATCTGTGTGTTCTGCATCTCTTAGCTAAAGGAGAAACATTTTGTTATACGTTTGCTTGGATATTGCAGGTAGCAAAATAAGACTTCTATGAGAAGTGAAAACATGAGCTATACACAAACACTTACTGGACTGGCCCTCTGTGCTGAGAAATTACTATCAGATAAAGATGGAGTACTGGATCCTAAAATATCACATTGTTCAGGTCTTTTGATGCAAGTAGATTTCGATCTCATACGTTCAGCACTTGGAGCAATGCTCAGTTCAGAGAAGGGTGTGAGGGCCCCCAGGCTGTGAACTGCTTCCTCCTGTTTTCGAACCATTTCAGGGGAGTCCCATGTACTCACATCTGTGAGGCTTTCAGAGAAGCTTGTAGCTTTTCCAGGTCTTGACAGGTCAGGCTCACGGCTCAGATCTTCAATGTTCTTTTTTGGTAAATCTCCTGACATCAGTGCAATCATGGCTTCTTGGCTCACAAGAGCATCTTGCAATTTCTTAACCTGCGTACCAAGTTTCTGGGAATGTGTCTGCAACTCTGACACACAAATCTCTCGTTTCTGTTAAAACAAATTATTATATATTATGAATTAATATTACATTATAAATATATAAAAATTAATAACTGGGTAAATGATAATGGAATTACTTTACAGAATAGGCTGTGCACTTACACAATATCTTGTATCTACTTGCAGTTTAGTAATGGGTAGACACAGGTGAGTAGCAGAATAATACATTTATTGCACACCCATCGAGTACACTTTAGCAATACAGGTATTTGACCAGTGAAATGCCTTGGCTGATTGACCGGAAGATCCAACAAATTGCATGTGCCATAGATTTTTAAAGCTTTAAAGAAACAATGGCCTCTCTAGGACAACTATCGGTTGAAGTTGTTAAAACCTAAGAAATCTCTGTTATAAATCACTCTCATATTTCATGTTTGCACCTGAAGCTGCTGTAGAACATCTTGGGCTTTAGCGTCTCTTCGTTCACACTCTGCATGCAGCTCCTCCAGTTCTTGCTTCATGTTGGCGAGCTCAGTTTGTGCACCATGAAAATCGGCTTCTCTCAAACTTGCCAAATTCTCTGCAATCTGCAACTGCTTCTTAAGAGAAACCTGATGATTTAATGACAAAAGAGAATACATTCCTGCATTAAAGTTTGATTTTGATATCTGCTGGCTGTTCAGCATTTGCTTTAACACCTAACCAAAAAAAAAAAAAATAAAGAAAGAAATTATTTGAAACCTTTATGAAAGTTATATTCTTTATATATTAAAGTCAATATAAAAGTGACTTATACTACAGACATACATAGCTTCTTCAATTGATCTCTTCATACCTGGAATCCAATCCAGACATGGATACTTCAGAATAGCTTGCATTGGAGAACTGTTAACAGTGCATTCACTGTACTGTATGCCAGCAATGTCTGGCCCGACTGCAAGTCTACTTGACCTCACCTAATAACTTCATAGCTGCCCATGAGTACAGTCCCCTAATGATCTTACCCAACAGAGTAGTTACTCGTGATGAAAGTTGGTGCAAATGGATTTAAAGGATCCGGTCAATCAGCTACATCTGTAATCTGTGACCGCTCGCAAGAAGCACCGAGAACAGATTCCTACCTCCCGTTATCCAGAACTCTATCTTTTGATTAGCCGGCCTTCCAACGACATCATTATGATGCACATGTGACGTCGTGCTAGGCCAGCTAAGCAAAAGAAGAGTTGAGGTTGGAATGTAAGGGGCGGTTCTTATGGTTGTTGGATGGATGCCCTATATTTAAAGGGTTATCCATGACGACTTATTATTGTGTATGGGGCTAAGAACTAAGAGGAAGATATTGCCCACCATCGGTCTGTTCTGCACTGGGACCATCTTCGCCAGCGATTCCCCGGCTTCATTTCACCCCTCAACAAAGCAGCTCTTTCTCTTCCAGTCTACAATCAACAGTGCATCACTGCTGAAGTCATGCTGATTGCCACCCGGCTCCTCAGAGCTAGGCAATTGGAATCCAGTTGTTAATCAACTTGATATCGGTAGAGATGCCCCATTGACAGAGCGAAGCGTAAAGGTAGACTCTGCTGTCAGCAAGACGTCAACAGCAGCTGCAGAATTGCAACTACCTGCATGTACGTTCTTATCCCCTTATGCAAAATTAATAAGAGTCCAGGATAATCTTTTTAACAACACAGCTGCATGGCTGGATTATGTGAATCGATCTGCACAATCTACTCATGACTCAAGCAATAGAAATAGAAGCAGCTGATACTGGAGTGGCAGCACAACAAAATTCTATTGAAGGAAAGAGGGAGGAAAAAAAAAAAAAAAGGCTCACCAATTGGGGTACTGCTTGCAACTCCATGAATTCATCCTCAGTTTGTGTGTGCACCTCTTCAGTGAGGATTTGAGCTCTCTCCTCCAATCACTGTGAAGTTCCTTCAGATACTGTATTTCTTGTCTAGATCGCTCTTCTCGCTCCTTTTGTTCATTTGAACATTTTAAGATTACATTTTTAAGAGAAATACTCTCTTCTTGCAGTTTTTGCAAGTCCAGTTTGGCAGCCTCTAGAGACAGTGCACTATGAGCCAGTTGATTGTCATATTCTGTTCGATCGCCTGTGTTTTGTTCTTGCAGTGTCTGAACTAATACATCTTTGTCAATAAGGAGACCATCCTTCTCTCGTAATCTATCCTGAAGTTCTTGCAGCTGAGAGGAGAGGAGGGCAATTTGGTCTTCTCGCTCAGAAAACCGAGTCCAGAGAAGCTCATTCTCCTCCTGCAGATTCCTATGTTCCTCTTGTAGAGTCTCTAGAGCCTGCTCATGTTGTCTGCAGGACTGCTGGACATTATGTAAATTTCTTTCCAAGACTTGAATTTCATTAATGTGCCGAGCATCTTTGTCTTCCAGTTCTTGTTGTAAAGCTTCAAGTTCAGTCTTGTGAGTGTGCTCCGTGTCCTCTCGCTCTTCTTGGGATGTGTCTCCTTCTCCTCCTTGTAATTTTTTAGCTCCTTTTCTCAGTTCGCGTTGTAAGTTTTCCACTTCGCCAAAACCTAGCTGATCCAGACTTTCTTGACTGTCACTGATTTCGTGCCTGTTTGGACCCAATAGTTCCAGCTCTTTTTGCAATTTTTCAATCACTTCATGAAGCTGCTCAATTTCTTCTTCCTTGTCCTTCCGTAATCGGTCTAAGTCACTGCGAAGAAGTTCAACCAGTGATCTTAATTCCTCCACTTCTGCAGATTGAGTACATGTTGCCTGGTTTTGGGGAGAAATACAATTTTTACTTTCTTGAAGCCTAGCACAATACAATGAGAATTAAACATAATTGAAAGTTTATTAATTTGTTAAAGCTGAGGATCCCGCATCAGTTACTGTGGTAGCCATTGATACGGGAAGGGGCTGCAATGGCAGACCCTCAGCTGTAGTACTAGGTGGCTCAGCTTTCTCACCTGGGTCATTGGTGGAAGGAGGATTCAAAAAGAGCCCATGTGGAAATTGTCCAGCTCAACAACCCAGATGATATCAGACATCCACTACATGCACAACTTTGCTCCGCTATGAGGACCCAACGAGTAGCCGCTTGATACCCGATCCTCGGACAGGCCCCAATGGTCTTGTCTGCGTCATGTAGTTAGTTGGCTTTAATCAACTCTTTCCCCACTTTGGCATTATGAAACATCATTGAACTGGGAAATATGAAATGGGCTCCTTTGTGGAAAACTGTGGTTGATCCACCCCACTCAGATCTTTGTGGCCCAGATGCTAAATGAAAAACGATACCTGCCAAAATAAGGAGATTTTTGTGTACTCACCGTAAAATCCTTTTCTCTTAGCCTCTAATTGGGGGACACAGACCGTGGGTGTTATGCTGCTGTCCACTAGGAGGCGACACTAGGCAATATCTGAAAAAGAGTAATTGACTCCTCCTCTACTAGCATACACCCCCTGGCTGGGCCCTTACCCGACCAGTTTTGTGCTAAAGCAGTAGGAGAAGAAGAAAGTGACAAGAATTAGGTCAGACAAGGGCGACTATATATGACGCCAAAGGACCGTAGAGCTTAATAGAAAAAAACAATGTGAAGCTCAACGAAAGTAAAGCCTAAAGAAAAGGCATGTATACAGGAAAGCATTCAAGATAGAAACAATACCCACAAAGCCCGATACGGACAACAGGGTGGGAGCTGTGTCCCCCAATTAGAGGCTAAGAGAAAAGGATTTTACGGTGAGTACACAAAAATCTCCTTTTCTCCTTCGCCTCATTGGGGGACACAGACCGTGGGACGTCCTAAAGCAGTCCCTGGGTGGGAGAGAATATTGTTATAAACTCTTCTAAAAACGCACTACCGAGGTGGAATATTGCCGCCTGGGGAATACGTATACCCGGATCTGCGTTATTTAACGCTTGAGTATAGACGTCAAAATGATCACTAAAAATAAGACTAACTCAGACGGCTGGCGAGCACACCTGTGTGTACATAGCCCTGGCGCCCAAGATCTAGGATACTCCTTTCCTAGGAGTAGAGAACCTTGGTATGCAATGATCGAAAAACCATACCATATCTAGCCAGCCGTTCTAGCCAGCAGTTCTAAGGCAATAGACCTGTGACCGGGGAACCTGGCATAGTCCCTTGGTATCATTCTGAAGAAAAAAATGACCTAGAGAGTCCGGTCTCTGCATGTGTGGAATGTCCAAACAGGCACAAGACTGGCAGAGAGACAGAATGTACCCAACATCACTCAATGCCCTGGTAAGAAGCACAGCGATGGAAGAAAAAAGGACTTGCAGGTGGGATGAAAAGACCACCTTCATAAGGGTGACCGCGTAGGTCAAGCACCGTTAAAGGTGGAGGAAAGGCTGCAACTAGGAAATGCCACAGCCGAACAGTATGAACCGGTAGTGGTAATGGAAATGCCTCCAGAAGACACATAGTTCTGGGAACAGCGTATGGAAACTTCGAGAAAACAGCAAGGTACTTGAGAATAATAAAGAGATAACTGAAGCCGGAAGCACAAGAAGACGCAGCACCAGCATCTAAGGTGCATACAGCGATGGCAGCCGGAGAAAAAGTCAGATCTCTGGTAACAGGACCAGAGAGACCTTACGTAAACACACCTGTGAACGTCCCGGCAAGGGTGGCTAAAAGCCAAGGGATATACCCAGGAAGGTAAGCCATGATGCGTGGGAAACCACTGCAAGTGAGAAATAGGCCTTTTGTCATATACACACACACACATATATATATATATATACATATATACATACATACGTAAACATCCATGCCCATGGATGGCCAAAACCCCAGAGTGTGAGGGAGAAAACCCCCAAATCTATGGGATCTGCCGGTGAGTACAGGACATCAAACGTCTGGCAGTAATGAACCATGAACAGTAAACCTAGACAGAGAACAGGGTGACGACTGCTGTCAGCGACACGTCGAGGTAGATGAAACCCCTGGACTGTCTGGGTGGAAAGTGGGCCCAAAGGAGAGAAGGCACTCCGATGGATATGATTGTGCGTGCATCCGAGAAGGGTATGCAGATAGAAACATACCAGGGAAAGAACTGTATTCAGGAGCGGATTATCGTAACGGTGCTCAGACTAGAGAACTCGAGGAAGCCAAGACCAGTTGAAAGAAAAAACCTCTGACTAACGACAGTCAGACAGGATAAAGACGGCCCCACTGGGGAAAAGATGTGCCCAGTGTAATACCTGATTGTTGAAGAAGTCTACCTGGAGATTAACATGTGATAACTAAGATGTATTCAGCTTCGTCAAATGGAACTGATGATCCATCCGTAGTCCGGGAAATAACATAGGCGAGAGAGACTACGACTTGAAGATTAACAAGATGCCTGTACCCGGGCACGAACCGGGCAACTTTGCGTTGGTAGACAGCTGGTCTTACCACTAGGTCACAGCACCTATGTACCGTTTTGAAGCGTAACATCGGAGCTCAAGTGAAAAGGTCTTCAAGCGATCTGGAACGAAGGGGGGGGGGCCTCTCTGCGTAGATTAAGGCATATGAAGTACAACTGATCCTGAGAGGCTTGCCGACATCCTGCTCTTGTCCCGGGTGGCAGAGCTATACTCTGATGCCTGATGTGATATAGCTAGTCCGGCGACAGTTAGTGCGCTACAACCCAGGGGCCACCATTGGCGGCTGGGGAGACTGTAGTAGTATAGTACTGTGCCATTTAGTCTGTGGCATTGATTTAGCTGTTGCAATGGCCATCAGCATGCTGCAATCCAGGAGGCGATTGGGGAGCCTGAAAATTGGCCCGGAGCTACGTCATCCGCAGCAAGCTCAGATATCCATTGTGAGGAGCTTGATGTAGAAAGTCTGTGGCAAGCCGTCCATAGGGGAGATCGGAACACATAGGAACCGTCGCCCACGACTGCATTCATCATGGCAGGGGGAGATCGGAACGCATAGGAACCGTCGCCCACGACTGCAGCCATCATGGCAGGGGGAGATCGGAACGCATAGGAACCGTCGCCCACGACTGCATCCAACATGGCAGGGGGAGATCGGAACGCATAGGAACCGTCGCCCACGAATGCATCCTCGACTGCATCCATCATGGCAGGGGGAGATCGGAACGCATAGGAACCGTCGCCCACGACTGCATCCAACCTGGCAGGGGGAGATCGGAACGCATAGGAACCGTCGCCCACGACTGCATCCTTGACTGCATCCATCACGGCAGGGGGAGAGCGGAACGCATAGGAACCGTCGCCCAGGGCTTCATCCATTGTGGCAGGAGGAAGAACGCGGAGGAAACACCTCGTGTTTCTGCCTGTTGTAGTTTGCGGGAAATCAGTACGTCAAGGTACCGTCGCCCTCAGTAGACGCAACTTCCGGGAATGGCGAGACAACTGGGAGAAAAAAGCCGTTGTTAGAGGCCTTAAACCTTCTGTTCCACATGGAGAATAGACAGTTAGTCAGTGTAAGGGAGAAGCTCCTACATTCTGAAGCCTTAGTTTGCCTTCAAACCAAAAAAAAAAGAGAATTTTGTTTACGTACCGTAAATTCTTTTTTCTTTAATCATCAATGGGAGACCCAGACAATGGGGTTTAGGGCACTGCCCTCCGGAGGTCACACTAGGTACTACAAGTTTGTAGACACCGCCTCCTCCGCTTATAAACCCCTACCGCAGGGAACATCCTCAGTTTGGTCCATAAGCTGCGAGGAGAAAATAAACCACACCCGAAACATCGGGAAGAATGCCGTGCACAGACGGTTCAACAACCCGGCAAACACTGTCTCAACAGAGAGCAGAACAAATGCAAAACATGCAAAGGAACAACTGGGTGGGTGCTGGGTCTCCCATTGATGATTAAAGAAAAAAGAATTTACGGTACGTAAACAAAATTCTCTTTTTTCTGGTCATCATAATGGGAGACCCAGACAATGGGGATGTCCTAAAGCAATACCCCAGGGCGGGAAGAGTTCCTCAACAAGACGGATAACACATGGTTCCCTTCAAAGGTGGGCAACCGCCGCCTGGAGAACCCGCCTGCCCAGACTTGCATCCGCAGAGGCATGGGCATGCACCATATAGTGCTTAGAGAAAGTGTGCAGGCTGGACCAAGTGGCCGCCTGACACACCTGTAGAGCAGACGCTCGATGTCGCAAGGCCCAAGAGGCACCTACAGCCCTGGTAGAGTGAGCCTTCAATCCCACCGGGAGAGGCAAACCAGAGGACCGGTAAGCCTCTTGAATGGAAGCCTTAATCCATCTGGCCAAGGTTGACTTCGAAGCCGCGGACCCCTTACAGCGACCTGTCGTAAGAACAAATAAGGAATCCGAACTCCGGAAGGAGGCGGTCCTGGACACATAAATGCGTACAGCTCTCACGAGATCCAGAGTATGGAGGTCGCGCTCCACCTGATGAACGGGAGCGGGGCAAAATGATGGGAGAACAATCTCCTGGTTCAGGTGAAAAGTTGAAACCACCTTCGGCAAGAATTCTGGCCGTGGGCGCAACACCACCTTGTCTTGGTGAACCACCAGAAAGGGTGACTTGCACGATAGTGCAGCCAATTCTGAGACCCTCCTTAGAGACGTAATCGCCACCAGAAAGGCCACTTTCTGGGACAGACGAGATAGAGAAACATCTCTCAACGGCTCAAACGGCGGTTTCTGTAATGCCGCCAGGACCATGTTAAGGTCCCAAGGGTCCAGAGGTCTCTTGTAGGGCGGAACCATCCGCGACAACCCCCTGCAGAAATTGACGCACCTTCGGGAGGAGCGCCAATCGCCTGTCAAACAGCACCGAAAGTGCTGATACTTGACATTTCAAAGAGCCAAGGGATAATCCCAACTCCAAACCCGACTGTAAGAAAGCCAACAACGTCGGGATGGACAAGGGCCAAGGAGACCGTCCACCAGAGGCACACCAGGCAAAAAAGATCTTCCACGTCCGGTGGTACATCTTCCTGGAAACAGGCTTCCTAGCCCGATTCATAGTGGCCACCACTGTAGGGGAGAAACCCCTAGATGTCAGGAGCCAGGCCTCAAGAGCCATGCAGTCAATCTGAGGGCCCTGGAATTGAGGTGGAAGAATGGGCCTTGTGCGAGTAAATCTGCGCGTTCTGGAAGAGCCCACCTGTGTCCGCCTGACAGTTGCCACAGGTCCGGATACCAGGACCTCCTGGGCCAATCTGGAGCCACTAGAATGGCTATCCTGCACTCCGACCTGATCTTCCACAGGACCCTGGGAATCAGAGCCAGAGGAGGGAACACATACGGCAGTTGGAAGCTGGACCAACTCAGTATCAGAGCATCCGCCCCCAGGGACTGAGGATCCCACGATCTCGCCACGTACTGGGGCACCTGATGATTCAGCCTTGAGGCCATCAGATCCACGTCCGGAGTGCCCCATCTGCTGCAGATGTCCCGGAAGACGTCTGGATGCAGGGACCACTCTCCGGCGTCCATCCCCTGCCGGCTCAGGTAGTCGGCCTCCCAGTTCTCGACCCCTGGGATGTGAACTGCGGAGATCAAGCAGTCGTGTTCCTCCACCCACGATAGGATGCGGTGGACTTCGGCGAGGGCCTGAGCGCTTCTGGTCCCTCCCTGATGATTTATGTAGGCGACGGCCGTCGCATTGTCGGACTGTACCCGAATGGGTCGTCCTGCCAGGAATTTCTGAAACGCCAGGAGCGCCAGATAGACCGCCTTGATCTCCAGGACGTTGATCTGCAACGTCGACTCCGCCTGAGTCCAGAGGCCTTGAGCCCTGTGGTGTAAGAACACCGCGCCCCAGCCCTTCAGACTGGCGTCGGTGGTCACCACTAACCAAGAAGGTTTGAGGAAGGATCTTCCCCGTGACAAGTGACGTGGCTGTAGCCACCACTGCAGGGAGTCCCTGGTCGGTTGCGATAGTGCCACCAACCGATTCAGAGAGATCGCTCTCTTGTCCCACCGGCGAAGAATCTCCAGCTGGAGAGGACGGAGACGAAACTGTGCAAATGGCACCGCCTCTATTGCCGCTACCATGCGTCCCACCAGTCTCATCAATTCCCGAAGGGATGAGTGAGGTGACAGGAGAACGTGCTGTACTCCTGAGTGGATCGCCAGCTGTTTGGCCTGAGGTAGAGACACCAGGGCTGAGTCCGTGTGGAAATCCATGCCCAGATATGTCAATGACTGGGTCGGAACCAGGGTCGACTTCTGAGTATTGAGAAGCCACCCGAACTGTTCCAGAGACCTCATGGTCGCTTCCAGGCTCACCCGACAAAGGTCTTCCGATGGCGCCCTGACCAATAGGTCGTCCAGATAGGGTATGACGGCGTGACCCTGCACATGCAGGAGAGCCATCATAGATGCCATCACCTTCGTGAACACCCTTGGTGCAGAGGCCAACCCGAAGGGTAGGGCCACAAATTGGAGATGTTCGTCCCCCACTGCGAATCGTAACCAGCGTTGAATCCTCACGACGAGCCCGCTTAGGGGGTCTCACAGCAGAAGAGGGAGACACCCGGGGGTAACTGGAAGGAGTAGCTGGGTTTTCCAGTCTCCTATGCAGTGCCTCCAGTGACTGCGACATGGAGGACATCTGGGACAGCAGGGATTCATTGATCCTATTCTGCGTTTCCCATGGCCCTTGGATTACCTGAATCTCAGGGTATAGCACCGGAGCTGCTGCTGCCTCAGCTGAGCCAGCCCGGGCTTCTGGGCGTCCGCAGTTATTGCAGGACCCCTCCACCAAAGTTCCCTTGCAGGTAGCACAGGTAATGGTGTTATCCGCCGCCTTAGCAGCATGCTTCTTAACTGAGGACATATCCACAGTAGGGGTTGAGGCCAAGGCCAATAGACAAAACAAACCGGGAATCCCGGTGGCTTACCGACCGCAGTAACGCGGTGGGAGGAAGCGGTGTGTGTGTGTGACCTCCGCGAGTTCCGGTCTCCCTCTGAAGTGCAGACACGTGCTGCCGTAGATCCCAGCCGGGAAGTGAGAGAGAAGATGGCCGCCGCCAGCACAGACGTGGGCGGCGCCGGGAACCCGCGGGAAGCACACGCACACGCCCCCGGTGACGTCACCGTAAGGGCTGCCTCTCCTCCTCCAAGCAGCCTCTGTAATGGAGGTGCTGGAGCCCGCAGCGCGGGAAAACAGTGCGAAATCATCATGCACACATACCCAGACTGTCATCACATACAAACATGCACAGTCTACGGCCTCAGCCCCTGTGACACACAGGGCGGTCAGCCAGGGAGACCCCAGCACAGGGTACACCGCCAGATCCGCGGACCCGAGGGTAACGCGCGGTCTGAGTGTCAGGACACATAAAGTGCCAGACACTACCCCCAGGCACACAGGAGACACAGAGTGCCTCAGTGCCGGTCCGGTCTGTAAGCACCATTTAGGGAGGCCTCGGACGGGGGTTCAGCCCAGTCCGGAGTGTAAGCACCATTTAGGGAGGCCTCGGACTGGGCTGGCTCCAGTCCGGTCTGTAAGCACCATTTAGGGAGGCCTCGGACGGAGCGGAGCTGTGCAAGGCTCCCATCTCCCACTCTCCAGAGCCCCCCAGAGAGGGATGGAAAGGAGCGCAACAGCGTACCGGGAGAACACAGAGTGTCCAGGCACTAGGCCCTCCGGTACCTCCACCAGCGTGTGCCACAAAGGGTGAGCGGGGAGGCTGTCGCAGGTCCCGACTAGGACCATATTACCTTGTCTTCAGACGCCATCATGTAAGTAGTGAGAGTGCAGTGAAGTGCAAGCAAAGCGTGATCCTCCGAGCACACTAAGTTTAAAACTGAGGATGTTCCCTGCGGTAGGGGTTTATAAGCGGAGGAGGCGGTGTCTACAAACTTGTAGTACCTAGTGTGACCTCCGGAGGGCAGTGCCCTAAACCCCATTGTCTGGGTCTCCCATTATGATGACCAGAAAAAAACCCGTGAGGGATTTCGTAGGGACAGGCTCTGCCTTCCAAATGTATGCCAAGCGCCCATGCCGAAGGTAAAGCTTTCGCAGCCATTACGGCCGTACAATGTTTACTGCATGAATGAGGGCGTGCGTGCTGGATGTAGATCTGGGCCCCGGCCTCGGTTGCGCTGGGCGGCGTGCTGAGGAGGGGAGCGACCCAGTTGTGCTGTGTCGCTATTGAAGGAACTTCCAAGTAAGGAAAAAACAGGAACCGTACTCACGGCCATGCCGCGTACCAGACGGTCCACCTGAGGTTCATTCGACCAGAGTAGGGTCCGTGTAGACAACGGAGACTGGTAGGTCCTGCTTCAGGTTGGACCTTGCAAGCACGTGCACGTTTCCTCAATGCACCTGCATGACAGGTGTGGCGAGTGGCTGCAGGACCTCTTGTTCCACGGCCAGCAACCCAGCATTTTAATGTTTTGTAGCTTGGGGAGGTAGGCCGGGTAGACTCCTGATGTTTGAACTCTGACCAGAAACTCCACCAGAGGAAGTGGAGGAAGACGAAAAAACATGCGGTATTCATAACCTTGACCCAGCACCCCGCCCGAGGGGAGCTGAGGGAGGAGTATGGATATAACTAGGAGTTCTCAAAACTGCACCCCAACAGAGGGGAGCTGAGGGAGGAGCATGAAAGGCGCCTCATGTGTCAGAGACTCGTCCTTGAAACCTCTGTGTGAGGGGGGATATTGATCCTCGCAACCCTGCATCTCTGGAGTCCGGAGGGATCCAGAACCGACCATTGTGTGAACGCTTGGCTCCCTGCAGGAACTGAGTATAGGTCCCTGCAGGAAGATCAGTCGTGTTCGTAGGAGGGGTGATTGACCCGGAGTCGTGGAAATACAATGGTGAAGGAACACACCGAGATCCTGTCGACCTACGTACGGTAAAAAACCGTGAATCAAATGCCACTGAGAGTGATCCCTTTGTTAAATAGGAATCCTGGTGAGCTAGCGAGGGCAGCTGGGACCCATATATAACCGCCTAGCGGGCCTGGAGCCCCGGCGTTGTTGTTGTCACACAGAGGCCCAACTGTTGGTTCTGAGGAAAGATGCTGGACAGTCCTGAGAAGAGTCAACTCCTACGCAGCTGTCCAAATGTGGTTGGCAAAGGAAGAACGTGACAGAGTCGTGCAGTCTTGAAATATGACGACTGCAACAGCACCCCCAACCGAGGGGGTTGAGTGTGACGGTAGAATCTCCGCTTCAACCCAGCATCCTGACTTGAGGAGAACCTAGAAGAAGCATGTTGGGCGACAGAGGTATCTGGGCGTCAGTCTGAGTACCCCACTGTGGATGGCCTAGGAAGGTCGGACCATCATGTGTCGGGTCGACCAGGGAATACCCTGGGATAGATGGTAATAGGGGCAAAGCCACAAGCCTTATGAGACATGGACAAGTTGTCCACCTTACGTCATAGGTCTCCTGATCCAACCTCATTGCCATATACTATAGGCACTGTATTCTCAACTGCAGTCCCCACTAGAATTACCCCCCTTGTATGGGAATAAGCCTTTCTAGCTTAAACTCCAGCTGACTGCAGGACATAATATTGTATGCATACCCAGACAGAGGTGGGGGGGGGGGTGTAGAGAGGAGCAGCAGAATGAACTGCTGACTAAATACTGCCTGCTGGAGAGAAGAGAACCAGTACAATATATATATATAGCACAGAAACCTATGCATGAATATTCTTCACAGAGTAAATGTGAGACACACTGTGCATTATTACGTAGCTAAGCAATTAGCTAGTTCCCAGAGGAGCCCTATTTGTAGGTCTCCTGTAGCAACTGGACTACGTCCTCAGACTTCCCCTTAGGATGGAGGCGGTGGGGAGCCTGGGACATTAAACTGGGGCCTTAACCTGCTCTGCCTCAGCACCTGCGTGAGCGGTGCTGCTAGCAAGAGCCCCCTTTACAGCTGCGGCCCGAGGGAAGCAGCTCCGGACAGCGCTGTAGCCACCGGAGAAGGGGAATAAAGGGGGCGTGACCAAAGACGCAGGAAACCTCGCGGGGAGCGAGGAGCGCGAAACAACGGCCCGCCTCCCGCATGACGCGCTCCGTGATGCAATCCAGGGGGCGTGCGGGGGGCGTGCCGGCCAGCGCTAGGCCGAAGCCGGGGCCTAGAGTAATTATCGGCCCCGAAAAACAGTGGGGGCCGGCGCGGAGGACTAAAAAAGTCCCCGCAGGAGGACGCAAAGGAGAAGCACGGACCCCAAAAGGGGGTCCCTGACGATGAGGCCATAAGGGGGGCTGTGGATGCATCAGGATACGTTTGCATCCACAGGCCGGGAAATGCAGGGGGAACATGCAGGCACGGGGGGAAGAGAGGAAATGAGCAAGGAGCCCTCTTGGTCCCTGTGCGCTCCATCCGGAGTCCTGCACTCCCTTCTGTGACGGGATCCCTCCGGTCAGAAACCTGCTGCAGCCTCCGGAGGACTCTGTGGCAGGCCAGAACCCTGCAGCCTCCGGAGGACCTGTGGCCACATACCTGGAACCTCGACCCGACCGGGGAGGTTAGCTCTCCCATGAGCTATTCAGCATGGTCCCCTGACCATGTGCAGATGAGGAAGGAGTATGGAGAGTGATCCCCTTGTGCAACAGCCTTGACTCGCATCCTAGCGAGTATGAAGGCTGCAATACTCCTCCGATGTTATGTCCTCTTCAGAGGAAAGTAAAAAGTAAAAATGAAGAAAAAAGTAAGAGAAAAAATAAAAGAGGTCTGCACTCCTAAGACACTAAGCAAAAACTGGTCGGGTAAGGGCCCAGCCAGGGGGTGTATGCTAGTAGAGGAGGAGTCAATTACTCTTTTTCAGATATTGCCTAGTGTCGCCTCCTAGTGGACAGCAGCATAACACCCACGGTCTGTGTCCCCCAATGAGGCGAAGGAGAAAATTACCTTTTCTGCTACATACAGTTACAACATGCCCCTCAGACGTTGTTCCCGTGTACATCCCTGCCCTGCGAGATTTCCCCTTGTCCCAAGTGCTATTGAATCCACCTGAAAATGGGCTTACATCTCATGTACAGTATATCGCTGTCAGGGAGCGTACAACTAATACATGACCTGATGAGAAGCAAGTGGGAGACAGCTGTGGAACCAATAAGCACCGAGAGCTAGCCTTGGAAGCCGCTAAACATTTCCCTCAACTATAATGAAAGGGACAAACAATAATACATTTTTCACCGTATGTATTACCCCAAACCAAAAATGCAAAGAGTGCAACCTGAATTCCCGGATGAGTGTACCAAAAGTCATAGATGGCCGGGTACATTTTTTCATAGTTTATGGAATTGACCAGAGATTTAGTGGATAATGGGCCCCGGTGGTTCAGTTCTTACAAAACCGCATGAGAATCTCCATCACAAAGGACTCAAACACTTGTCTACCATTTGTGGACCCTAAACAATGTACCCGCCTTTTATCAACTTCTCACTAATACAAAAAGATAACCAGCAATGACTATTGTGTAACTTCGTTCATTTGGTATGATCTTCGTTTGCAGGGGAAATCTTTATAGGGAGTTTTCCATATCTGTTCAACAATAGTTAAATACTGTTACTATTACAGTATGTAATAATTAAAAATAATAGTATTAGTGCTCAGAAACTCCCCCCAAGCTGTACTACTTCAGATTTACACCCTCAAAGTCACTTAATTCAATATTGAAATAAAATTAAATGGTAGTGCGCTAAATAAATAAAGAAACACTAAAAGATTAAGGTTATCAAAAATGTTATCCTTTATAACTTAAGGAAAAACACACTGCAAAAGACATCAATAAATCACAAACTTAAGAAAATTACATTAAAATTCATCTAAAGTGATTTGTGCACAAAATCTCAAGTGGAAATTAAGATTTTTCCGCCTTAGAATTTGCAGTCCTAGCGGGGGCCTGTAGCGGGCACAAGCGGGGGCTATATTTGCCAACCCGGCTGCAGGAGCGGCAGGCGCAGCGGGGAGAGTGGTGGGAACAGGAGCATTGTGTCACCTGGTTAGTGCCCTCTAGCCTGTTAAATAGGTAGAAGGAAGGGGCCTAGTGTCTGATTAATAGGTGACTGGGGGGGATGTTTGAGGGGCCCTCCATCTATTTTGCCAGTGGAGGTCACTGCCTGTCAGCCGGGATGTCAGCAACCTCAGGGATGGAGCGATCTCGCCAAGCTAAAACATAATATCCTGTGTCCCAGAATGTGGCCATAAATAGTTCGTAGTCTGGAGCGGTTCTCCCGATCACAGGTTACCAGGATGGGATTGAGCTAGCTGGATGCCTGCACTGGTGTAGCTCCGGAGACTCGTACACAGGCTGCACTGTGCTGCTTGAAGCTTTAACCGAGGTAGTTTGAGTTTTTTACTGTGAGAGTCGTATCACTAATGCATATTCCCAGCCCAGAGTAACATTCTTACCAGCTGCTGTCTTCTTCTGTTCTCTGCCCGTCTTCTGCTAAATATGTTGTATTGTCGTATTGCCCCAGTATCTGCCGGAGGGAACTTCTCAATGGAAGTCTATGAGAGTCGTAAATGAGGCTCTCAGACATACACAGATCTTGTAATTGTTCGCACTGAATACTGGCCAAGAGCTACGGCCACAAGATGGCACAACAGGGCGAGAGGTGTGGAAGAGCAGATGGCAAGTATGTTACTTGGGGTTAGGGACTGATATTAGTGATATACTGCAGTAGTGAAATATTATATATAATTTTTTTTTATCATATTTGTCCCAAAGAAGAGGCTCGTGGTAGTTTCGAAACATGACTTAATAAATCATCTATGATCTATATGGACTGATCTAAGATTGTTCCTTGGTAAAACAGTAGCACGCGTTTGTACCCAATTCATCACCCTGCACCGACATATTTATAAAGACAATTTAGGTGGGCTGAGTCTACTGACAGATTCCTTTTAAGGTTTTAAATATGTACATTATCAAAGATATGGGGCTGTATACACAATGTAGCACTTACATCTTGTTGCAATCGTAAGATCTGCTCATTCAAATGGTCAATTTCTTGATTTTTCTCCTGAAGCAATGCCTGAGGAAGTTGCAAGGTTAAGCCAACAGAATCGTCAGGCTTTCTGGAGTGCATGGTAGCCACTTCATCCTGCAACAAATAAAGATGGTTACTCCCAAAATAAGTTAATGAAATTCAAAATTTATACTGTTAACTATAGTCTTGCCTTGAGCCGTAAACACTCTTCCTGGGCTTGCTGCACAGTTTGCTCATACTGTTTACGCTGGACATCAAGCTGCATGTTAAGTTGGTAGACTTCCTCCGTTTTGTTCAGCAGTTCTTCTCTAAATTGCTCCAGCTGCTCAACCAAGCTCTCAATCTGAATTGAAAATACAAGTCGTAATAAAAGTTAATAAGGAAAAGGCAAATCAGCACAAAGTTATTACTATCTCTTATACAGTTAGACAGAAGAACTGGTCTTGTGAGAAAGTGAGGAGTTAAAGAGGACCTGTCACCTCCCTTGTGCTTTCCAAACTGAAAGCACCACTGAATGCAGCATGTCTGCTGCATTCAGGGAAGGGGTCTCCCATTTTTCTGCCCACCCCTGTAACCTGTAAAAAAACACTTTAAAAGTGTATAGATAACGAGTCCGGAAGGGCTTACAGAATAAGGAGTCCTCGTTGTTCCCAAGGGTCCCCCCCACCCCCTGCCTCTCTGTGCCGCCTCCTTCCCGTGACGTCAGCGCCGGAACCCCCCTCCCCCCGTACAGCATAATCTTTTGCAGGGCAGGCTCTGGCGCCGACGTCACGGGCAGGAGGTGGCACAGAGAGGCAGGGGGGACCCCCAAGAACAGCGATGACTCCATAATCTGTAAGTCCCTCCGGACTCAAGTCCTAGGCCACCCTTTATTATTGCTCATAACATGCATAGCCTGAGCCTGATGGCATCATCTATGGAACCATATACCCAATTACCTACTAAACCCGCTCTTTTACGATTAACATTCCAGGAGTAGACACTTGAATTAGACTCCTTTCAGGGGAAAGCAGATCAAGTCAGAAAAATGGGCTCGGACTCAATAAGTCAACTCAAAATGAACCTCACAGTACCAAAACTGAACCTCATACTACCCTGCTTTGTAGGCAGTTTATAAATAAGAGATTTAGAAAGCATGTATACAGACCGGGATCTGGGATTTATACAAAACAACTCATATAAATATCCAAAAGAGTTTTATTTATTATTCACATATACAAAGACAGGAGACAAGCATTTAGTTAAAAACCATTAAAAGGTGAAAAACACCGACAAGCTATGGCCTTTGTAATATGAATCATAATAAACCAAAAAAATGGTAATACAACAATGTACAATACTGAATGTACAAGGATGATGAAACAAGAAATCTGGTAATAGAGTGGCGAACTCTGTCTCAAAAGAAACACAAATGACCCATCAAATAAGTGTACAATATAAACCATGTACTACCAATAAATACACATAGAAGGAGTCAAATGTGAGCCCCTGTTAAATGAAGGTTGAAACAGGAGGGTGGAACCGTGACTAACCAAACTTCAGATTCCTGTAGAGAGAGGACATACATTTAGCATAAAGCCCCCAGTCACATTGTATTCAAAAAGAGAGGTGTCACTTTAACCATGAGTTCCCCTGTAGGCAGTTTCAGGCATTGCTAATAATCAATGCACTTGTCCTTTCGTGCATCTTTTCCCTTCCCTTACTCTTAGAACCTCAAGATCAAAGCACAAGGTGTTTCCAGTAATCCTTGTAGCTCCAGATTGGCCCATCCCAGTCTGATTTGTCAAACTAGTCTGTTCTGGCCAATGTTCCGCTGTCCCGAGACTTCACTTAGTAAGTAATCACAACATTACTGGAGGCTAGGAAGCCCTTTGTCTGCTAGGATAGATCACTGAACATGGATGTCTTATTTCCAAAAATACATTGCAATTTTCTCTTCCTCATCTTTCTACAGGAGTGTCTTCACTGAGACCTTTCACATGGCTCTCCACAAAGATGAGGTCTCTTTCCTTTACATTCAGCAGACACTGGTAAAAACATCAATTTGTGTCTTCTTTTTATGCTACATTCATACATCCATATGACTCGTGCTACAGCTGGCCATTTTTTCTGAAAGCACACTGGCTTATACAGTTTTATTAAGCTTTTCATACATCAATTTAAAAAAATATCAAGTGTCCAGGGCTGTGGAGTCGCTAAGCCAAACTCCTTCGACTCGGACTCCTACATTCATGGCTCATTTTTAAGTGATACATTTATTGTAGGTCAATGGTAACATCAGGCTTTAATCATTATAAAGGACATAGTAATCAAGATATTTAGATAGAACATAATAATATTCAGCACATACTGCATATATATTTTAGGAGACGTAGTCGGACCATTTTCTACCGACTCCAACTCAGACTCCACCAAAATGGGCACAGACTCAGAATCCACAGCCCTGTCAGTGTCTCTCGTCTACGAGACTAAGGAGCATGTTGTTTTATTATATGTTCTGCAGATCAAACTCTGACGTTAGAGGGCACCCTTGTCAAGTTCCTTTATACACTCCAACCTAGCACAAAGCCATTTTTGCTGTGGAAAGCATCCAGTCCTTTTTGTAAAAGCTAGTATAGCGTCTGCAATTACTACCTCTTGTGATAGACCAGTCAACTATGGAATGCCCTAAGGCTAAGTTCAGACAGGGCGTTTGTGCTCAGTTTTTTATTGATTCATTTTTGGTGCAGTTTCTGCACCAAAAACGGATCCTCTTTTTGAAAAAAGCATCACAAGCACATCATCTTTTTGTGGTGCTATTTTGCTACATTTTCAGGGGACAAAGACACACACAACACTTTGTTACCCTTCACACGATCCCACGTTGAGTCCCTGGTGCGGTCTTCCTCCTGGGCAACGCAAGTCCTATCTGAGTGGTACGGTATGGTGATTAAAGGACCTTGCCCCATATGACTGAGTCACATGGGTAGGTCCTGGAAGCAACATACCGATCACTTACAGAGAGGAAGTGCCAATGCCCAGAAGGCAGATATCACCAGGGATCATATCGCCGGGGAGGGTAATTAGAGGGTGATGTAGAAAGTGCACCAGAAAAACGCCCCATAAATTGACATGCTCATTTTCTGGATGCACTTTCTGCACCACTAACGGAGCAGTAAAACAACATGGCATCTGAACAGCAAATTGAAAATCACATTTACTTTGCTGGCAGACACCGTGACTGATCCATTTTTGGTGCAGTTTAAAAAAACACAAAAAAAAAAAAAAAAAAACTGTGGCACCAAAAATGGATCAGAAACGTCCAGTGTGCACATAGCCTAACCCCTTTCCTGCATGCACACCTCTACTCCATTAAGATAGAACTCTGAATGGCCCTGTTCCTTTGATTGTTGGGGTCCCAGAGGTAAAACCACCAGCAATCCATAAACTAGATCTTATTCTATGGAAAGAGAAAGAATCTCACAATTCAGATATCCCCTACCTCTAAGTTGTTTAAAAAAAAAAAAAAATTCACCATGTTTCCTATATGGCAAAACTGATATGCCGGTATGATACCTCGGGTCGGTCCGAGTTCGTAGATACCAATCATGTATACTTTTACTTTTATCTAAGTGGTCAAAAAAGATTCAGATGTTTTTGAAAAAGAAAAAAAAAAAGAATTGCAATTTTGTGCCATTTTCCACGACCCGTAGCGTTCTCGTTTTTCGGGAGCTGGGGCTGTGTGATGGATTTTTTTTTGCGTTTTCAGCCAAAGTTTCCGATTATACCATTTTGGGGTAGATGTGAGGTTTTGATTGCCCATTATTGCATTCTATTGCAATGTTGTGGTGACCAAAAATATGTAATTTGGCATTTGAACATTTTTTTGCCTTTGAGTAAGGGTCTTTGACCTGAAACATGTCAGGCGGGACCCTGCGTGGTCTGTCTGCTTTTTAATGTTGTATATGGAACCAAACTAAAGAATTGGAAAATTTTAACTGCACAAAGCGTTGGACTTGGACTCTTTCCCTTGGAGAAGGTTTTGCTTCATACAATTATTCCTGCAGAAGCCAGCTGCCGTGTTCAGTGTCCCAGGATCTATTTCCATTCCGGTGAGATAAAGATTCCTTTGCTTTGCTTGAGAGTGTATGGACTTTTTTTCCTTTACACAGTTTACAGATTTGATTACCGTAATTGATTTTATATATTAATTGATCGGGCATTTTTGAACACGGCGATACCAAATGTGTGTATTTTTTAAAAACATTTTTAATACTTTTATTTTCAATGTTGCAAAAGGGGGGCAATTATTTATTTTTCCATTATTTTACTCAGCCCACTAGGGGGCCTAAGTGCTGCACACTCCAATCGCTTGTGTTATGTACCAATGAGCTGCAGCACATCAGTGCATTGCACAAATGATCATTTCATGTGGATGCTGACGCTCCCCAGGTATCCACAGGATGTGATCTCAGACAGCATCAAGGATCATCACAGGACTCTGGATTGTCGAGGTAACAAGCGGAGGTCCTGTGATCGCTTCATAGGATTTCAGATCACGGTTGGGAATGGAACGTGCCCTGCCATGGATCACGCTGTCAGTGACTGACAGCAACATCCAAAGGGTTAACAGTGGCAATCTGATCGCATATCTGATTGGCACTGTTAGATACACATCTCAGCCAATTACACTATGAAGTTCTCAGCGTACGAGCTCACCTCAAAGAGTGAGAGGCCACCTATGACGCACATGTGTGTCAGAAATCGTGAAGGGGTTACACAATAGTTGTACGTAGATCTGGAGCTCAGGTTTAGTAAGGTAGAACTTTGATAACTATAAAGTTATGAACATTTTTTCAGCTTAAAAATGTTGCACCTCCATAGAAAAAAAACAAAAAAAAACAAAGCAAAAAGCACCTCACAAAAAAGAGAATTTTGTTTACGTACCGTAAATTCTTTTTTCTTGAATCATCAATGGGAGACCCAGACAATGGGGTTTAGGGCACTGCCCTCCGGAGGCCACACTAGGTACTACAAGAGTTGTAGACACCGCCCCCTCCGCTTATAAACCCCTACCGCAGGGAATATCCTCAGTTTGGTCCATAAGCTGCGAGGAGACAACAGAAAACCACACCCAAAACCTCGGGAAGACACCGTGAACAGACGGTTCAACAACCCGGATAAACTGCCCCAACAGGGGACAGATCAACCGTAACATACAACGGAACACTGGGTGGGTGCTGGGTCTCCCATTGATGATTCAAGAAAAAAGAATTTACGGTACGTAAACAAAATTCTCTTTTTTCTGATCATCATAATGGGAGACCCAGACAATGGGGATGTCCTAAAGCAATACCCCAGGGCGGGAAAAAGTTCCTCAAAAGACGTTTGCATACGCGGTCCCCGTCAAAGGTGGGCAACCGCCGCCTGGAGGACCCGCCTGCCCAAACTTGCATCCGCAGAGGCATGGGCATGCACCATATAGTGCTTAGAGAAGGTGTGCAGGCTAGACCAAGTGGCCGCCTGACACACCTGCAGAGCAGAGGCGCGATGTCGCAAGGCCCAGGAGGCACCGACAGCTCTTGTCGAGTGTGCCTTCAAGCCTACCGGAAGAGGCAAACCAGAAGAACGGTAAGCCTCTTGAATGGGTGCCTTGATCCATCTGGCCAAGGTTGATTTTGACGCCGCTGACCCCTTACAGCGACCTGCCGTCAGTACGAACAAGGAGTCCGAACTCCGGAAGGAGGCAGTTCTGGACACATAAATGCGTACAGCCCGTACGAGGTCCAGAGTGTGGAGGTCGCGCTCAATCTGATGAACAGGAGCGGGACAAAATGATGGGAGAACAATCTCCTGGTTCAAATGAAAAGTGGAAACCACTTTTGGCAGGAATTCCGCCCGCGGGCGCAACACCACCTTGTCTTGGTGAACCACCAGAAAGGGTGACTTGCACGATAGTGCCGCCAGTTCAGAGACCCGTCTCAGGGACGTAATAGCCACCAGAAAGACCACTTTCTGTGACAAATAAGAAAGAGAGACTTCTCTCAATGGCTCAAAAGGTGGTTTCTGCAAAGCCGCCAAGACCATGTTGAGATCCCAAGGGTCCAGAGGTCGCCTATACGGCGGAACCACTCGAGACACCCCTTGGAGAAATTGACGAACCTTTGGGAGGAGCGCCAAGCGCCTGTCGAACAATACAGACAGCGCTGATACCTGACCCTTCAGAGAACTGAGGGAAAGGCCCAACTCCAAACCTGACTGCAAAAAAGCCAATAGGGTCGGGATCGACAAAGGCCAAGGTACGTGTCCCCCAGAGGAGCACCAGGCGAAAAAGACTTTCCACGTTCTGTGGTAAATCTTCCGTGACGTGGGCCTTCTAGCTCGGTTCATGGTGGAAACCACCGCAGGAGAGAAACCCCTGGATGTTAAGAGCCAGGCCTCAAGAGCCATGCAGTCAATCTGAGGGCCCTGGAATTGGGGCGGAAGAAGGGGCCCTGCGCGAGAAGATCTGCGCGGTCTGGAAGAGCCCACCGGTGTCCGCCGGACAGTTGCCACAGATCCGGATACCAGGACCTCCTCGGCCAATCCGGAGCCACTAGAATGGCTGTGTGACATTCCGTCTTGATTTTCCACAGGACCTTGGGCATCAGCGCCAGGGGCGGGAAAACATATGGCAGGTGAAAATCTGACCAACTCAGGACTAGAGCATCTGCCCCCAGAGACTGAGGGTCCCACGATCTCGCCATGTATTGTGGCACCTGATGATTCAGCCGGGAGGCCATCAGATCCACATCCGGGGTCCCCCATCTGCTGCAGATGTCCCGGAAGACGTCCGGATGAAGAGACCATTCTCCGGCGTCCATCCCCTGTCGGCTCAGGTAATCTGCCTCCCAATTCTCGACACCTGGGATGTAGACTGCGGAAATCAAGCAGTTGTTGGCTTCCACCCATGATAGAATGTGGTGGACTTCCGCTAGGGCCTGTGCACTCCTGGTTCCCCCTTGGTGATTTATATAGGCGACAGTCGTCGCATTGTCGGACTGAACCCGAATCGGTTGTCCAGATAGGAACACCCGAAAGGCCAGGAGTGCCAGATAGACCGCCCTGAGCTCCAGCACGTTGATCTGCAATGTCGCCTCTGAGCGTGTCCAGAGACCTTGAGCTCTGTGGTGTAAGAACACCGCGCCCCAGCCCCTCAGGCTGGCGTCGGTGGTCACCACTAACCACGACGGCTTCAGGAAGGATCGTCCCTTTGACAGGTGACTCGGCTGAAGCCACCACTGCAGAGCATCCCTGGTCGGCTGGGAGAGAACCACCAGCTGATTCAGAGAGGACGTCCTCTTGTCCCACCTCTGGAGGATTTCCAGTTGCAGAGGACGGAGGCGAAACTGTGCGAAGGGCACCGCCTCTATTGCTGCCACCATGCGTCCCACCAGCTTCATCAACACCCGCAGGGATGAATGAGGTGATCTGAGGAGATCGTGTACTCCTGACTGGATGGCCAGTTGTTTGGCTCGTGGTAGGGACACTAGAGCAGAGTCCGTGTGGAAGTCCATGCCCAGATATGTCAGTGACTGGGTTGGAACCAGGGTGGACTTCTGGATGTTGAGAAGCCACCCGAACTGCTCCAGAGACTGCATGGTTGCCTGCAGGCTTCGCTGACACAGGTGTTCCGATGGCGCTCTGACCAGCAGGTCGTCTAGATAAGGAATGACGGCGTGTCCCTGCGCATGCAGTAAGGCCATCATCGACGCCATCACCTTCGTGAACACCCGGGGAGCCGAGGCCAATCCGAAAGGCAGCGCCACGAATTGGAAGTGCTCTTCCCCCACTGCGAATCTCAACCAGCGTTGGTGAGCCGGTGCAATGGGCACGTGAAGGTAAGCGTCGCGGATGTCTATGGACGCTAGGAAGTCGCCCTGCGACACAGCCGCGATCACGGAGCGCAGGGATTCCATGCGGAACTTCCGAACCAACACATGGCGGTTGAACAACTTGAGGTCCAAAACCGGGCGGAAAGAGCCGTCCTTCTTCGGGACGATAAAGAGGTTGGAGTAAAAACCCTTGAACCTCTCCCCAGTGGGCACTGGGACCACCACTCCGTCTCTGCGGAGCCCCTCCAACACCAGGTGAAAAGCCTGAGCCTTTTCTGGAGATGGAACAGACCGATGGAATCGGTGTGCGGGCTGTGACGACAGCTCTATCCTGTATCCTCTTGAGACTACGTCTCGAACCCACTGATCTTGGATGTGGAGTCGCCATTTGTCTTGAAATTGAGACAGGCGACCCCCAACCTGTGGGGAGGCAGGAAGAGGGAGCGAGTCATGCGGAAGTGGGTTTGGGAGCGGCAGCTGTTGTACCTGCCGACTTCTTCTGGCGACTCTTGGGACGCCACTGCTGAGAAGTCTTGGCTCCACGGTCCGCGCGAGCGGAAGACGCTGACGGCTGTGAGCTGGGACGAAAGGACCACTGTTTAGGGTTCCTCTTCACAGTATACCTAGGCTTAGGTCTGTTCTGTGGAATCTTGGACTCCGCAGAGTCTTTGATCAACTTGTCCAGCTCGGCACCAAACAGCCTGTCACCAGAGAAAGGAAGATTCTGCAGAATCTTCTTAGATGTGGCATCTGAGTCCCACAGACGCAGCCACAACCATCTGCGGATCGCTATCGCATTGGCCGAAGCCACAGCTGAGCGAGTGGCAGTCTCCAGGGACGCCGTCCTGGCATAATCTGCATAGGCTTTTGCCCTCTCTGTAAGTGCCAGGACTTCAGAGTTGAAACCTGCCAGGTCAGCAATACCATCCAGACAGGATGTGATCGCCTGCAGAGTCCAGACCGCAGCAAAACTCGGGGCAAATGATGACCCCACAGCCTCATAAGACGACTTGGCGAGTTGCTCGACCTGTCTGTCTGTCGCATCCTTCAGTGAGGAGCTATCAGAGGCAGAGAAGAGGGAGCGTGCAGCAATCCTGGTCATGGAAGCGTCCACTTTCGGGGACTGCGACCACTCCTGAAGCACCTCCTGAGGAAAGGGAAAGCGGTTGTCCTTGGATTTGCGGACATAACGCCGTCCAGGGTGTACCCTGGGAGCTCTAACCACCCTTTCAAAGTTAGTGTGGTCCAAAAAGGAACCACATGGTCTAGCCTCAGGTTGTAACCACTGATAGACCTCCTTCGGGTGAACGGCTGTCTCCTGAGGGGGTAACCCGAGGCGTAAAGTCTCGTTGATGGAGGACACCAGATCCTCCACCCCTTCAGATGGTTCAGACACCGACCCGAGGGTTGAACCCCCATCATCCTCGTCACCGTCAGAGTGACGCTCCTCCTCAGAGAGGATCTGGAGCTCGGGTGAATCATCACGGCGAGCCCGCTTAAGGGGTCTCACGGCGGAAGATGGAGACACCCGGGGGTAGCTTGAAGGAGTAACTGGAGCATCCAGTTTCCTTGTTAGTGCCTCCAGGGATTGCGACATGGAGGACAATTGGGATAACATAGACGCATTAATCTCGCTTTGTTTTTCCCATGGCCCTGGGATCACCTGAACCTCAGGGTAAAGCACCGGAGCTGCTGACTCAGCAGTGACAGTCCGGGCGTCTGGACGTCCGCAATTATCGCAGGACCCCTCCACCAGTGTCCCTGTGCATGTAGCACAGACAGGTGTGGTACCGGCCGCCTTAGCAGCGCCGTTCTTCCCTGAGGACATACCCACGGTAGGGGAATATCAAACAGGAGAAAATTCACCGGAAACCGGTGGCTTACCAACCGCTGCACAGCGGTGGTGAAGGGAGCGGTGTGTGTGTGGCCTCCGCGAGGTAAGAAGACCTGGTCTCCCCTGGAGTGCAGTAGAGCAGTCTCAAACGATCCCAGCAGGAAAGTGAGGGGAAAAGATGGCCGCCGCTGTAGAAACAGAGGGCGGGGCCGAAACACGCGGGAAGCACACACACACGCCCATCCAGGTCACATGGGCCGCTCCACATCTCTCCCGGCCGCCATTACAATAATGTAAGCGCCGGAGCCCGCAGTGCGGGGGGTATAAACATAAATACCCAGGCTCACAGACAAAGTCTGAGGCCCACAGCCGCAGCCCCTGTGACACACAGGGCGGTCAGCCAGGGTGACCCCAGCACAGGGTCACCGCCAGAACCGCGGACCCGAAGGCAACGCGCGGTCTGAGTGTCATGAACACACTAGTGCCAGACACTGCCCCCAGGCACACCGGAGACACCGAAGTATCTCAGTGCCGGTCCGGTCTGTAAGCACCATATCATGGGAGGCCTCGGACGGGGGTTCAGCACCAGTCCGGTCTGTAAGCACCATTTAGGGAGGCCTCGGACTGGGCTGGCTCTAGTCCGGTCTGTAAGCACCATTTAGGGAGGCCTCGGACAGAGCTGACTCCAGTCCGGTCTGTAAGCACCATTTAGGGAGGCCTCGGACGGAGTGGAGCTGTGCAAGGCTCCTATCTCCCACTTCCCAGAGCCCCCAGGGGGGATGGGAAGGAGCACGGCAGCGTACCGGGAGACACAGTGTGTCCAGGCATTAGGCCCTCCGGTACCTCGACCTGCGTGTTCCCCGAAGGTTAACAGGGAGACTGCCGGAGGTCCCTGACTGGGACCTTTTTTTTACCTTGGCTTCATACGCCATCAAAGAAAACGTGAGAATGCAATGAAGTGCAAGGGAAAGCGTGTGATACCTCCGAGCACACTAAGTTTAAAAAA
>JARQOC010000011.1:58732414-58743306 GCA_033576535.1 Allobates femoralis | reverse complement strand
TCCACTTCACGATTGTGTCCCACTTGTTGTTGATTCTTCACAAAAAATATTAGAACTTATATCTTTGTTTGAAGCCTGAAATGTGGCAAAAGGTTGAAAAGTTCAAGGAGCCAAATACTTTCACAAGGCACTGTATGTCCCTGAGCTCATCACTCTCTCCCTCCCTCGCCTTTGTCTCCGGCTTCTAGTTCTCACTTCTTCTGTCTGTGCGTCTCAGAGACTGGTGAGGGCGAGGCCTTGTCCTGCCCCCAGTGACCAGTCACAGACAGAGGAAGCAGTGAGACCTAGAAGCCAGAGAGGCAGCAAGGGAGAGAGTGATGATCTGGGGCACATAGGAGCCTGACATTGTGTTATCTCCATGCACAATGGCAGGTGTCCTGTGCCTGATATATACTGACATGGAGGGAGGCAAGGGGGATGGTTTGACTTAGAGTAAACAGGGGAGTAATGCCAAGAAACCCAACTTCCCCTGTGCTGCACTTATGCTAATTTGCTGCATTTGTTTCCTGGTGTTTGATAACATTTTTCTCTGCAATCATACATGAGATCATTGAAATAAAGCGATGATTTCACTCAGTATCCCAGAACCTGTAAGGCACTGGCTTCACTTTATAGCAATAAAACCTGCTGGTTAGTTCCCTTGAACTGTTTGCTTCTGAATTTAAACCTGCCGTGCAGTTTCCAGGTGGAGCATGATGCAGTTTTCTTCTTTCCTCCAATCTTGTTCTTTGGGATCTAGTTTATTAGGTTTAACAAGCTGCGAGTTTCCTTTTCTGATGTTTTTATTTATTTATTTTTTATAAAGTTTTCTGCACAAAATATTAATATAATATAAAGCCTGAAACTTCTGTTTAATGGTGTCAGCCTGTTAAATTATTCACCCTGCATGTAAAGGGAATCTCTGGGAGGTGGCAGGACGGGTCTTGTGTGTTGGTTTGTTGAGCTTCCAAGCTGTTGTCTCGGAGACTGATCCAGAAGTGAAGCTGTGAATAATTCCCTTTGCGTTCACTAGTGAAGTCTCGGCTGACTGCTTTCTGCCAGCTTTAACTTTGCGAAAACTTGTAAGCACATAGCATTGTAGCCCCAATGACTTTCCTGAAACTGCAAAAGAGAAAAGGGAGTAACAAACACTTGTGGACAACATTTATTACATGGTCTTGAAGAGCAACTTTAATACAAGTGGTATCATGTTTGGGTCATGATCAGCTTTCTGACCCTTTTCTCTATGATCCAAAATCCTCAGCTGCAGGATAAAGTCTCATCATTAACTAAGGAAATGGAGGCGTCCCAATCCCAAATGGATGTTCTTGTGCAGAGAAGAGAAGCGAGAAAACCAGGAGGGAGAGCACTTGGTAACAATGCTGCAATCGGATGTGCATGCCGCACAGCAGGAGCGGTGAGTACACATCTGTGGTGGTTTGGAGTCGACGATTTATAGACTTATGTTGTAAACCTATCAAAATTATGGTTTATTAGAAATTGGACTCTTTTCATCTCTTGTATATAGTATTATTTTTATGAACCAGACACATGCATAATACCTGCTGGTCGTGCATGAATCTCAGCAAATGGAGGAGTCCTGTCATCAGCAACACAATACTCCAAAACTAAAGTGATGGGTCCTGGCCGTCACAGCAAAGTTATTAAAGCTGTTATTGAGGCCACAAGAACCGGAGCTTGGCATTTTTTTAAGCTTCGAGCTTTCTGTGATTGAGTTTCTCACTGGCTCACTATTCTGAGGTGTTGAACCCGCTAGGGTATGTTCACACAAACGTAGCAAAATGTTAGGGGTGTGTCTCGGTTCCTCCTGATTTCTTGGCAGGAGAAATTGTGTTTTCTCTTGCGGATTTGCTGCGTTTTTGTTGAATATTTGCCAGAGAACTATGCCATAAATGCAGAAAAAATTGCCATGGTCATTCTTTCAAAAACACTGCAAAACCTGTGGCGTTTCCACTTTCTGTAGAGAACAAAAGCCATTGCGTGTGGACAGCTTATCTCTGAATCACATAGGTTTTGCTGGGAACCAAAAACACAGGATTAGATTAGCATAAAACCCAGGTAAAGCCTGAACCCAAAAACGCAGTAAAAACTCACTGGGTGAACATAGCCTTAATTGTTTTGTCAATGTAATAATAGCTGTTTAATTTTTATATGCCTACTAGGAGCAAGTTGCAAGATTCCTGCCAGCGTCTTCTTAAGATTTTTGCAGATGTCCTTAAAAGCACTCTGGTCACTGAGGATCTGATTAGCAAAAAGATTGGTCTCTGCTTAGACAACACCTTGTCCCAGGCTGATGATGATAGAACTATGGACAACTTGGCAAAATCATTAGGTATCCATCTCATTGTGCATATGTTTACTTTAATTACAATACGCTCTGGAAGATATTTAGGGTTTGAAAGCGAACCTCCCGCTCTGGAGGATGTACAGCTTTAATTATGTTTTACGTTAATTGAAAATGGCATATTTTATTCTGTTTGTATAAAGTGCAGCTCCTTTGGTTCTCTAGGTATAGTCTAACAATCAGCAGCATTTTACTAAGTAGTAAAGTACAGGCAGGGCAATATATTGGTGCTGTCATACCGATTACCTGAGGTGAAAAAATGAATTTTGTTAATTTTTGTTAATCTTTGTTTTGAAGTTTTCTTCTTTTCATATCTTTGTGTATTGTGTGTATGTTACGGCCCCTCCGCTACATCTGGATGCCTTTTTTCCTCCTTGTTTAAACGTCACTCTGCACCATTGTAGCGGCAGATGACGCTTGCGCAGATTGGTCTCATGGTGGACTTTAGGAATATGGTGGCAGTGCATGCGCTGATTTCTCAGTGCCACCAGCATCATTTTACTGAAGCCCACCCTGAAACCATCTAAGCATACACAGTCATTGTCAAGAAGCTAGCCATTAGATTAATCTACGCAAGCGCCGCCTGCGGCTAGGATGGCACCAGCTCAACATTTAAACGAAGGCGAAAAGGCACAAAGTGATCCTGGAACAGAGCTGAAAACCCTCCCCATATCCCTGCTCCAATGCATGAAGATATGAAGAGAAGAAAACTGCAAACACAGATTAAAGAAAATCTAATTTGGCAGTTTTCTGTGTACACTGTATATTGGCAGCTGCTAATTAGTGGTGGGGGTGCGGTTGAACCAGGAGGCATTACATCCTGTAGTGATGATAATTGTCTGCTGTTAAAACACTTACTACACTGAGTTTTTATTAACACTTTGTGACTCATTGCTGGAATCCAGCTCTGCCCCTACATCATGCTGCAGATTCCCTTTTAAATGGGTTCTTACAAAGCCACTGTGCATAAGCACAATAAGAGCATGTAGATGCCTACAGGGTTAATCCAGAATCGTGCTAGGCTAGCTGTGTAACACTACTTTTTGTTATACAAAACACCAACTTTCTGTATTACAGCAATAAGGTGGTGTATTTTGTTATAAACTTTCAGCTTGTGCCATATTAAATCTTACTTTTCCACTGTTCTTACAAGACAATTGATAAATGTGCTGTATCCTACAAGATGACCGTATGCTTCTGCTAATGAGAAACAGAAGTACTACGTGAAATCTTATGTATTCTAGAGAAAAATCGCCTGAGCCCAGATTGTGAGACGATGACGGAGCACAGTCTGATGTCTTCTGATGAGGGCTATGAACTGTCAGAATATCTGTGTGACAGTGTACTCGGTAGTGTGGAGGTCGGTCTGGAGAACGAGGAGAAGATAGTCCGCATGGGCCATCGTTTACGTGCTGCTGTGGAGAGACTGCTGGACATGGTTACTGATTCTACTCTTCAGGTATTAAATCCCTTCTTTATGGAAGTAATGTACAAGTAGTATATTTGTACAAGGTTTAATATAGAGCACAGTTTCCAATATGTGATATTACTATTGCAATATTTTACAGGTAGAACAGACCCGCGAAATGCAGAAATGTTTTGAAGATGAATTTAAAAGCCGAAACCAGGATATGGCCCACGTGGTGATTCAGAATCAGGACCTACTGAAACAGTTAGCAAAGGAAGCCGAGGAAAAGAACAAACTGCAATTGGAGCTGCATAAATGCCAGGGTATGAAGCCAGGCCAACTGATGATGTTCTCCCCCCATACACAGGATCATTACACTTTGTTGTGTTCTCTATGAGAGAGCCGTTACCAGCCTCCTGGTGGTGGCTCATCTCCCGGACACCCAAGGAATCAGTCTCTGAAATTAATCAGTGATCTTCTGCTCCCTATGATCATCTGTCAGGGAGTCGGGAGGCCACAATACACATTAGACTTTCAGCCCATCCCACTGATATCTGTGAGTTAAGCTGACTTTTATCTGTTTATGGGTGTTTAGGCAACTACTGTTATAACACTTAGTGCTGACAAAGAGTTGTGCTAGTTTCTGGGACACTTTTCCATAATTTCTTGATTTAAAAAGACATGACAATTGTCTTATTTTACAATACAGGACTCATTGATGGTTTTGCCCTTGAAAAAGCTGCATTAGAGGAAACTCTGGTGTCAAAGGAGAGTTTAGAGCACCGTCTCGTTGTTGAACTGGAAAAGGCACGTGAGCAGGTGAAGATCCTGACACAGGAACCCTCTGTATTTGGAAAGGAAAAGGAATTGTTGGAGAGACTGCAGGAGGTCCTGTCTGGCAGCGACATTGAAGCTGGTGAGAGTTTTAGTACATTAAAATAAAAATCTAATTTCATTGAAGAAAAAAATAGAAAACAATTCTGCACTGGTTGTTAATGATGGGTGACATAGCAGCTAAGATCATTCTTTTTTTTGTTCCATATGACTTATTTTCTCACATTTTTCTGTTCCCCTTTAAAAAACACATTTTATGGCTGTGTGGGCTTAACCAGCAGCTGATCGGGTGCAGCGCAATGTGACAGCAGAGGAGGGGTTAACAGATTGTAACTGAGCTATAGCCTGATGTAGACTGATGTATATTGCCACCTCATGACCTGAAGTCAGCAGCGTGGATGTTCTGTAGACCTTGCCCCCTTTACCCCTATGGTTACATGCCCCATATTACTTTTTTTTTTTTTTTTCTTTTTCTTTTTGCATCAAGTGTTTTTTATTAGAAAATGCAATAAACAGAGAAAATGATATCCCAATAAACTGTGGTATAAAAAGTGAACATCAACTTATGTATACCAAGTGATATAACCAATCTTACATTGTGTAACCCCTTCCCACCCAATCCCATTTGTCGTATTACAAGCAGCAAACAAGATGTTGCACAGTGGATTATAAAACACAACATACCACAATAGTTTCTTAGGCACTAAATCAGAAGGCTATGGGAACATAGGTCGGCGTGTCCTTTCTCTCAGAAGGGTAGCCGAAGCTAGACCCGGGTAGTACATCCAACCACCCCACACCTTCTCAAATTGCGCATGTTGTCCTCTTTTGACAAATATGTTCTGTTCCATCAAAACAATGAAGTTAATTTTATTGACCAATTCTTGTCTGACTGGAGATTTGCCATCCAACCAGTGGGCCGCTATAAGTTTCCTGGCAGCATACAGGATTCTAGCCATAATCAATATTCCCCAGTCGTCAACAGCAATGTCCTCCATGCAACCCAATACACAAGTCAGCGCCGTACACCCCAATTACTTCCTGTGTCAAGTTAAGGGTCTGCACCCAAAAGTTCTGCAGGCTAGGGCAGGACCACATCATATGCAAGAGGTCTGCCCCATGCTCAGGACAGCGCAGACAACATGACTCCCCCCACAATCCTGCCCTTTTCATCCAGACCGGGGTCCTCTACACCCTATGGATCAAATATAGTTGCGACACTCTACTGGCCTCGCTTAAAGAAAACCTGGGAAGTATATTCCCCCACTGAGAGTCCGAAATTGATTCCTCATTTGCCTCCCATTTCTCTCTGAACGTCGCTAGGTGGCTTTGCAGAGGTGAGTCCAAGAACCCTCTATATATGAGGGAAATAAAACCCCTTGTGCCCCTCAGTGACCCAATAAGATTCGCCAAATTATCTGATTGTACAACTATTTGTTATATTTTGAGTTGTCGAGTAATGGCATGCTGCAGCTGCAAATATTGGAAGAACAAGGATTGACACAAAGGGAATTCCTTCCTGAGCTCCTCAAAAGTCATAAGTATGCCACCAACAAACAGTTGCGACATAAACCAAATCCCCACACGTCTCCAGTGGCCATATCTCCTCAATTGCAACAATTCCACCAACCTGGGGTCAAACCGGATCGACGTGTAGCGCGTGAACTCTAATGCCCCTCCATTGTCTAACTCTTTGCCAAATTTGTTCTAGCATGGCAATCGTCGGAAATCGTCTGGGACTCACCCGGAACCTATCAGCCTCCAGACTAGCAAGTAGCAGGCCCCTCTCTACTGTAAACTCAAGAAGCTTCCCAGCCGATGTAGACTGTATGGGGTCACCTCAACCCACCATATGCTGACACGGAGATGCCACATAGTAAACCCATGGGTTTGGGACCGCCAGACCCCACCTCCTCTTTTTACCTCTGTAAATGCTCTACCTTAATGAGTGCCCTGCTACCCTTCCAAATTAAATTCCGGAAAAGAGTGTCAATCTTGTAGAATTTATTTTCTGCCAGACAGACCCAGACTATTATGGAGTTCATAAAGAAGTTGATGCATAAGGATCATTTTAAGTAGATTAGATTTACCTGCCACAGACAGGAACAGCTTCTTCCATGCTCCGATCTTTTGCTGAAATTTACTAATAAGAGGAGTCAGATTGAGCCACTCATAATCCTCCAATTTAGCCGAACCCACAGTGCCCAGGTATTTAAATTCACTAACCTCTCGCAAAGGGATCCCAGGGTCTAGCGTCAGGGGAGCCGCCACATCCAAAGGAAGCAGCACACATTTATCCCTATTAATGAACAGTCCTGAAATAGAGCCAAATTTTTCAATGTTTGTCATGGCAGATCTCAGTTAGTCTCATGGGTCAGCCAGAAACACATATAAGTCCATTTTCTCCACATGGCACTCATACTGGAAGCCCTGAATGTCCTTGGTACCCCGAAGCTTTGAAGCCAATGGCTCCATGGCAATAACAAACAGCAGGGGGATATGGGGCACCCCTGCCTCATCCCTCTATATAAGGAGAAGCACCCCGACAAATGGCCATTAACCTGTATTTTAGCACTGGGAGACGCATACAGCAGCCGCACCCAACTAATAAACTGCTCTCCAAATCCCATAGTTCTCATTACCACCCACAAGTACCTCCTTTCCAAGCTATCAAAGGCCATGGCGGCATCTATCACCCTCTATCCTGCATTATCTGCCCTTGCCTGCTTGTTCAGAAATAATGACCGGAGGTTAATTGCTGTGGATTTATTGGGCATGAACCCTGATTGATCATGATGCATTAGGGATTCAATGACCTTATTAAGTCAGTTAGCCAGCATTTTAGCAGATAGCTTAATTTCAGTGGTCAACAGTGAGATTGGACGATATGAAGAGCTGGATCCGTCAGATCCTTACCCTCTTTCGGCAATACACAATTTATGGCTTCCCGCATAGAACCCTGCAAATCTTCCTCTACCCCCCCTGCCAAACTAGTAGTGTAGACCTCCATCAAAGTGGGTAGCAACACTTCTTTATATTGTAGACTTCCCTCTGGGATACCATATTCCCCCCCCCCCCCTCCTCCCTGGGCCTTGTCATTACACAGAGGCCAGTGCAGCTTCAAGTTCCTCCGTGTCAAGAGTCCTCGAGAAGCCTCTGCTCCGCTGATGAGAGACGGGGAAGCTGCACCTTAGCTAAGAAATCACCAATTTCATCCTCCGTCGGCTGCATTTGTGACTCCTACAAATCCGAGTAGAATCCCATCATAACATCAAAATGGCCCTACTACTTGTGTGCTCACACCCATCTTTCCCCTTTTAAATTGGGGATACATGCAGATTCCGTTTGGGCCGCTACTACCCTGGCCAGAAGATGACCAGCCCTCTCACCTTCCTCAAAGAATTTCATAGTACAGAACATTCTTTTCCATTCTGCAGTTTTCATGTTCAACTTACACACCTCCCTCTGCGCTATCCTCATACGTTCCTGAGCCTCGAGGGTTTGCTCCTTTATCAGTGCCTCCTCAGCTCCCTCCAACACCCTGATCAACTCCTGGGGGTCTGCTGCCTGTTTCAGCTTTAACTTGCGATATTTCTTTTATACATAACCCTCTTAAATAGGCCTTCATGGCTTCCCAGACCGTCAACACCGAGGCCGACCCCATATTAATTTTAAAGAATTCTGACAGCTCAGACCCAATGTGTCCATCCAGATCTATCAATTGGAGCCAGAATGGGTTAAATCCCCACAGGGGTCTCCTGGAAAGCTCAGAGCCTAGCCCCTGAAGCATCACACACAAAGGTGAGTGATCTGACAGAGTTCTAGCCAAGTATATTACCTCGCTGACCAGACCTAACATTAGACCATTCCCCAGGGCTAGGTCAAACATGCCCCATATTCAGTGTGAGAATCTTGAACACGGATCTGATTATGAACATATGTCTGCTTCAGACACGGTCTGGTGGGGACACCTTGTGGAAGGTTTATGAATGGTTTTCAACCAGAATTCTCTTATAAAGTATATTTAAATCACTTGTTCTACATTACTATTAGATGAAAATTTAAACGGCGGTTATGCTTTATCTGAAATCTGTCCAACTTTTAAGCAATTTATTTAGTGTTAAAAAGGTAAGGGGTAAGGATGGGCATAATGGATTTTCTGGTCATCATAATGGGAGACCCAGACAATGGGGTTTAGGGCACTGCCCTCCGGAGGTCACACTAGGTACTACAAGTTTGTAGACACCGCCCCCTCCGCTTATAAACCCCTACCGCAGGGAACATCCTCAGTTTAAAACTTAGTGTGCTCGGAGGATCACGCTTTGCTTGCACTTCACTGCATTCTCACAACTTACGTGATGGCGTATGAAGACAAGGTAAAATGGTTCCGGTCGGGACCTGCGACAGCCTCCCCGCTCACCCTTGTGGAACACGCTGGTGGAGGTACCGGAGGGCCTAGAGCCTGGACACCTTGTGTTCTCCCGGTACGCTGTTGCGCTCCTTTCCATCCCTCTCTGGGGGGCTCTGGAGAGTGGGAGATGGGAGCCTTGCACAGCTCCGCTCCGTCCGAGGCCTCCCTAAATGGTGCTTACAGACCGGACTGGAGCCAGCCCAGTCCGAGGCCTCCCTAAATGGTGCTTACACTCCGGACTGGTGCTGAACCCCGTCCGAGGCCTCCCTAAATGGTGCTTACAGACCGGACCGGCACTGAGGCACTCTGTGTCTCCTGTGTGCCTGGGGGTAGTGTCTTTCACTTTATGTGTCATGACACTCAGACCGCGCGTTACTCTCGAGTCCGCGGATCTGGAGGTGTACCCCGTGCTGGGGTCACCCTGGCTGACCGCCCTGTGTGTTGCAGGGGCTGAGGCTATAGGCTGCAGATGTGTGTTGGTGCATGCAGTCTGTGTGATGTATTTTACATTACTTCCCGCGCTGCGGGCTCTGGCGCCTTAATACTGAGGCTGCTTGGAGGATAGGAAGCAGCCCGTGCGGTGACGTCATCGATGGGCGTGTGTGTGTGCTTCCCGCGTGTTTTCGGCGCCGCCCACGGTTTCACTGTCGGCGGCCATCTTTACCCTCACTCCCGGCTGGGAACTGTATGCAGCGTGCGTCTGCACTCCAGAGGAGACCGGAAACTCTCGCAGAGGTCACACACACACACCGCTTCCTCCTACCGCTTCGCTGCGGTCGGTAAGCCACCGGGATTCCCGGTTTTGTCTGCACAATTTGGCTTATTTTCCCCTACTGTGGCGATGTCTTCAGTTAGGAAGCGTGCTGCTAAGGCGGCAGAGGCCACCATTACCTGTGCTACATGCAATGGGACTCTGGTGGAGGGGTCCTGCAATAACTGCGGACGCCCAGAAGCCCGGACTGACACTGCTGAGACGGCAGCTCCGGTGCTGTACCCTGAGGTGCAGGTGATCCCAGGGCCATGGGAAACTCAGAATAAGATCAATGAATCTCTGTTGTCCCAACTGTCCTCCATGTCGCAGTCCCTGGAGGCACTCAATAGGAGGCTGGAAAGCCCAGCTACTCCTTCCAGTTACCCCCGGGTGTCTCCCTCTTCTGCTGTGAGACCCCTTAAGCGGGCTCGTCGTGAGGATTCACCCGAGCTCCAGGCTCTCTCTGAGGAGGAGCGTTCCTCTGATGGTGAGGAGGATGATGGGGGTTCAACTTTCGGGTCTGTGTCTGTGTCTGAACCACCAGACGGGGTGGAGGATTTGGTGTCCTCTATTAACGAGACCTTACGTCTCGTGACACCCCCTGAGGAGGTGACTGTACACCCGAAGGAGGTCTATCAATGGCTGCGGCCGGAGGCTAGACCAAGTGGCTCCTTCATGGACCACACTAACTTTGGAAGGGTGGTTAGAGCTCCCAGGTTACATCCTGGGCGGCGTTATGTCCGCAAACCCAAGGACAATCGCTTCCCCTTTCCCCAGGAGGTGCTACAGGAGTGGTCGCAGTCCCCGAAGGTGGACGCTTCCATGACCAGGATTGCTGCACGCTCCCTTTTCTCTGCCTCTGATAGCTCCTCGCTGAAGGATGCAACTGATAGACAGGTCGAGCAACTCGCCAAGTCTTCCTATGAGGCTGTGGGGTCTTCATTTGCCCCTAATTTTGCCACGGTCTGGACCTTACAAGCGATTACTACCTGTTTGGATGGTATCACTGACCTGGCAAGGTCCAGTCCAGAGGTCCTGGCGCTTACCGAAAGGGCAAGGGCCTATGCGGACTACGCCAGGACGGCGACTTTGGAAACTGCCACTCGCTCAGCTGTGGCTTCGGCCAACGCTATTGCGATTCGCA
>JARQOC010000011.1:58691827-58732314 GCA_033576535.1 Allobates femoralis | reverse complement strand
TATATGCTGCATAGCCGATTGTCTGTCAGTGCTCTGAGTGGTGACTGTAATTGCTTCAAGGTGACTGGTCGTGGGAGACATTTCATTTTTTTTTTTTCTCCCAGGAGCTGTGCTTTTAGTATGGTCAATTGGCACCACCTTTAACTCTATTAAACTGCAGAATTATGCTATATCTGCAGATTAATAGCATTATCATACTGCACAGGTTCTGCATAACTAACAATGCTTTAGGCTTAAAACAAAAACTAGGTTTCGTTTGATGGAAAAATATCCAAATTGCAGAAAAGTGACCCTAGGATTTTCAGTGGAAAAAGCTTTGAATTGGCCCGAACATTGTTTTTGATTTCCAAATGTAATGTTAGTGTTTGCTAATATATTATCATTTGATATAGTTTCCTTTTGTCTCTTTTAAGGCAAGTAAGGTTTTAAAAGGTAACAGTCCAGGAAAAGCAGAACTATATGAAGCTGAACAGCAGCTGTCTCTACTGCAGAAGAGTCTTGTGAACCAGACACAGCGCATGAATCGGTTAGACCAACGGGCGCAAGAACTGGAAATGGAATTGGAAAACTCTCAGAAGGTAGGATTTATTCTTTGTGCAGGAAAAAAACTGCCTGTGTGTCTTTATTTATTAAAATTAAATATTGCACTCACTCACACAATAACCCTTCATAAATCATTTGATGACTGTGAAAATCTGACGACGTGGGTTGTCATAATCGCCTAGGCAGGTAACAATTTGTAATTGTATTTGTATTCATACATTATATTACTGCAGCCCCAGGTAGATGGCTACAGTGCGATGACCCCATTCCACAAGGGCAGAAATCAGCCAATAACAATAGTCCTTCAGTTAGTCTCTAAAATCCAGAAGGTAGATATCATGACAGTTGGTTGTGTATCCAGGTTCACTCGGCAAGAATACTCCTTGGGATGGCTCCTAAAATCCAGACATTACATATTATGACCGTAGCATGTATATCCAGGCTTAGTCGGCAAGAATGGTCTATAGAAAAGTTCCTCAAATCCAGACTGTAGATATCACAACCGTAGCTCCAAACTTTATAGTTCTTCTATAAGCTTCAGGACCTGGCCTCAGTTCTGATCCCCTCTCCCTCTCAATTCACAGCACAAACTAAGTAACAAACATGTTTTTTTTTATTTTTTATAACTCTTCTGGGATCAGCCCCCTGAATGGGCAAATATATGCACATCTCCCCCCTTAACCAGGTACATCTAATCAAAGGGTAATAAGTTTCAGTGAAGTCTCCAGCCAGTCAGCAAAAAATGTTAATCCAGGAGGCTCCCTGCAGGGGGGGAAGAAAAGACCCCAGACCCCCAAACTAGATGCAGGACATTGAATGGTAATATAGACCTGATTAACATTATGGTCTATGAAACCGGGCTGGAAAGTGACACTCTGATACATCTACTTCCCCCTTTGAAATTGTGTAGCTTAAACGAACAAGTTAATCTCCAATAAAACACAACAATATTGCTGTAACCAGTGGTCTGTGCTGTAAATAGTTTGCTTTATGTCCATAGGTCCAATAGTATTTAGTCCATGGCCAGCTGCTCACAATGACCATTTTATTTTCCTACAGAAAAGTAATGAAAATGAAGTGGAAAAACTAGAACATTTGATGCAGGAGCAACAGTCAAAGCTTGACGTTTTACAAGAAAAGCTGGAAAAGTCTGAAAAATCCGTATCTCTTTTGCAACAAGAACTTTGTAGTAGAAATCAGGAATTCACGCAGCCTAAACATGAGATTTCCATTCAAGCAGAATTATTGACCAGTCTTGGTAGTGACCTTGGAGATGGAGATTCCACACATAAAGCCAATGAAATGGACACTGTCACTTTAGCTGCTCTTGTTGTAGATTTAAAAGAAAGGCTTGCAGAATCGGAAACTCTTCGAGAAAGTTTACGCACGAAGATTAAAGAACAAATGCTGGCGTTCGAAATGGAAAGATGTTCCTGGGAACAAAAGCACAATGACACTGTAGCAGATCTTACTTTGAAACTGCAACAAGTGGAGGAGATCGCAGCTCAAGACAAGCACGAGAAAGACCGTCTGAACCAAGAGCTTCGTGATCTTAAAAATAATTTGAGATTAGAAGCCGAAAATGATGATGCCATAAAATTGCAGCATGAGAGAGATGTGCAGATGTATCATATGAAGCTACGGAGCCTTGATGAACATGAAACTGATCAAAACCAACTGTCTTTAAGTACCTGGAAACTTCAGGACTCTGAAGACTATTCTCAGGAGATAGATGATCTAACAATAACAAATCAAGGTACAAGAGTTGATCATTTCAGACACGAGTTAGAAGATCTTAAGAAGAACCTGAGCAGGGTTAAAGCTAGAAAAGAACTTGAGAATTCAAAGGCAGTCGAACTTCACAAAACTGAAGATGAAGTTGCTGCACCTGCATTGACTTCACTGGACAAATACTTGATCCCAAATCAGTTGTTTAGCCTGAACAATAGCCAAGAAGACTTGAGTGAACACAGTAAGTTTGAGCTTGATAGTGACTTTATACTAGAGCAAAGTTTGAATTCTACCTTGGGAGGAAATATTAATTTTCTTTCTTCTCCAATGCCCATTACTGGTGTCCTAGCAGGTGGTGCAACCTTGGGTACTCTTCTAGATCCAGAGTCTTTTGCTGTCTATCTTTCCAGCAATACTAAGCCTAGTGAGAATACTGAGCTTAGCACTTTGCTGGTAGAGGATATGAGTCAGAAATGCTCAGCCTTAATGGAAAGGCTACGGGACAAAGAACAACAGTTACAGAAGAGCTCCGAGGCTCTGGCTGAAGCTTTACAGAAATGGAGAGATGTGACAAATGAACTTGCAGCTACTAAATTAGAAATGGAAAATATAATGAAGAAAGAATGCTCTGAAGAACAGCTGAGAATGTTAGAGGAAATAAAGTCTGAGAGGGATAATCTAAGAAAGCAGATAATAGACAAAGAACAACTCCTGAGAGGGGTCCAGGAGCAAAAATCTGCGAATGAGGAATACTTGGCACATCTTACAGAAGATAAAACTACCTTAGAAAATAGGCTGTCTGCAGTAGAAAAAGAGCTGGAAAACACAGTTCAGTTGTGTAAAAATCTAGAGATTAACAATCAGAATCTTGGCCAAAATTTAGAAATGGCCCGAGAGTCTGAACGTCAAGAATTTGATAATAAACTAAACTCCAAAGGTGTAGAACAACAGATGCTACAAGACGCTATAAGGGCAAAGGAAACTGAATTTTATCAGAGGGAGGAGAACCTGCGTGAAGAAGTGTCCTTACTAAGGCAAGAGAAGGAGCATCTAGAGAACAAGCTACAAGAAGAGGTTCGTGTTGTGTTACAATGTACACTGATTGTCATCTCTACCTTGTATAAACATTAGGGTCAGTTCATCAAGGCTGGCGTCTTATAGCAATCTGGATGTGCCAAATTCATTCAGCTGCTGGATGTCAGATATAAATGTACTTAAAGGGTTATTCCAATCTCAAAGATCCTATCCCAATATGTAGTAAGTGTAATAATGGCAACATTAGCAAATGCCTCCAATTAGAAATATAGCATAGTTCTCCTGATTAGCTGTGCTTATCTCATCTGCAGGGCATTGCAGTAGCTTAGGTATTGATGGTTATGACCTCTAGCAACTAACTCACTATATGAGTGTTTTGTAACCATGGATGCCTAACCTGCATATCAGGTAAGAGACATGGCTAATCAGGAGAACTATGCTATACTTCTAATTTGAGATATTTGCTAATACACCTACGTGTTGGCATTGGATCTTAGAAATGGGAATACTCCTTTGTCATGGGCTCAGAAACTTCAGACATTGGGCTTGGTTCGTCAAAGCGATTACACCAGAATTCTGGAGTAAAAAGATTTGAAAAATGTAAACCTTATGGTGTATAATGAGGCTGTGCTAACATTGTGGTTGTCTTGCACCATTTTTGCCCAGCCCTGACAAAGTGGGTGGAGCTGGCGTGGGACATAATTGTGGCAACCCATATACATCAGATCCATGAAGAATACTCCACAAGTCTTAGGGCCACTTTACACACACCAACTTATCTGTCCAACTTCAGACCAACTTGCTGGTTGCAGTGAAATCGTGGACACATTGCTCCATTTTCTGGCTGTGTACAAATGGAGCAATGTGTCCATGATTTCACTGCAGCCAGCAAGTTGGTCAGAAGTTGGACAGATAAGTTGGTGTGTTTAAAGTGGCCCTTACTCCAGTTAGATTAGGGCGAAGTACACGTCACTTTTCAGACAGGACAGGTTCATTACGAGGCATACCATCTAATCTGAGTGCAGCATGATGTGGAGACGGAGACCCTGATTCCAGTGATGTCACTAAATGGGCTGCTTGTTTTAGTTTTGAAAATCACTGATGTATGAGTGGGAGATTCACTGCTGTCATGCAGTCCTCCATATTCGTGAGCTCTATAATCCTGCCCCCAGTACTGATTAGCAGCATTCTGGGTACACTGTGTATAGGTAGAAGGCTACCCATCGGGGGTGTAGGCAGGGCTACACTGAGCTCAGCATTCAGAGAACTGAAAGATCTGCTGCAGAGAAAGCACAGATCTTAACAATACTGCAGCACAGTAAGTAATACATTGCTGGAATCGGGCTCTCTTCCCCTACATCATACTGCTCAGTGAGGTAGCACGTATGGGTTGGTATGGGTTGTTTCTGATATTGCTGGTCAGCAGTCCAATGGGCAGGAACTGCTAACACAGGACAGACTCGCTGTTCCTGGATATAATGCAAATTTTGTTTTTGTTTATGTAAATATTGATTCTTTTGCATCTAAATTCTCTTTAGGTGAATCAACTGAATGAAGACTTAGAAAAAAGGATGGATGTTTCCGGAGAGAGCTGGAGGGAGCAGATTGCAGCACTAAATCAGGTATTTGTTGCCAAGTAGTAATCAGGATTCTGATTTATTTTGTGCTAAACTAAAGCTTTAATAACCTTGTTTTCTGAAGGAGAAGGAAAGTGAAATTGCCCTTCTGAAATCCAGTCATGAAAGAGATCTGCAAAAGGCCTGTTCTGACCTGAACACAGAGAAACAAAGATTGGAGGAACTGGCGCAACAGCTAGAAAAGGCCCATAGTATGGAGACTGCGCAGACCCAGGTATGTTAGTGTTACACACATTGGCGTAACTTGAAATTCAAGGGCCCTGATGCGAAAGCTCCAACGTGGCCCTCAATTATTACAAATCTTTAATGGCAATAGTCTTTTTCTGTAGGGCAAAGTGACTTTTGGGGCCCCTAACTTCAGGGCCCGGGGACGATTGCAACCACTGCACCTGTTCTAGTTATGCTTCTGGCTACACTATATAGCAGGGGTCCCCAACCTGCAGCTCAGGAGCCACTTGTGAAATCCAGGAGGGGTTGTCCTAATAGTAGACAGCCCCTTATAATAATCTCTTTTTTTTTTTATATCTAGTCCACTTTCAGTCTTTTTTTTTTAATGCTTATTTAGTGTTTTTGTGAAGTAATTTTCTGTCTTTCAAATATTTATACCTCCCAGTGGTTTTTGGTTTGTTTATAATAAGTGTAAAGGTATTTTTGTACTAAACCGTTTTTTCTCGGAGGGTTTCACGTTGATTAGTCATGTTTTAGTCATAAATTGAAGTACTTTTGCAGTTGTGCCCTGGATATATTGTAAATGAACAATATTAGCAGGGGACATAAACAACTCTCGACACCAAATGAAGTATATAATTAGGGGGACATGATCGTCACTTGACCTGTTAACCTATGGTAATGATTTTTCGTGTTTTTTAATTTGTGTTCTCCTCTTTCCAGTCTGCACATAATATAGAAATTGGAAGCCATGCGTCTGAGTCTGAACAACCTGCACACTGCGCACCTTGAACTAAGTCAGTCGAATTTGCTGAAAGAGAAGGAGGATGCCTTGGTACAGCTTCGCGAGCAGCTGAATAACAAGTGGGCACAAGACCTAGCGATCCTTCAGAGCAAGAATCAATTTGAAGTAGAGCATTTACGGGAAGAGCACAGACTGGCTTTAGAGACTTTACGAGAAGAGCTCTCAAAGGAAATCTCACAACAGCAACAGGAACACTTGAAAGAGATTGAGCTTCTAAAGGAAAATCGTGCAATAGACACTTTAAAATTGGAAGGAAGACAAAAAACAGAGCTCGAGTGTATGCAGAAGATGTGTGAGGAACAGAAACTGGAAATTAAGACAAAGTCCGATGAACTTAGACTATTAGAAGAGCAAAGTTTAGTTAAGGTGTCAAACTTGAAGGACCTACATATTCAGGAGAGACAAGAAATGGTAAATTTGCATCTAGAGGAAAGAAAACAGTGGGAAATAAAGCTAGATATACTCTCCCAACAACTCAAAGATTCTCAGGAGGGAAGTGACAGGTGTAGAAAGGAAATGTTAAATATGGAAGAAGAAAATGACGAGCGGAGGACTGAGTTGAATGAAACAAACGCTAAACATTTGGAAGAGATTGAACAGATGCAGAAAAAAATGTTCACCGCATTACAGCAAAATGAAGAACTTTCAAGACAAATTGAGTCTCTTGAATCAAAACTACGAGACCATAAGAAGGATTTAGAAGTCCTGGATCATGATCATTGTATTGAAAAACATGAGTGGGAAAGTCAAGAAAGCAAACATTTCCAGGAACTGGAACAACTGAGGGAGATGACCAAGCTACATTCACATCAGACTGATCAGCTTCTACAGAAACACTCCGATGAGATGTTGCGCTTGCAGGATGGTCATTCAAAGAAATGAAAGTGCTTCAGGATCTTCTTGCCCTCGAAAAACAAGAGTGGAAAGCAAGCAAGAAGAGGATGCAAGGAAAATGTTGCAGCTTCAAATGCAATGTAAAAATCTGGAGAATACCCATCTCCAGGAGAAAAACGAGTGGGAGAATCAGACTGAACAACGATTGAATGAAGAAATTGCACAACGTCAGGATGAACATTCAAAAGTAATAAAGCAACTACAAGAGAAACAGAACGAGGAAATTGAAGAAATCCAACAGCATCATATAATGGAAAAGGAGGAGTGGGAGAAGCAGCGAGACCAACATTCTCAGGAATTGGATCTCCTGGTCAATCAGCATTCACAAGAGCTGAAACGTATTGGAGAGGAACTGTTACAGAACTCCTTACTGAAACAAGAAGAACATTCCAAGCAGTTAGATCAAATTCAAGAGGAATGTGCAAAGCAAATACTGGAATTACAGCGACAGCAGCTTATCGAAATCCAGAAACTGAATGATCTTTATATGCAGGAGAATCCAGAATGGAAGAAACAATTTATTCAATCTTTCCAGCAGATGCAAAGTGATGAATTTCTGCTTCAATCTGCCCCCCAAGAGTCGTGTACACACCAAGAACTGCTTAAAAATGGTATTTGTCTGATTGAGGAGATTCATGCAAAAGAAAGTATTGTGTTGGAGCAATGCAAAGAGCTTAGCGAACAGTTAAACCATGCAGAAAATCTGAATCCTCAAGATCTCACCGAGTTGACAGAAGAACAAAATGTACAGGGGCTACAGGATCAACGTGGGAAGGAGACAGAGGCTAGAGAAGAGCGTCCTGAACAATTAAGACAGTCCAGTCACCAGCAGCAGAAGGGTAAATTATTAGATATGACCAGAGCTCTGTTTCTGCAGTTAGCATTTCTTAAACCTTGTACATTTATAGCCTGCTAATACACCAGTCATATTGAATCCAGGGTCATTTTATATATTAAAGTTGTATCCTAGCTAATATCTCTAGCTGGGTAATAAATGTTGGTCAGTATGGGTTTAATACCTGAAATCTCCATTGAATGGAATAGTAGAATGGGGAATTTAATTTTCCTCTTTACCTGTGCTTCTGCAGTTAGAAGCTGAGAACAAACATGCATACTGCTGCTCCTCAATGAGTGTGGGCTTTTTTCTGAATAAAAGGAGTTTGTCACCAGGTTTATGCTGCCATGTAAAGTTGACTTGATTTTGTCACAGTTTCTTATAAGATCTCATCTTATCAGCTGCCGTGCTGTCATTGCTGGGTCTCTACTAGAGTCCTATATATTCATGAGTGAGAGTCTGCCCTCATATATACCTGCTGGTAATGGTTGACTGTTCGCCAATGAGTATGGAGGAATCCACAGCAGATGCATAGCATTGTGTTGATGCTAGCAGAAAACATTGGCTATTGTGGAAAAAGTAGGCAGCTTAATTTATTTTTATTTTTTTTTGGTTAAAGGCGAACTCCAGGAAGAGAGAATCATTTTGTACAGTTCCTGCTCTCCTACATGATGAAACTGAACTGTATACTACAGTTCTATTATCTATGGATTGCTTATAAATTAATTAAATCATATCTGCTCCTTAGCACTTGTCCCTCCCTTTGGGGACAGAGAGAAGATTCAGTCAAGCTGCTACTGAGAGCAGGAGGTGTGGCGGGAGTGTGGATGCTGGTGGCTACATACTTATCTTACATTCCTGCCCTTCGTAATTCTGTATGAATGGGGGGCGTGGCTCCCGGCCCTGTGGTCACGCTACAATCCAGGATATATATTCTATTTAATGTAAGACGGGTGTTCTCCGTTCCAGTAGCAATCATGTCACCAAGAAGATAAATACACTCTGTGATCCTCTGCTGTACAACTTATGATGGTGCATAATGTGTGCTGCCATGTATCAGGCTAGGAGCAGAGGCAGAGCGCTGCATTGGTTTATTCAGCACTGCCTTGGTCTCCCCATATCCAGAAATGCGTGTCTTTGCCATGACCCTGCCACACCCCCTGTTCATACAGAAGTATGAAGGGGCATGAATGTAAGTGAGCATGCAGCCCCCAACGTCCACGTCCCAGACATGCCTACTGATCTCTGCAGCAGCAGGACTGCATCTTCTCCATTTCCCCAAAGGGAAGGATGAGGGCTGAGGAGCAGATATGATTTTATTGATTAATAAGCGATTTATAGATCCTAGAACTGTAGTGGACAGCTCAGATTCATCATGTAGGAGTGCAAGGACAGTACAAAAAAAACACTCTCCCTTGAGTTCCCCTTTAAATAAGCTTCTTAAGGAAATTGTCCTTGAGCGTTAAGCTAAGCTCACATGAGCGAATTAGAAGTCCATGTGGAAAAAGTAAAAGTTTGACTTTGTCTGGTTTACAGACTAATTATTGCACGGAGCCATTTCTATCTGCAATTTGCGACTTTAGAAGGTTTACTAAATGTATTGATTAAACAGCCAAGATGGAGAGTTTGACGATAGTATTCATGATCAATGTAGTACTTGTAGTAAATATTACTGTTGTAGATGTGATATATATAGGGTAATTTTTTTTTTTTTTTTTATAAACAGCATTTGTACCAGACCCCGACAATGAACAAGTGCAGGTCAATCCTCAACAGGAGAATGAAATTCTGAATAACTATGTTCAGTATCAGGTATTTAAATTAAAGTCAATGTATTCTTGTCTTCCACAATGTAAATTTAGATTTATAGATATAATAGAAGTATTTTTTTGTTTGTTTTCTTTTCTAACATGTCAATTTCTTCCAACAAACACTTTGCAGATCAATGAGGTTAAAATTAAGTCTAGTGAAGAAATCCAACTTCTATGGTCTCAGGTTGACAGGTCCAGAGCAAGTCGCCAAGAACTTAATGGTACGCATATAATCGCTTTTATCGCCTTTTAGTTTCTTCCATCAACTGTGTATAATAAAATATATCTGTATTTTATGGTTTTAGAGTTAAAACAACAGCTTATTGCCCGTTCCACACAGTTGGAAGAAATTGAGCGGATGAGGAAAAGCTTTGAGCAGGAACGGCTATCGCTTAAAGCTGAACACGAAAAAGAGATGGAAGAGCTTCGGATTTACTTTGAGCAGAAGTCCAGCTCTGCAGAGGAGACCTACAGAGAAGAGCTGGAGATACTGCACCAGCGCCTGCGAGAAATGAATGACGACGAGAAGGTGGAAATGACTCCTCTCAACTGCTCTACTTTGACTTTAGAAGAGTCTTTTGAAAGTGAAAAGTTAGAGTTTCTGCAGCAATTGACAAACCAGCTAGAAGAACACAAGGTTAGTTTGCTAATTATAAACAAGAAAGCCGGGCACTAATTGCACAATAAGGGCTAATAGCTCTGTAGTCTCACTATAATCAAATGGCATATCATTCAAGTGCAAATCATAGTCCCGGGGTACTACCTATAAAGATGCATCATATAGCAAATATTCAAAGAAAAAGGTGCACTCACCGTATCAGACTTTATGCACACAGACTTTTAAGTAATGGTGGAAAGTTACATACAGCAGGGAGGGAGAAGAAGGAACGGACAACGAGTCGTTTCGTGCTTTACGTAGCGCTTCCACTGGTCCTCAAGGACCACTGAGGACCAGTGGAAGCGCTAAGTAAAGCACGAAATGACTCGTCCGTTCCTTCTCCCCTCCCTGCTGTATGTAACTTTAATCAAAAATCTGATACGGGTGAGTACAAGGTTAGTTTGTTGTCCTTTACTCCTCACCTGCATTGTTTCAGTTTACTTTTGTGGTTGTACATTTCCTTTTTCCTTTTTTTTTCTCTCATGGACAGGAAGAACTTGCTTATTCACGACTTCACGTAGAAGAGAAGCACAAGCAGGAGTTGGAGAACCTACGTGCAGCCCTTAGCCTTCAGTACAAGGAGGATGTGTTAAATGTTAAGTTGGATCTGACTGAAAAGTACACATCTGAGTTAGAGATGTTAAAGAAGAAGCACTGTCTAGATCTGGAGATGCTGAGAGCCAGATTGTCTGGGGAGCACATCAGAGGTGACTTGACTTGTCATTTTACTCTATGTAGGCTTAGTTTTTTACAACAAAAAATAGTGTTGTACAATAAATACATAATAATGCCCCAATAAATGTTTACTAGGTGTTTACCTTTCAGCAATCAGCAGCAACTGAACAAGCAAGTTCTATTCTACTTTGTCATTGGGATTTTGTTTCACCATGAAACCTATCATGGATGTTTGCCATTATAGCAGTAAGGGTACCTTTACACGCGGCTACATTTCTAGGGTGGCTACAGGTAACTTACTGGTTGCAGTGAAATCATGGAGACAAGGTTCTATCTTGTTGCTGTGTACAAATGGAATAATCTCTCCATGATTTCACTGCAACCAGTAAGTTACCTGTAGCCATCCTAGAAATGTAGCCGCGTGTAAAGGTACCCTTAGGGATTGATAATTTTAACTTTCCTTTTGTTTCATACCACTGACAGCTGTTTGTTAAAACTTTCATGCAGATGGAAAACCTCTCCTATGTTTTGGAATGGTATAGAAAGTCTGTTTCTTAGTGAAATAATAGTTGGACCATACAGATCATTACTGCTCTAACTAGCTGGTAGTGTCCAAATCTGCAGCATATCAACTTAATTTTTCATCTATTCAAATGACAAAAAATAATATATAAAAATGTGTTTTACACCGTTTTTTTCCTGCCAAAACTGTGGTGTATTCAACATGTGCCCAAAGCTTTAGGCTTGCTTGTCCTCAGTAATGCAGGAGATGACTCTTCCATAGAGTCCAGTGCTATTAATATTTCTATTGTTGTAGAAATAACAAGGATGCAACATCTGAACACCTGTGAAGATATGATGCATGTAGAAAACCTTGAGAAAGCTCCAGTCCTGGGGCACGACCATCAGATCTTGGGTGCAGAGTGGTCCAGTGATGGAGATGTGAAGAGCTCAGAGCCGCTCCCTGGTGTTAATCGTGAACTCTTAAAACAGCTAGAGAAGGCAAGTTTGGGTACCCTCCTGTATTTAATATAATTTTGTGTAATTTATTTACTGAGTTGCTGTTAAAATTGTTGAACTAGATGGACTTAAGGTCTTCCTTCAACCTTAAATACTTTATTACTATGTATGTATGTATGTTACTAGGGTCCTGTTCTCCCTGACTTCTTTCCTGAGGTTGGTGTATGACATTGGATCATTTTCTGGTTTAAAGGGAACCTGACACGTGAAAAGATGCGATTAACATGCAGTTATGGGACTAATCTGCAGGTAAATGGTATTTGGAACCTGCCCTGTGTCGGCACTTCAAACCTCGGTGCCAGGAGGAAATTAACCTTAGAGGGGACCTGTCACCTTTCCCCCCCCCCCTCCCCCCGGTGCTATTCTAACTGAATGCAGTGTGTCGGCTTCATTCAGGGAACGCGTCTTTCATATCTCTAGCCCCCTTGTAAGCTGTTAAAAAGACTTCATAAAGTATATAAATAAGGAGTCCAGAGGGACTTACTCAGTAATGAGTCATCGCTGTTGCTGGTGTCCTCCCCTTCAGCCCTCTCTGTGCCACCTCTTGTTCAGCCTACTTTGTGTCTGCCCTCCTCCCCGCCTCCAGCCTTCTGTGTACCACCTCCTGTATGTGTCACCGCTGAGGGCTGCAGGTGTCACACAGAACGATGGAGGCGGGGAGGACACCAGAAACAGCTATGACTCATTACGGAGTAAGTCCCTCCGGACTCCTTATCTATACACTTTATAAAGTCTTTTTAACAACTTACAGGGAGGCTAGAAACCTGGGGGACCCCTTCCCTGAATGCAGCAGACACACTGCATTCAGTGCTTCATTCAGTTAGCATAGCACCAGGGGGTGACAGGTCCTCTTTAATCCTCTCTACATCATTTGGGTTTGTCATCGGGGAGGCACCCGACGCGTGTTCAGCCACCGCTCTGTTCATAGATAGCTGTCTCCTGTAACTGGGCCCCCCACACTGACTGAGACCCGCTCAGCATTGGAAGAGGCTGTCAGTCAATGCGGAGGGTGTGGTTACACCTGCTCTTCTGCTATACACCGAGCGATTACCGAACCTGCGCCTCCTGGATGAGAGAAGCTCGCACACTGCCGAGAGGATTAAGGTTAATTTCCTTCCAGCAGTGGGGTTCAAAGTACCAGCGTCAGTCAGGTTCCAAATGTTATTAAAGGGAACCTGTCTGGTCCTCCGTGCACCTAGAACCACTAGCAGTTCTGTGCCTATATCTAGTTCCTGCCTAACAGGCCCAGCATATAGAAGTATCCATAAACAGATCTTTAGAAATACTTCTTAAGACCGTTTGAGATGCTAATTAGGTCTTTGACTAGTCTAGGTGGCGTTAGTTCCCCCGACTAGTCTGCCCACTTAACATTATATCACGCCCCTGTGGGTGTCATTTGCATCTCTGCACAAAGCTGCATGCAGTTTTGTTCCTCTTACCATTGAGAGTCTGACGCTAGTGTATGCATTTTGGCTTCAGAGAGACTTGCTGCGTGTGATCGTAAGTAGTCTGCACTTCCAGTCATGTGTACTATGCCTTTCTGAAGTACACCCAGCTTCATAGTAGTGTGAATGACCAGAAGTACAGACACGTGGATTTGTATAGAGAATCAGATGACGTTGACTCTGTAAAGCATGTTATCACACTCAGAGTGGCGGACCAGCATGCTAAGTGAGCCGACTAGTCAGGGGAACTAACGCCCCATCCACTAGGCAAAGCCCTAATTGGCATCTCATAAACGATCTTCAGAAATACTTATTTCAAAGATCTGTTTATGGATGTTACTACTATATGCTGTGCCTGTTGGGCTGAGATTATAGATTTGCACCTAGAACTACTTGTGGTTCTGGGTACCCAGGGGACCTGACAGGTTCCCTTTTTGTTCTTGTGATAAACCCCATGTCTGCTGTATGAGTCCTCATTCACGCAGAGTGTTTGTGCTCCCTTGTTGTTTCGTTTTTGGGGCAGTTTGTGGATCCCCTTTTCTGATCATCATAATGGGAGACCCAGACAATGGGGTTTAGGGCACTGCCCTCCGGAGGCCACACTAGGTACTACAAGCTTGTAGTAACCGCCCCCTCCGCTTATAAACCCCTACCGCAGGAGATATCCTCAGTTTCTCCTTCGCCTCATTGGGGGACACAGACCGTGGGTGTTATGCTGCTGTCCACTAGGAGGCGACACTAGGCAAATCTGCAAAAGAGTTCAGAAACTCCTCCTCTGCAGCATATACACCCTGGAGCAGGAAGTGATTCCCCAGTTTTTGCTTAGTGTCGATAGGAGGTAGACATGGTCCATAGGACCACTCCAAATTACATAGTTAGATATTTTTTACTTAGATTTTTTTTTTTTAATTCTTTTTTACCAAGGATATGAGAGGGCGACGGTATCTCCGCATACCGATTTCCCAAAAACAGCAACAGGCGGGAACGCGGGGTGTCACCTCCACGTATCCCCTCCTGCCACGATGGATAGGGAGCAAGGCGACGGTTCCATTGCGTTCCGATCTCCTTGTCTTTCTCCCATGGCCGGCGCTTCCACATTTTCCCCTGTCCCCACTGGGAACCTCAGGGTGACTTCTGCAGGCTTGCAGAGAATTCAAGCTGATACTGCGGGGCACATCCGGACGCCAGGCCAGGCACAGACTTCCCCATCTCCCTTCTGGGTTATGGGTCGAGCAAGCCCAAGATGCCCTCCCCATTCCCTGCCAGGGTCTGGGTTGAGGAGCCTACACAGGTAATCAGGGTTCCCCTGGGACCCTGCATGTTCTCCTTATTTTTCCCCCCTGAGCCGACCAGCTACAGCGTCTGTGAGCTGCAGAACTACAAGCCTCACTATGGGGGTCTCTGAGACGCAGGCTCTCCCACCTCGGGTCCCCCCTCCTCCGGACTATTTATGCTGCGCCCGCTCCTCTGGAAGGGAGCACAGCAGCGGCGGCTCATAGCGGGCCCTGGGTGCCGATGGGGCGCTGCCCCACCGTGGTCAGCAGCCTCCGGTGCCAGGCGCCGTGCTCCCAGTTCCGGCCCCGGACCTCCGCGCCAGCACCCCGCCATTCCCGGGCCCGCGTTTTACGCGAGGCCCCGGCTTCGGCCTAGCCGCACGTCACCGTCCCGCCCACCGGCTCGCCCCATTGGACGGGAGCGCCTCAGCGTCAGCACGGGGGCGGGACAGGTCTGAAAAGGGCGCCATTCAGCCTCTCTGCGCGCTCTCGCGCTGGCTCCGCCCCCTTCTTCCTGGCACCGCCGCCATTGCAGCCCCGGCGCTGACACCGCTGTATAACAGCGGCGAACAGCGCTTGGGCATCAGGGGACTCAGGCTGACCAGGCCATCTGTGGCTGGAGGTCGGATGTTTAAATAAGCCCCTACAACCACTGGGGTTGCACATAGGACTCTGCTCTGGGCAGAATGCCACTAATGGGGCAGATGGCAGCAGGCTCATGCTTGCCTCCGCTGAGGCATCCCCTGGTCCCTATTCTCCCAGGTGGAGATAATAGGGATACACAGCTCAGCTCTGATTCTTGGGCCACATTACAGCAAGTCTCACAAAAAAAAAAAAAATAAATAAAAGACATACTGTTGCATCCGCTGTACGGGGTATACAGGGACCCAACACAGCACATCTAACACGGCTTCCCTGTGCGCCAGTCTCTGATAGTTACTGACGGGCTGTCAGCAGTGGCGTACCGACTCCAGGTGCAGAAGTTGCAATCGCACCTGGGCCCTGCAGCCTAGGGGGCCCCAAAAGTCCTTTGTCCTATAGAAAAAGACATACTGTTAAACATTTGCAATAATTGGGGGCCCATTGGAGCCTTCGCATCGGGGTCCCGGGGCCTGATGTTACGCCACTGGCAGCCAGCTTGGTACAGCCTGCCTCAACTTGTACTCCTCCCCCCTCCCTGTACACCAAGCATGTGACAGTAATGCTACCCCTGTACTCTGTGACAGAGTAACATCACATTACTAGGAATATTCCCAGAGCAGTACAGCCAGAGTCCCTCTGTCCAGCACACGGACCAATTATAGTTCTTCCTGCCACCGTGCCAGAGGCAGGTACCTGTTGGTACACCTTCCCGATCTGATAGCCTTGCCCGGGGAGGGTAGCTACGTTTAAGTGATATACCGACATGCCCTCCTCCTCGGTTCCCCTCAACGTTGGGAACCTTGTTGATATTCAGACATAAAATACTCATTCATCCCTTCCCAGGCCCCTACACAGTTGAGAGAACTAGGTTGCGGTGGAATTACGGCGAGTCTATCTCACAGGTTTCTTCCTGGGTCCTCCATTGTCGGAGAGTCCAGTTGAAGTTGACGTAACCTACAATTATCTGACAACTGCAAGGGTCCTAGGACTGTTACCAATTTTTTCCAATCCCACAGCTAGAGTTCCGGTTTGCAGGGATGACGGTCAAGTCCTTCAAAACACAGGATGAACTCCATGATCAGCCCTGCTCGAGTGGTTTAGCTCGGGTCTCTGGAACCGAAGACCCATAACATACTTCCTCCTCAGCTCCCCACTGTCGGAGGCGCTGGGTTGTAGCCGATATGTTATATGCCAAGCTTCTTCCTCGACTCTCCACTGGGGATTCGGGTTGAAACTGCGAAGGCATGAGGCCTGGCCGGCCTCCATCACCTGACTACAAAGACGTAACTCGAGGTAGCACAACGTGGAATACGAATTCTGTTGCCACTCTCCTCACTAGACCTATATGGGTATTTGGCTTAAGATGACAGTGCGAGTACTCTGCACAGCCTGCCTCGAGACGGGACCTTGCGGCCCCCTGACCGCATTGATCCAATGAATGGGCCCTTCTTGCCCCCGTAAGACCATGGCCCGAGCCTTCTTCCACGCACTCTGTCCCTTCTCGATTCAGGAGTCACCAGTGGGATAGTGCTCGCGGTGTGCAGCACAGGACACCAGCGACCGAACGGTCGTGATCACAGCCTCCGATTCTTTTTCTGCCAGCACTGCTCTTGTCTTTCGGTTTTCTCCGGACCTCCGCGACAGGCCTCTGCGGTTCCCGAGCCCCGCGTTTTTTAGCAGGGCCCGGCTTCGGCCTAGCCGTGACATCTCTGGCTTTCCCGCCCGTTCTCAGCCCGCCTTCTGCCCGCCCTCCACCTGCCGTCGGAGCTCCCGAACCTTCAGCTCAGGGGTGGGGCGACGCTGAAGGGACTGAAGCGAAAAGATTATATAGTTTTTTCCCCCGCCTGAAAATGGCAACGTATATACTGCTTTTCAGCAGTCTTCCATCTCCGGATGGCTCTTTTATCAATCCATGACTTTCAGAGACTGCGAACACAGTGACATTTGCACTGTGCTCGTTAAACAGACTCAGTGGGATCGACCTTCTCCAGGTCTACCCAAACTCCAAGGCGCGTGCTGCAACACAGCACATATATCCAGGAGCCCCAGCTCCGCTGCGTGCCCTTGACGCCCCATGCTGCAGCGTCACGTATAGAGTCTCAGCCATATCGGACGCACAGCATCGCATGATCATGGCTGCCGTTAGTTGCAACGCATTTACAGCTCTAGTCAGTTTCCCAGACAAAGCACAGATTCTTCATCTTGGACTCCGCAGCTTTCGTCAGGGATTTCCTCAATCCTTCACAGCTGCTATAAGAGTCCTGGTCAGCATAGTAGCCAGTTCCATGGCCTCAGCGGAATCGCCGGCCTTTGCAATTATCCATGCTCAGGCGTTGCACGAATACTGCATGGGGGCGATGTACCCCCCTCACAATGCTCAGGGCAGTGGTATTGCCCTGTCTCGAACATACCCCTAAATCTACGCACATTCAGTAGTATCTCTAGGACTGTCAACGTTCAGTCACCTTCTGGCATTCAGACAAGTCAGGATGCAGTCAGACAACGCCACAGCCGTGGCATATGTCAACCACAAGTGTGGAACCCGCAGTCTCTAAGCGATGACAAGTTCGCCACATTCTTCACTAGGTGGAATCCTACAACACGGTACTGCCAGCTGTTCTCATACCAGGTGTATTCTTCTGGGTGGCGTTTTCTTTTTTCCTAATTCGCCAAGGCATGGACTCAGGGTGACCAGCCCCTTCCCCTACACGTCCTCCGTCGAAACGCTGACGCTAGGTACCCACAGATATGGAGCTGACGGAGTCACACCTCAATGCCTCGGTCCCGGCCTTCCTGGCCTGGTCTCAGGTTCCGCAGTCAGTGGGACAGACTCACTAGTCCAAGCCTGGACCGGTACCCGCCTCTCCTACATTTCTTCCCCTCTAATAGTCGGGAATATCACAACGAGAATGTCGCCGGGGCTTCTTTATGGTCTCAGACTGATCCACTCGCCCTTGGCGCACACGCTTGTCCAATTAATAGCGCAGTACCAGGACCTCTAACGGACAGTTCAGACCTGTTCGCTCACGGCCAGTTCTTCCTCAGAACTCTTCACATCTGAGGTTAATACCGTAGCCTTTCAGACCTAGAATTTAACCCAAGAGGTTTTTTTCCCAGGATATTGTAACGAGCGTAGTCACAGAGGAGGACACCAGCTTTATCAGCGATATCCCATCACACACGTGTACTCATTTTGTTTTTTTTTTGCTGGGACTGCTTTAGCAGTCATTCCCCTTGGCCCTACTTCTTACTAGGGACTCTCCGTCTTCCACCCAGACTTAGACTCAGGGCTATCCTTTGGGTCTCTCACACAGCAGGTTTTTCACCCTCTTGCAAGCACGTCTTGCCACCAGACTTCTATGAAACCATTCCTCGAAGGGTCTGCTATTCTGGTCCCCATACAACAAGACTAGATCCGTGGGGAACTGACCTTGATACTCGCGGCCGGCAAGAATCCTGTTTTCAGCCATGATGGAATACTACCTATAGCATCCTCATTCACATAGCGGTATGGTTCAGTGGCATTTTATTTGTCTCTGCAGACATATCGGTATTTGCAGCGGTCTCGCGTAATCCATCTTTTTTTCTAGTCTTTCATCGGAACAAGACTTTCCTATGGCTGTTTCCTTTTTTCTTTCAGGATAGGTTTACTCTTTCCACCTACATGACGACGTCTCTCTGCCATCGCTACGCCCGACTTCAGTCCGTCCGGTCGCGAGGGACTTACATGTACGGGACCTGGTCTGGGCCCTACGCATCTAGATGTCAGTGCCCTCCTGAGAGGTCGGATTCTCTTTTCTCATTCTTCCAATGGGCAGAACTAAGAACACGTCAGCCTCTAAGGCTCCTCTAACCATCCAGGACGCTTATTCCATCGATGAATCATCCCTTCCAGAAGGTCATGGTACATTCTACTCGGCCAGGAAGGCCTCCTGGACAGTTCGGTAACAGTCATTGGCGCAACAAGTGTATAGGCAGCCAATAGGCCAGCCTACTCCCATACCCAAGCCGCTATAGCGCTTGCACTCAGTCCGCAACAAACGCAGGTCTGGGTACACGTGTCCTCCAGGCGGCAGCTCGCCTGTTGGCTCATTGTTCTTCACTGATCATGCTCAGTGTCACTAGTTCCTGGGGCATGGTTCTTCTCTGACCTTGCTCAGTATATCTAGTTCCTTTGTTCTTTCCCGCCCAGGGACTGCTTTGGGACGTCCCACGGTCTGTGTCCCCCAATGAGGCGAAGGAGAAAAGGAGATTTTTGTGTAGTCACCGTAAAATCCTTTTCTCTTAGCCTCTAATTGGGGGACACAGCACCCACCCTATTGCTCTTATGGGCCTTTTCTTCAGTTCTCACATTTCAGGGTTAACACGTTTACCGTGTTTGCCTATTATCACTCTGTTAGTTGTTGGCTGTTTAAACTTGTGCCTGTTTAGCTCAGGCCTTGTAGTACTATGAGCCTGTTTAATTTCAGGTCTTGTTATACGATCATATGCTTCGTTAACTCTTCACTGTTTTCCACATGCGCCTGCTTAGCTACAGGCCTTGTGGTACTAATATTACTCTGCTAATTCTTCACTGTTTACACACGTGCCTGTTCGGTTTCAGGCCGTGTTCCACTATTATTACCTTGTTAACTATATTGTTTACACGGGTTGACTGTGTGTACTTCCTGTGTCACTGTTTTGTTGACTCTCCTACTGCTTTAGCACAAAACTGGGGAATCACTTCCTGCTCCAGGGTGTATATGCTGCAGAGGAGGAGTTTCTGAACTCTTTTGCAGATTTGCCTAGTGTCGCCTCCTAGTGGACAGCAGCATAACACCCACGGTCTGTGTCCCCCAATTAGAGGCTAAGAGAAAAGGATTTTACGGTGAGTACACAAAAATCTCCTTTTTAAACTTAGTGTGCTCGGAGGATCACACGCTTTGCTCGCACATCACAGCATTCTCTCAGCTCACGTGATGGCGTATGAAGACAAGGTAGGTCCCGGTCGGGGACCTCCGGCAGTCTCCCTGTTCACCCTTGGGGAACACGCAGGTTGAGGTACCGGAGGGCCTAGAGCCTGGACATGTTGTGTCCTCCCGGTACGCTGCCGCGCTCCTTCCCATCCATCCTTGGGGGCTCTGGGAAGTGGGAGTCAGGAGCCTTGCACAGCTCCGCTCCGTCCGAGGCCTCCCTAAATGGTGCTTACAGACTGGACTGGAGCCAGCCCAGTCCGAGGCCTCCCTAAATGGTGCTTACAGACCGGACTGGTGCTGAACCCCCGTCCGAGGCCTCCCTTAATGGTGCTTACAGACCGGACCGGCACTGAGGTACCCTGTGTATCTCCGGTGTGCCTGGGGTAGTGTCTGGACCTTATGTGTCTGACACTCAGACCGCGCGCAACCCTCGGGTCCGCGGTTCTGGCGGTGTACCCTGTGCTGGGGTCACCTTGGCTGACCGCCCTGTGGGTCACAGGGGCTGCGGCTGTGGGCTACAGATTTTTTTGTCTGCAGCCCGGGGTATAGTGTTGTCACGATACCTCCCGCGCTGCGGGCTCCGGCACCAGATCACTAAGATGGCTGCCTGGAGAGATGAGGAGCAGCCCAGGGGATGACGTCATCGCTGGGCGTGTGTGTGTGCTTCCCGCGTGTTTTAGGCGCCGCCCATAGCATGTCCAGCGGCGGCCATTTTCCCCTCACTTCCCTATTGGAATTGATTGAGTGCACTACGGCACTTCTGGGGAGACCGGTTATAACCCTCGCGGAGGCCACACACACACTGCTCCTCTACACCGCATCGAAGCGGTCGGTAAGCCACCGGTGTACCGGTTTTCTGATTGGCTTATTTTCCCCGGCTGCGGGTATGTCCTCAGCAAGGAAAAGTGCTGCTAAGGCAGCCAGTACCACCACTACCTGTGCTACATGCAACGGGACGCTGGTTGGGGGGTCCTGCAATAACTGCGGACGCCCAGATGCCCGGTCTGATACTGCAGAGACTGCAGCTCCGGTGCTGTACCCTGAGGTTCAGGTGATCCCAGGGCCATGGGAAACACAGAATAAGATTAATGAATCTGTGTTGTCCAAACTGTCCTCCATGTCGCAATCCCTGGAGGCACTAACGAGGAGGCTGGAAAGCCCAGCTGCTCCTTCAAGTTACCCCCGGGTGTCACCCTTGTCAACTGCGAGACCCCTTAAGCGGGCTCGCCGAGATGATTCACCCGAGATCCAGGCTCTCTCTGAGGAGGAGCGTCACTCTGATGGTGACGAGGATGATGGGGGTTCAATACTTGAGTCGGTGTCCGAATCACCAGACGGGGTGGAGGATCTGGTATCCTCCATCAACGAGACTCTGCATCTCGTAGCACCCCCTGAGGAGGTGGAACTCCACCCGAAGGAGGTGTATCAATGGTTGCAGCCGGAGGCTCGACCATGTGGCTCCTTTATGGACCACACTAATTTTGGAAGGGTGGTCAGAGCTCCCAGGATTCATCCTGGGCGGCGTTATGTCCGCAAAGCTAAGGACACTCGTTTTCCCTTCCCTCAGGAGGTGCTTCAGGAGTGGTCGCAGTCCCCAAAGGTGGACGCTTCCATGACCAGGATTGCTGCACGCTCCCTTTTCTCTGCCTCTGATAGCTCCTCCTTGAAGGACGCAACGGATAGACAGGTCGAACAACTCGCCAAGTCTTCTTATGAGGCTGTGGGGTCTTCATTTGCCCCTAATTTTGTCACTGTCTGGACCCTGCAGGCGATCACCGCCTGTTTGGATGGTGTCACTGACCTGGCGGGGTCCAATTCAGAGGTCCTGGCGCTTATCGATAGGGCAAGAGCCTATGCGGATTACGCCAGGACAGCGACCTTGGAGACTGCCAGTCGCTCTGCTGTGGCTTCGGCCAATGCGATAGCGATACGCAGGTTGTTGTGGCTGCGTCTATGGGACTCAGATGCCACGTCAAAGAAGATTTTGCAAAGTCTTCCTTTCTCTGGTGACAGGCTGTTTGGTACCGAGCTGGATAAACTGATAAAGGATTCTGCGGAGTCTAAGATCCCACAGAATAAGCCTAAGCCACGGTATACGGTTAAAAGGAACCCTAAACAGTGGTCCTTTCGTTCCAGCTCGCAATCATCAGCATCGTCCGCTCGCGTGGACAGAGGGGCAAGCCCTCTACTCAGTGGCGTCCCAAGGGTCGCCAGAAGAAGCCGACGGGGGCAGCAGCTGCCACCCCCAAACCCGCTTCCGCATGACTCGCTCTCTTGTCCTGCCGCCCCACAAGTGGGGGGCCGCCTGTCACGATTTCAGGACAGATGGTTACTCCACGTTCAAGATCAGTGGGTCCGAGACGTAGTCTCGCGCGGTTACAGGATAGAGCTGACGTCGAGGCCGGCGCAACGATTCCATCGGTCTGTCCCATCCCCAGAAAAGGCGCAGGCTTTTTTCGGGTGTTGGAGGGACTCCGCAGAGACGGAGTAGTGGTCCCAGTGCCTTCCGGGGAGAGGTTCCGGGGTTTTTACTCCAACCTCTTCATTGTCCCGAAGAAGGACGGCTCTTTTCGCCCGGTTCTGGACCTCAAGTTGTTCAACCGTCACGTGTTGGTTCGGAAGTTCCGTATGGAATCCCTGCGCTCCGTGATCGCGGCTGTGTCGCAGGGAGACTTCTTAGCGTCCATAGATATCCGGGACGCTTACCTTCACGTGCCCATTGCACAAGCTCACCAGCGCTGGTTGCGATTCGCAGTGGGGGACGAACACTTCCAAGACGGAGAGGTCCCTTTGTACGGACCTGTGCTGATCATCAGATCTACCTCTACGTTTCTTATGTCAAACATGTCCTCCTTTCTTCTTTTATTTGTCTCTGTTTTGGTCCTTCAAACCTATCTCTAGTACCTATATTTCCATCTATTTCTGATACTCCCTTTCTTCCTCCCCCTCCTTTCTTTATAGCCTTGTCCCTTTTCTTTCCCCACTCGCGCGGGCTGCCTGCATTGGTCGAAACTTGAAGCCATCATCAGGTAATACCACCAAAGTTTATCTCATTAATTATGAAAATTGTATCTTTCAACGTTAAGGGTTTAAACTCCCCTTTTAAGCGCTCCCTCTTATGGAAAGAAGCTCTGAAGTCCAAGGCAGACATTCTCTGTATTCAGGAGTCGCATCTCTTGAAGACAGACAATCACAGACTACATCATCGCATGTACCCCACAGCATACTTCGCGAATTCAACGGGCAAGAGGGCCGGGGTGTGCATTTTTATTAAGCACTCTTTAGCGTTTACTCTGGTCGGAGTGGATGCCGACCCAGCTGGCAGATTCATTGTGCTCTCTTGTGTGATATCTGGAGTTGCACTCACTCTGGTAAACGCATATTCACCAAATGAGGGTCAGGTGAAGTTCCTCAGAATGTTGTTGGACAAGGTTCCTAATAACTCAGGTGGATTTAAAGTTATTTGCGGCGACTTTAACCTAGTGCAAAACAAGTTCCTAGATAGGTCTCGTGGGGCACCTGAGGCTGGCAGAGAAGCAGGACCTGTGTGCAGGGAATACCGTCTCCATGACCCTTGGAGATACCTGCACACAACAGAAAGAGATTACTCTTTCTACTCGCACAGGCACAGGTCGTATTCCAGATTGGATTATTTCCTGGTAGATGATAACACACTCACGGCCTGTGCCTGTGCTGAGATTGGACTCATAACGTGGTCTGACCATGCCCCGGTGTCCCTCGATCTGGCGGTGCACTCTCGCCCCACTCCACCGGGATCATGGAGATTGAACTGCGCTCTCTTGTCTGATGACGGCCTTGTGGAGGACATTAAGACCCGCATAAATGAATATTTTAAACTTAATGACAACACCTGCGTCTCAGATGAGACCCTTTGGGCCTCTCATAAGGCCTTTGTCAGAGGCCTATTCCTCCAGAAGGCTGCACAGATCAAGAGGAGACGTGAGAAAGAGAGGACTGAACTACTTAACCGACTCGCCAACTTGGAAGCGGAGAATAAGCTTAACCCCACCTTCACACTGGCCTCTCAACTGACGTCAACTAGAATGCAGTTGAGGGCACTTCTCTTGTCACACCATGAGAGAGCTTTACGCCTCTCGAAATCTGCGTTTTATGAGTCTGGGGATAGGGCGGGCACCATCCTAGCTAGACGCTTAAAAAAGAGAAATGCTCGCTCCACGATAGATAACATCAAAGACAAAACAGGCCGGGTAGTGAGAAACCCCATTGATATAGCGACGGTGTTCCAACAATATTATTCAGATCTTTACAATCTACAACATGACGTCGAGACTCCCCAACCCACCCCTCAGCTGATTGAGAACTTCCTGGAGGGGTTGAGCCTGCCCTCTGTCTCAGCCTCAGACCTGGAATATTTGAGTCTCCCTTTTTCCTTGGATGAGGTCACCCGGGCAATCGGGGATACCAAGCTTCATTCGGCCCCTGGCCCGGATGGCCTACCCAATGAGTACCTGCGGACTTTTAGAGAGGCATTGGCTCCATACCTCCTACGGACTTTCCAGCAGTGGAGGGACACGGGCACGATCACCCCCCTTCAACTTCAAGCAACAATAATCACAATCCCTAAACCAGGCAAAGCCCCTGACCTCCCTGGGAGTTACCGACCCATCTCCCTCCTGAACTGCGATCTTAAGATCTTCGCTGCAGTTCTTGCGTACAGACTAAGGGGAGTGGTACCTAAACTAATAAATCCAGATCAGGTGGGTTTCGTGTCTGGGAGACAGGCGAAGGATGGGACGAGAAGAATGGTGGATCTCGTGGGGTCCATGGGGCTGTGGGGGACCCCCGGTGCATTCCTGTCTTTAGATGCAGAGAAGGCGTTCGACAGGGTGCACTGGGGTTACCTGGAGGCGGTCCTTCGAAGGTTTGGCATTGTGGGCTCCTTCTTGAAGGCGATTCTATCTCTATACTCCAACCCTAATGCCAGAGTTTTTACATCTGGCTTCCTCTCGCCTGTCTTCCAGATTACGAACGGAACTCGCCAGGGATGCCCCTGTCACCGGTGATTTTCACCCTGGCAGTGGAGCCCCTGGCTGAGAAAATCCGCTCCGCACAGGACGTGTCGGGTGTTCGGGTGGGCGGAGATGTCCATACCATTGGTTTGTACGCTGATGATATTATCATTACTTGCACGGAGGTGTCTCGGTCCCTCCCAGCAGTCATGCGCATCCTGAAGGACTACTCGATGGTTTCGTTCTACAAATTGAACGCGGCTAAATCAACTATTCTCCCACTGGGAGTTCCAGACTCGGAAATAGCTGCTCTCACAGAGATTTTGCCGTTTCGTTGGTCTAGGGGTGGCATACCCTATCTTGGGATCACACTGGCACCCGCTGACCAACTAGTGCGACTTAATTATGAGTCACTACTATCGAGAGTCCTTTTGGATGTCACTACATACGGTGCTAAGACCCTGTCTTGGATTGCTCGATTACACGCCTTTAAAATGATGACTTTACCAAAGATAATATATGTATTTAGGTGTGTCCCTGTTGGGATCCCCAAGGCCCTGTTAACTAAATTGCAGAGCGCAATCAATGCATTCATTTGGGCTAACAAGATCCCACGCGTAGCTAGGGAGACGATGTATGCTCCGATGGGAGAGGGGGGCATGGGAATGCCAAACATTTTGGAATACCATAGAGCTATAGTCCTGGAGGAGGCTGGGTCTTGGTGGCGTAGCCCTGACCATCTCAGATGGGTCTCCATTGAGACTTCTCACCTGAGGAGTGGCACTCTGGGGGACCTCCTGTTGGCGGAGTCAGTTCGGCCAGTTGCCCAGGCTCGTCAACTCGAGACTTCCCAAGCCCTCTTACACTGTTGGAGGTCGGTGCCCGCGGGCCTGGACCCGTGCTCCACCGGAGAATGTGCCTATTAGGGCGCTGCGCCTCCTTGTCCCATCAATCCAGACGAAGACCTGGGAGGATATAGGATTGGGGTCCCTGGGAGACTTTTGCCAGGAAGGGACATGGCCCACGTTTGAGTCCCTGTGTAGATGGTTCCCTGAGTGTCGTTCGGCATTTTTACAATTCTCCCAAATAGACCATCTTTTGCGTAGGGCCTTGTATGTCCCATTACCTGTGCTCCCCCCCCCGGTACCGTTTCTCCTTGGTGCGGTTCAAACGGATCCCCCTAAACCGCGAATGATGTCCAGAATTTATAGAGGATTAGTATCCGTGGCTAGCGAGATAAAACTCCCATACATGAGAAAATGGGAAGGTGACCTTGGGTTCACCTCAGAAGTCGAGGACTGGCACGCAGCATCTAGAGAGGTGGGCAGGTCCACCAGATGTGTAAATCATCTTGAAAACATAAAGAAGATCCATCTTAGATGGTACCTCTCTCCTGTGCGCATTGCCCACTTCACCAAAGACCAGTCCCCGCAGTGTTGGAGACTGTGTGGAGAGAGGGGTAACCTAGCGCACATGTGGTGGTCCTGTCCAAACATACATCCCTTTTGGACTTTGGTCCAAAGCTTAATCCACTCAGTCACGGGAATTAGACAAGATTTAACATCGCAGCTGGCAGTTCTGAATATTGGTATTCAAGATTTCCCCATGCCGCTGAGAGGGACAGTATCATATATTCTCATTGCTGCCCGTCTGTGCCTAGCCGCAAAATGGAAGGCTCCCTCATCTCCTTCCTTAACTGAATTGCTCCATAAGATCAATTGGATCTTTCACCAGGAATATCACTTAGCACTAAATGGACCGACCAGACGGACGATTCACGATAGATGGAGTGTTTGGGCCTCCCACCCGGGAGCTGCACCTGTCCCTTGGGGCCTCCTCCAGCCCTCTTGCCCTGCGGGCCCACCGAGTTAGAAGAAATGGCTAGAAGAACCGGTCTCCCCTGTGAGATGCCTGTTCAGAGGAAGTCATCACACATAATGTTTTCAGCTTAATCGGATCCTTTGATACCCTACATATAACTAGAGAGTAGAACGTTCCTCGGCTGGTGCGGCAGTCATTGCGAGTTTCCCTCCCTCCCCGTCTCACCCCCATCACTGGTCCCGAACTCATCCCCCCTCTCTGCTTCCCTTTCTCTTATCTCTTTTATTCTCTTTATCCCCTTTATGACCTTTGATTGTTATATTTTGGTATTTTATATTGTCTTTCTGACTGTTCTCCCGGATATGATTCCGACAGAGAACCACTACTGTTATGTATGTTTGTTGCTCAATTTATGCAAAAAAAAAAAAAATTTTTTACTTTCAATAAAAATTTAATGTTTAAAAAAAAAAAAAGTCTGACATAAATGGCTGAGGTCATACAGCCAGTGCCTGATGTCAAATCCATGGGCAGCGTGTATCTGCTGTCTGGTTCTCTGTAATGACATTTCAGGGGAAGGTGAGTGCTGGACTTGGGGACCGGTATGACTCTGTGTTGTGTATGAGGTTGTATATATTGTGTAATTATATGGTTAATTAGGTGGTGTTGATTCAATACAACAACATAGTATTGATTTAGAGGCAGATACTTAACTGTCTTCAGTGGGCATTGATGTCACATATTGATTATAAAGGCTGCTGCTCTTAGTATTTTCATTCCATTAAATGAATAATAAAGCCTTTAAAAAATAAGTAATCTTCCATTCTTCTTTCCTTAATTCATTCTTCATACTCGCTTATGTTTAGCCTCACCTAAGCCACTTAGAATGGAGTTGACATGCTATTAAAATGTCTTGCGTTTTTGTTGTTTTTGAGTTGTTTTTTAATTTATATATTTTTTTACCTTGTTTAAAGCACCACTCCTGGATTATTTTTTTTTTTATTTCAGCGCTGGAGTGGCGCTTTAAATCTCAGCTCCTTGACTTCTACTCGCCTGCCGCCGTATTCACCTTTATCCAGCGTCACTCTGCTCAGTCTAAGCTGATTTGTGACCTGCCTGCAGCTCCAGTGTTTCATGCAGCTCGTCAGAGGTCACTACTCAATACAAATCTATGAGAGCCTCATTCTGGTTCTCATAGACTTGCATTTAAAGCCTCACTCCAGTGGTGAAAAAACAAAAGCACACTGGAGTGGTGCTTTAATATTTCACCTTTTTTCATATCCATATATGTTTTTCTCTTGAAATTTGTCATTGACTGTCCAACAAAATATAAAAAAAAAGGATATGGGACCTCTTCTATAGCTATCGTACATCTGTCATATCTTATAAATACTCCTTTTAAGTTAATCACTATTATTCTGAGTAATTGCTAAATAAAATGCAAACACTGCAGTTCCGTAAGTTATGTTGGTTGTTTTTTCATGATGTTATGATCAGTTAGTGCACTAATGTGACTGAATCTACAGCATCCTTGTCCTTGATCTGCTCACATTTTGTTATTTCTTGGTGTGGAGACTGGTAATGTAGTGCAGCATATTTACTTATGGCCATGGCTATCCTAAACCTTATGTCTGCAAAATTCCAAGTGAAAATCAAATGGTTTGTTAGTCTGTAGCACATATTGCCATAATCTTAGCTGATCCATTTACAGCAGCGATATTTCAACTTTTCCCTTGTTTATTTTACACAGGATGTTAATGTGGTGGATTTTGAGTCCAGATCAAATATTGGTGATGAAAAGCAAGAGCACGGTGATGGAGAAGTAAAAATGTCCCAGCTAGAGCTTCTGCAGGCTCAGCATGCTAAGGAGCTGGCGGACATCAGGGCAAAGATGGCAAATGACTTGGAGGAAATTACCATAAGGTTGAACGAAGAGAAAGAGAGCGCACTGAAGAAAGCGGAGGACCGGTGAGCAGTGGGCAGTGTTATCCCATACGTGTTTTTGATATTATGAGGGAATATGCACTTTGTAGCTCCAATTCATTCAAACTGGTGCTTTGAAGACCAGTCTTTAATGAGAGACATGCTTAATAAATTGGGCCATCAGTGGCGTTTATCTAGCTAGAAATAGAAATGTTATTTCAGGTACTGGAATCATCCTGACCCCTCCCCAAGTGGAAAGGCACAAAACTTTGACTATTCGCAGTATTGGCCCCTAAGTGTTGAATGAACAAACAGGTTAAGGCCCCTTTCACATCAGCGGTAATCGCTGATCGCGGCTGTTGCTGTGACAAAACAGCAACTGCCGTGGTTACTGCATAACGGCCACACTTTCGGTTCACCTGCGGCAAGCCCCATGCAATGTCTATGGGGCTTGCGGCAAGTGCGGTTTCTTTGTGGTTTCGGCACTTGCTGCACCTGCCAAACACTTACCGCATGCCCCATAGACATTGCATGGAGCTTGCCGCAAGTGAACCGCAAGTGCGGCAGTTATGCGGTAACTGCAGCAGATGCGTTTTTTTTCACCACAACTGCCGCGATCAGCGATTACCGCTGATGTGAGAGGGCCCTAACCTGGGCCTTTCCTTTATTTAAAAAAAAAAAAAAAAAAAAAAAATTTCTCCTTCGCCTCATTGGGGGACACAGACCGTGGGTGTTATGCTACTGTCCACTAGGAGGCGACACTAGGCAATATCTGAAAAAGAGTAATTGACTCCTCCTACGTAGCATACACCCCCTGGCTGGGCCCTTACCCGACCAGTTTTTGCTTAGTGTCTTAGGAGTGCAGACCTCTTTATTTTTTCTCTTACTTTTTTTCTTAACTTTTTACTTTTTTTCCTTTCCTCTCAAGAGGACATTACAGGGAGGAGTATTGCAGCCTTCATACTCGCCAGGATGCGAGTCAAGGCTGTTGCACCATACTCCTTCCTCGTCTGCACATGGTCAGGGGACCATGTTGGATAGCTCATGGGAGAGCTAACCTCCCTGGTCTCGGGTCGAGGTTCCAGGTATGTTGCCACAGGGTCCTCCGGAGGCTGCAGGGTTCCTGGCCTGCCACAGGGTCCTCCGGAGGCTGCAGGGTTCTGACCTGCCACAGGGTCCTCCGGAGGCTGCAGGGTTCTGGCCTGCCACAGGGTCCTCCGGAGGCTGCAGCAGACTTGCTGACCGGAGGGATCCGGTCACAGAAGGGAGTGCAGGGCTCCGGATGGAGCACACAGGGACCATGAGGGCTCCTTGCCTGCCTCCTTCCCCCCCCCCCCCGTGCGCCTGCATGTTTCCCCTGTCTTTTCCCTGCCTGTGGATGCAGAAAGAAAGAATCCTAAGGCATCCACAGCCCCCCTTATGGCCTCGTCATCGGGGACCCCTTTTTGGGGTCCGTGGTTCTGCTTTGCTTCCTCCTGCGGGGACTTTTTAGTCCTCCGCGCCGGCCCCCACTGTTTTTCGGGGCCGAGAATTAATCTAGGCCCCGGCTTCGGCCTAGCGCTGGCCGCCACGCCCACCGCACGCCCCCACGATTACATCGCAGAGCGCGTCATGCGGGAGGCGGGCCTGTGGTTTGGCGCTCCTCGCTCCCCGCGAGACCTGCGCTGTTTACCACGCCCCCTCCTCCAGTGTTGAATCTGCTCCGACCGGAGCCGCTGCCCACGGACCGCAGCTAGGATGGGGGCTCTGAATTGCAGCACCGCTCTAGCAGGTGCTGAACCGAGCGTTTTTTGGCGCCGGTTCTTTAAGTTACAGGTTCCCCACCGTTGCCTTTTTTAAGGGGGGTAGTCTGAGGGAGCAGTTCAGTTATAACAGGAGCCCTACAGATAGGGCTCCTCCGGGTCTGCCTAATGCATGAATCCTATTATGCACAGTGTGTCTCACATATACTCATGTGAAGACCATTCATGCATAGGTTTTTCTGTGGTATGTTTTCTACTGTGTTTTTCTCTTCAGTCAGCAGTACATATGCAGCAGTTCATCCCTGCTGCTCCTCTCTCAACCCCCTCCCCTCAGGCTGTGTATGTTTGCACTGAGTCTTTGCAGACAGCAGGAGATTAAGCTGCGCTTCGCTTATTCCCATAGACAAAGACCTCTCCCACCTGGAGGGGTATATCAAGCGAGGACTTCAGTTGAGGATACTGTGCCTATAGAATAAGGCAATGTGGTCTGATCAGGAGTTCTATGTAGTAATGTGGACAGCTTGTCCAGGCCTCATAAGGCTTTGCCCCTAATGGCCCAACATCCTCCTTCCCAGATCATCCACAGTGGGGTACTCAGAAGGAAGAGAGATTCCCTTCAGCTGTCCGACATGTTCTTCTAGATCGGATGCTGGGTTGAAGTGGAGACTCTTTCTCTTCTCAGTCATACTCACCCATCACCCCCGCAGCTGGGGGTACTGTTGCAGTCGTCATGTTTCAAGACTGCATGACATTGTCACGTTCTTCCTTTGCCACCCACATTGGGCAGCTGCATAGACGTTGAAACCTCTCTATGTCTGTCCGCCATCCTTCCTCCGTGCCAACAGTTGGGCCTCTGACGGACGGCTACAATGCCGGGTCTCCAGGTCCTCTAGACGGTAGTCATGGGCCCCAGCTGTCCTCGCTATCTCACCAGGGTTCCTATTTAACAAGGGATCACTCTCAGGAGCAATAGTTTGATGAGCTTTCCCGTTGGTATTACAACAGGGACTAGGTGTGGTTCCCTCACCAATGGTTTCCACGACTCCGGGTCAATCACCCGGCCTAGGAACACAGCTGATCTTCCTGCAAAGAATATGTACTCAGCTCCTACGAGAGGGCCAAGCGTTCTCACGATGGACGGTTACTCTTCGATCCTGGACCCCTCCGGACTCTGGAGACGCAGGTTTTCGAGGATCACTATCCCCTCTCACACAGAGGATTCAAGGACGGTTCTCTGGCACCTGAGGCTCCTTGCATGCTCCTCCCTCAGCTCCCCTCTGTTGAGGTGCAGTTTTTGGCGTTAAAACCCCTGGTTATATTCCACACTCCTTACTAAGCTCCCCTCTGGCGGGGTGCTGGGTCACGCTTAAGAGTGCTGTAGGTTTTTTCTTCTTCCTCCTCTCCTTCTGATGGAGACTCTGGTCGAGGTTGAGGCATCAGGAGCCTACCTTGCCTACCTCCCCAAGCTACAAAACATCAAAATGCTGGGATGCAAGACGCGGTACAAATGGACCTGCGGCCACTCGCCACACCTGTCCATAGCAGGTGACTTGAGAAAACGGGTGCAAGTGCTATGACAAGTACCAACCTAAAGCAGGATCTGCTGGTGTCCTTAATCTACACAGACCCAACTCTGGTCGCATGACTCTCAGGTGGGCCGTCCGGTACGCAGCATGGCCGTGTGTACGGTCCCCGTTCTTCCTCACTCGGAAGTCCCTTCAACAGTTGCACAGCACAACTAAGTCGCTCTCTCCCTCAGCACACCGCCCTACGCAAGCGACGCCTGGTCCTAGATCTCCTAAATCTAGCTTGCATGCCCTCATTCATGCAGCAACCATTGTACGGACGTAATGGCTGCAGAAGTTTTTTCCTTCAGGATGGGCGTTTGGCACACGTTAGTAAGGCAGAACCTGCCCCTACGGAATCCATCACAGGTTTTTCCTTGTTTGCAGGCACACTGAGACTTCAGGATGCAGGAGCTTCGTCCTGGCACTGCCTAACCGGCTATTCTCCCAGTGGAACATAGGGTTTCTGACCCCTAACAACGGCCTTTTTTGGTTTCACCCAGTTGTCTCGCCATTCCTGGAATGTCTCGCCATTCCCGGAAGTTGCGTCTACTGAGGGCGACGATACCTTGGCGCCCTGATTTCCCGCATACCACTACAAACGGAAACTGTTATCTCCTCGTACCTCCTCCGACCACAATGGATGACGCCTTGGGCGACGGTTCCTATGCGTTCCGATCTCCCCCTGCCGTGATGGATGCAGTCGAGGATGCAGTCGTGGGCGACGGTTCCTATGCGTTCCGTTCTCCCCCTGCCATGACGGATGCAGTCGTGGGCGACGGTTCCTATGCGTTCCGATCTCCCCCTACTATGACTGATGCAGTCGTGGGCGACGGTTCCTATGCGTTCCGATCTCCCCCTGCCACGATGGATAAAGGCCTGGGCGACGGTTCCTATGCGTTCCGATCTCCCCCTGCCACGATGGATAAAGGCCTGGGCGACGGTTCCTATGCGTTCCGATCTCCCCCTGCCACGATGGATAAAGGCCTGGGCGACGGTTCCTATGCGTTCCGATCTCCCCTGAAAACTGCTTGCCACGGACGCTCAACATCAATCTCCTCACAATGGATATCTGAGTTTACGGCGGATGGCATAGCTCCGGGCCAGTTTTCGATCTCCCCAGTCGCCTCCGGCTCCTGGGTTGCAGCATACTGAAGACCATCACAACAGCTGAAGCAATGCCACAGGCTGTATGGCACAGTTCCTGATACTACTGCAGTCTCCCCAGCCGCCAATGGCCCTGGGTTTTAGCGCACTAATGATCCCAAACCAGCTGGATCACATCAGGCATACTGAGTACAGCTCTGCCACCCGGGAAAAGAGCAGGATATTGGCACGCCATTCAGAACCGGCTGTATTCTATACGCCTTCACCTAGGCAGAGAGGGTCTTTCCTCCCAGATCGCTTGAGAAGCTATCCACTGGAGCTACAAGGTTACGCTTGGAAACGATATATTAGGTGCTGTGCCCTAGTGGTAAGCACAGCTGCCTACCAACGCTAAGGTGCCCGGTCCGTGCCGGGTACAGGCATCTTGCTAATCTTCAGTCATAGTTCCTCTCGCCTGTATTTTTTTCCCGGACTATGGATGGTTCATCAGTTCCATTTGACGAAGCTAAATACATCTTGGTTGTCACGTTATTCACCAGGTAGCCAACTTCTACAGTCATGGATATACTGGGCAAACCCTTTCCCCAGTGGAGCAGTCTTTCTCCTGTCGGACTGTCGTTGATTGGTGGTTTTTTCCTTTTCATCGGTTCTTGGCTTCCTCGAGTTCTCTAGGCTGAGGACGGGTACGATAATCCGTTCCTGACTACAGTTCTTTCCCTTGTATGTTTCTATCTGCATATCCTACAGGAAGCACGCACAATCACATCCAACGACGGGTCCCCTCTCCTTTGGGCCCACTTTCCACCCAGACAGTCCAGGAGCTTGACCTACTTCGACATGTCGCTGACAGCAGATGTCAACTTGTACTCTGTCTAGGTTTACTGTTCATGATTCATTTCTGCCAGACGGTTGATGTCCTGTCCTCGCCGGCACACCCCATAGTTTTGGGGGTTCTGGTCTCTCACATTCAGTACATTTGGGCATCCATGGCAGCATGGATGTTTATTATATATGTGTGTGTATATGAGGGAGGACCTACTTCTCACTCGCAGTGGTCTTCCACGCGTAGTGGCTTTCCTCCTGGGTATGCCCTTGGTTTTTTTTTTGGCCTCCCTTACCGGTTCGTTCACAGGTGTTTATTGGTGATTCTCCCTTTGGTCCTATTGCCAGAGACCTGAGTTTTTTATTTCCAAAAATTTTGTTGTCTTTCTCAACAAGTTTCTTTATGCTGTTCCCACAAGTATGTGTCGTTCTGGAGACGCTTCCATTACCGGTTCATACTGTTTGGCTGTGGCGTTTCCTATAGCAGCCTTTACGCCACCTTAGACGGTGGTTTTGACCAACGCGGTCGCCCTTATGAAGATGGGTTTTTTTCATCTCATCTGCAAATCCTTTTTCCTTACCATCCCTGTGCCTGGCGCCGGGGCAGTGAATAATGTTGGGTGCGCTCGGTTCTCTGTCACACCTTTTTGTTCCTGTATGGACATTTCCACACATGCAGAGGCCGAACTCTTAGGTCTTTTTTCCCTCGGAATGATACCATGGGACTATGCCAGGTATCCTGGTCACGGGTCTACTACCTTAGCACTGCTGGCTAGAAATAGTATCGTTTTTGGTTACTGCATACCAAGCTTCTCTACTCCTAGGGAAGGAGTATCCTGGTTCGTTGGTGCCAGGTCTATGTACAACCAGGTGTGCTCTCTTGCCACCTGAGTTAGTCTTTGTTTTCGGTAATCATTTTGACGTCTATACTCAAGCGTTACCAAACGCAACTCTGGGTACCACCTCGGTAGTGCGTTTTTTTTTTGGTTTTAAAGTGTTTATGACCATATTCTCTACCCACCCAGGGACTGCTTTAGGACGTCCCACGGTCTGTGTCCCCCAATGAGGTGAAGGAGAAAAGGAGATTTTTGTGTACTCACCGTAAAATCCTTTTCTCTTAGCCTCTAATTGGGGGACACAGCTCCCACCCTGTTGTCCGTATCGGGCTTTGTGGGTATTGTTTCTATCTTAAATGCTTTCCTGTATACATGCCTTTTCTTTAGGCTTTACTTTCGTTGAGCTCATATTGTCTTTCTGTTCGGCTCTACGGTCCTTTGGCGTCATATATATAGTCGCCCTTGTCTGGCCTGTTTCTTGTCACTGTCGTCTTCTCCTACTGCTTTAGCACAAAACTGGTCGGGTAAGGGCCCAGCCAGGGGGTGTATGCTACGTAGGAGGAGTCAATTACTCTTTTTCAGATATTGCCTAGTGTCGCCTCCTAGTGGACAGTAGCATAACACCCACGGTCTGTGTCCCCCAATTAGAGGCTAAGAGAAAAGGATTTTACGGTGAGTACACAAAAATCTCCTTTCTGTAAACATAAACTGCACACAGGTTTTGGTCTCTTTTACAACTGTTGTCGTTATTTTTCCATGAGCAATCAAGGCTGCTTTCACATCAGCGTTTTGAGCTGATCGCGGCAGTTGTGGTGAAAAACCGCGACTGCCGCGATTATAGTATAATGGCTGCACTTGCAGTTCACCTGCAGCAAGCCCCATGCAATGTCTATGGGGTTTGCGGCAAGTGCGGTGTAGTTGCGGTTTCGGCAGGTGCGGCCGCGAAAAAGCCGCGTTTTTCTCGCGGCCGCAAGTGCCGAAACTGCACTTGCCGAACACTTACCGCCAGCCCCATAGACATTGTATGGGGCTTGCCGCAAGTGTGCCGCGATCGCGGCCATTATGCGGTGATCGCAGCAGTTGTGGTTTTTTCACCGCAACTGCCGCGATCAGCGTTTACCGCTGATGTGAAAGGGGCCTTAAGGAGTTGTCTGGGACTTTAACATTGACGGCCTGTCCCTAGGATAGGTTCTTAATATCTGATTAGTAGAGGTTTGACACCTGGCCCTTCCACCAATAATTTCCTGCTGGCAGCCAGAGGACTCCTTTCGGAGCTGCATAGCTCTGTTGACAGTATAGTGGCTGTAGCTGCATATTTGAATCAACAGGGGGCAGATGTGCAGTACTGGCCGAGGCTACTATACCATTGAATGAGCTGTTCTTGTTCCACTGTGGAGCACTTCCAGCCTTCTCTGGAAACAGCAGGTCGAGGGTGAAGGTGTTGCGCACCCACCAGTCACATATTCATGACTTCTCCTTAATGTGAATCAATGAAAGTCCTGGACAATCCTTTTTAATGTAGGTACATTCACACAAACTAGAATCTTTCACTGTATTAAAATTGAATTCCTTTTTAGATTTTAATAGTTTAAAACTTTTTTTGAAGCCTGTTGCTGTATTGTAGGAAAGATGAGTAAATTATTTATCATGATCTTCCTCTAGGATTGCGCAAGTACACATGGAAAATGCCAAGTTACAGAAAGCTCTCATGAGAGAGACATTAATAAAGCAGGCCTCTGTGGAGTACCGGGAGGTTGGTAATGATTATCCCAACTCGCAGTCAGGAAAGAATCTTGTGTCTGTATCTGAGGAGAAGCACGATCTAGAATCTGGTGATAAAGACTTAGCCTTAAAAGGTTCAAATGCCGAAAAAAACCTTGTCCTGTCAGATCTGTGTTCTGATGGTCTAAACACTGCTTCAGAGCTGCGGAGTCATCACAAAGATCCATACATTCACTTACTGGAAGGGCACAAAACAGAGCTACATGCTCGTGCACTAGACCACGAAGCACAACTTCAAAGCCTGGAAGCGTCTCATCTGGTAAAGCTGGACAGCTTGGAGTCCTCATACCTGTCGGAGATCCAGAAGATCCGAGATGAACATGCGCTTGCTGTGGAAGAGCTGGAGCAGTGTTTGCTTAGAAGACTACAAGAGAAGGAGAAAGAGGCTCAAGATCATTTGGAGAAGTCCAGGGTGCAGTGGTTACAGCAACAGGAGCAGGAACTAGAGCGTCTACGCCAGGAGCTGGCATCTCTACAGCTGGAGAAATTCCAGGCCATGGCAGAAGAGTTAGAAGTTGCTCACACGGTGAGGAGAAATTTCCATTGTGGCTTTCTTGCATATTAATATCTACAAAATATTCAAATTGCCGTATACAATGTAAGTGGCGCAGGAAGTAAACTATTTCACCTTTTTATTCCCTTTATATTGTACATTGCATCCATGGCGTCTTAAGTTGGTAGGGTGAGTTACCTCAGTTTGCTTTTATCTGACCCTGAAGTGTTTTGTTACGGTTCGTTCTTTTTGTGTTCAAGTGATTCAGGGTTTTGTTTCATGACAATTAATAACCAGCTCCAGCATTTCTCCCTTTGGGCCCGCCCGGCCCCGCACCTGCCAGGTGTCTGCACCCTTCCAAGGTGTTTTGTTGCTAGGATTGAATTTCACAGCTCATTAGGCCTAAACTGTGGTTCACATCAACCTGTACTAAGCCTGTGATACCAGATTATAATAGGGACAGGATGGATAACCTCATTAACTCTTTAGTGCTGTCAGTGTGCCAGCTGCCAATGCTGCCGCTGAGCCCTTCACAGCAGGGCTGTCCTACTACCTGTATTCTATTACCCCCTTACATACTGCGTTTAATGGTGTCCACTGCATTTAGGCCTTTAGTTAAGGGTATATGCCTTCCTCTATCTATGTGTGCTTGTGCTCTTAGGGCGCCTATGGGTTCTAGCGGGAGGTGAAACTTTTAATAAAGGCCTGCCATGGATTTACGTCTTTTTTTTTTTTTTTACTTTGATAAAGAAATGGCTTAACCCCTTAATGACTTATGACCTATATAACTGATATAGGTAATCTGGGGCTCAATGAAGCTGGCTCAGGAGCTGAACCTGTAACAGTTTAAAGGGAGTCAGTTCCCCCCAAAATGCATCTTAAATGGGTAATACAGTTCTGTGGGGGACTTATCCACTGTAATAACCATACTAGCAGTGCACCTGATAATTATTCTGCAAATAAGTGGGCTACACTGCTCCTTTGATGTGGCCAAGAGTTTGGTGCACCGTTAAGCCTCCTAATTTGTATATTAGTTATTTACATGCTCACTTCTCAGAGCAAGCATTATCAAAAATACTGCAGGTGTGTGTGCTACCCGTGCCCAGCCCACACTAATACACCCGTAAATGTAGCAAGCGGCTTCAGAGACGTATATTGAGGTGTCTTATCAATGTAAAGCGCCATGGAATCTAATGGCACTATACAAATGTAATAATAATAATAGTATAGTAAACAGCAAATGCAGAAGACAAACTGCAGAATTACCTTTTTTTTTGGCCACCACAATTCCCAAAAAATAATACAATAAAAATTAATTAAAAATGACTTTAATGAAAATATCAGTTCAGGGCATGAAAAATTAAATCTTCAGCTTGTGTTATAAACTGGAAAATAAGTTACGGTCTTCAGAAAATGGCGACTCAAAAATAATCATATATGAAGTATGTGTATGTGTATTATAATATGCACACACACTCTCTCTAAAGAATAAGTCAATGAAAAAATAGGGTGGAGGGTAAAAGGATACCATATAAATGAAACCTGTCCGGATTCTGAAGGGGTTAAAAGAATACTTCCCAGTTTGCTACTGATGGATTATAATTAGGGATGAGCGAGTATGCTCTGCGCTACTTGTTACTCGCACGAGTATCCCGGTACTCGGGATGCTCGGCGAGCACCGAGTACCGCCGAGATGCTCGGACTGCTCGGTAATAATAAGCGATCTGACACACGTACACAGCTCCCTTCAGTGCACACAGTGAGCTGGCACCTCACAGAGAGCAGATTCATTGTTAGGATCCCTCTGGGGGCCACAGCAAGGTGTTATATGTGTCAGCGATTTCAAAAAGCCCCCCCTCCCGCCCTTACCTAGAAATACTCGTTTTATAACCAGAAGTCTGTGGGCGGAGCCTGTCACTCATTGACTTGCATTGGGCTCGGTGCTTGGCCGAGTACACGAGTATCTTGAGATGCTCGGCCAGAGCACCGAGCACCCGAGCATTTTAGTGCTCGCTCATCACTAATTATAATACTTGGGTATACAGAGCATCACATGACAGATCTGCGATCAGTGCTTTCTCAGAGCAGCAACTTTTATAGTTTATCCCTCAATGTCGCTGTATGTGGTCAGTTTTCACCCCCTGCAAATCTTATCCTATACTAGAGCCATTCTGGGGTACATGTCTGTCTGTGTCTATACCAGGGGTAGGGAGCTCCAGGCCTTGACAGCCACATACAGTGCATGTTTTCAGGATTTCCTTAGCATTGCACAAGTGCTAATATAATTACCTGCACAGGTGATGATTCCAACCCCTATGCAATGCTGAGGAAGTCCTGAAAACCTGCACTGTGTGCGGCTCTTGAGGCCTGGAGTTCCCTACCCCTGGTCTATGCTATTTGGTTCTTGGAGGATATCCTAAGAGTCCTTACAGAGCTGCTGGAGTTGATAGTTGATTTGCATGGACCTTCTACTAATAGCATTGCAGTGATTTGTGCCGTATGCATGCTTTAACCTTAATATTAAAGTTTCTGTTTTGCAAATTGGAGCTTACAAAAGTCTTGCTAAGAACACTCGGTTTAGCTGAGCGTGCATGTGTTTTTAAACATGAGAGGGGTGCTGACACCACAATCCCGTAGTGCAGCTTAACCAAAGTATTGTTTAAATTCAACATGTCTGATCCTTCTTTCCCCTAAAATAATCATTTGTAAGACTCCCATACACATTGGATGGTGTTCTGTTCAGCTACCTATGGAGGCTGGTGCTACTTGGCTATCATTCAGTTGTCCAATAGATCATCCTGCAAAAAGTTGTCCAATAGATCATCCTGCAAAAAGTCAATTTCCTCTATTGTGCCTTTTCTAAGTTGGCTTACTTTAGACCTGCATCTAAAAAAAACAGTCAGTTTGGTGCAATTTATGACTTCACTTAGCCACAGCCACCTAATAAGATGTATTTTTTTTAAAGCTTGGCACATGGTACTTAATCTTTGTTGCAAAAAAAAATAAAAAGGTGCCTTTTAAACAAAGCACACTGCAGTTCATTATTCAGCAGGCAAGCGCTGTACTCCTGTATGAGTTCATGCACTCAGCAGTATATGGACTCCAGTAGAAGGTTCAGAACTGTACACATTCCATCTATTTATCTCCATTCCTTTATAGGAGTAGAGTGGTACTTTTGCTTTATTGAACTAATCTCGCATTGCATTGAGGTGGCTATACAAATTGGAGAACTATCGACCAACCACTCTCTCCGCAAAGAGATATACCCCTTCTTGGATTT
>JARQOC010000011.1:58525080-58691727 GCA_033576535.1 Allobates femoralis | reverse complement strand
TGGGCGATCTGGGAGTCGCCAAGGAACGTCAGCAGCGAGTTGTACAAGGTCGGCATACCAGGCGCGCCTGGGCCAGTCTGGAGCCACGAGGATGACTGGAATGCCCTCCTGCTTGATCTTCCGTACCACTTTGGGGATTAGAGGCGGGGGGGGGGGTGGAAAGATGTTGGGGAGATGAAATTGCGTCCAACCCTGGACTAGGGCATCTGCTCCCAGTGATTGTGGGTCGTGAGACCGGTTCATGAAGTTGGGAACTTTGGCATTGAGGCGTGATGCCATGAGGTCCAGGTCCGGAGTTCCCCAGCAATAGCATATTTGTTGGAATACTTCCGGATGCAGGGACCATTCTCCAGAGTCTATGCCTTGACGACTGAGGAAGTCTGCTTCCCAATTGTCCACCCCCGGGATGTGCACAGCTGATAGTACCGATCCTGATAATTCTGCCCATTGGAGAATATTAATACACTGCAAAATCAAATGGGCGGTCACAGGTGTCACAGAGGGAGGAGGAAGCAGGATTCTTCCACCCCTCTGTGACGTCAGATGCAGCAGCGCTGCCCCTATGGGAAAAAGCACTGCGTAAAGAATTGACAAGGTCATTCTTTTTACGCAGGCGCTTTTTCCTATAAAAGCGCAGCGTATTTTTACGCACTGTCTGCACGGCAAAGTGAATTTCCCATTCACTTTGCAGGCAGACAAAAAGCACATTGCGTATTTTGAAAAACGCGCAAAAATACGCAATATGTGAACGCAGCCTTAGCTCTTTTAAAGGAGACCTTGTGGTCCTGGGTGTCACAAGGCGGCTCTGATACATAAAATACTTGATTGATGGAGGCAATTAGGTCCTCAATGAGAGCCACAGTATCTGGTGGGTCTAGTTCTAGGGATGCGTCTAAATCCAGTTCTGAACCTGGGTCATAAAAACCTTCGGACCAGGCGAATCGTAGTGGCTTCCCCGGGTCGGGAATGCCCTAGAACTACGAGAGGACGCTGGGGAGGGTGGCCTTCAGACCCTTTTGCGTCCTGACATGGACTCCGATAGGACATGGTCAGTAGACAGTCCGTGGTCCATACTTTCATCCTGTGTGGGTTGACCAGCCTGGGCATCGGTGTTGGGAGAGGGACGACACTGCAGGGCCTGGAGTAAAGTAGATGATAATTTCTCTATAGATGGAGCCATAGAATGTGACATAACAGTCCATTCGGGCGTAGTATTAGGTGCACTGGACTAGATATCTATGGGGGATTCAGGCACATTAGTAGGAGTGCAGTCCTGGCAGTGTGGGGTAGTACATCCACCAGGCAGAGGAGCTTTACAAGCTGTACAAGAGGCATAGTAGGAGCTACAAGTTCTGGTAGCTTTATTGCGTCTTGAGCCTGACATAGTTATAAAGAACCTTTGTGCCTGGACTGCTCCTGTGGGACTGTATATAGAGGAGAACAGGGAGAGAAGAACGCTGCAGCAGTGACAGTGTCCCTGCTGGCTTCTTACCAACAGTCGTGTGTGCCTCAACCATAGCCCAGTGGTCATCTGCCCTCCAGAAGTACCGATTGGGAAAGTGCTCCTGTAGCACTCCCGCTCAGTTGCGGTGCAGTAATGCGTAGGGAAGGAGGGGGCGGAGCCGGTAAAAGACACGCAATTGAGTGCTCGCGAGATGCAAGACGCGCCAGAGGACCTTTCATGAAGCTGGTCGAGGTCCAACGTCATCCTGGAAGGCGGGCTTGGAGCGGAGAGGCAGTGAGCTCATCGCTAGGCCAGAAGCTGGGGCCTCGCGTAAAAAGCGGGGCCCAGGAGCGGTGGAGGGCGGCGTGGAGGTCCGGAGGAAACCAGAATGGAACCGTGCCCTGGCTATATCCAGAGACTGGGTCCATAATGGACTGAGTCTCCAGTGCCATATGATGACATCAAGCTGTAAGCTGGGATTGGGACTCTGCGGAGCATGGTGTATTCTTTAAGGGGCCACATGAAAGTCCTGCAGAGCTCCAGAGACATGCAGGGCCCTCCAGCAGAAGAGATGGTACCTTGTAAGTGCCTCAACCCCTTGGGGAGGAATGTCCCGGTCTGATGCTCCTGTGGTGATTGTTAGGGTACCTTTACACGCCACAACCACGGGAGACTTTTGGCGGCGATATGTCTCGCTGGAATTATCGCCGCCAAATTGCCTCCTTATTGCGGCGTGTATTTTGGGAATTTGGCGGCGATAAGACAAATGTCGCCTAGTCTTGATTTCACAGCTCTGCTGTGAAATTGAAACCAGGCCACATTTGTCTTATCGCCGCCAAATTCCCGAAACACACGCCGCAATAAGGAGGCAATTGGGAAGCAATGTGGCAGCAATATTTCCAAATCGCTGCCAATATTTCTTGCAGCATGTAAAGGTACCCTTAGAGCTAGCCATGCTGTCAGAGCTCCACTTCTACCCGAGTTACCATCAGTGGTGAGTCAAGGAAGGAGGAAACATGTGCTGTGGCTAGCTCGACTTCAACCCAGCGCCCCCAACATTGGAGGGCAGAGGAAGCGGGATGGCATGTGGTAGGGATATCTCGACTTCAACCCAGCACCCCAACAGTGGGGTGCCGAGGAAGGAGCATGCCGGGGTCATCCATGTACAAGACCCTCGTTGAATCCTCTTGAAGTATAAAAATCTTGTGAAAAAGGAACAATAAAAGATTGTGTGCCTCCTAACGACACTAAGCAAAAACTCGTGAGGCAGTGCCTGCTCTGGGGGTGTATACTGCAGAGGAGGAGCCACTGTTAATCTTCTGCAGATTTTGCCTAGTGTCGCCTCCTAGTGGACAGCAGCATAACACCCACGGTCCTGTGTTCCCCAATGAGGCGAAGGAGAAAAGAACAGATTTCAGTCAACCTTTACAGGGAATCTGCCATGTAAAAAAAAAAAAAAAAAAAACTGTATTAGGCCATGTTCACACTGGACAATTTTGATCAGTTTTTGGTGCTGCATTTTTAAAAAAAACACACCACAAATGGATCAGTCACCGTATCTACCAGCAAAGTGAATGGGATTATCAATTTGGTTTGCAGACATTTTTTGACTGATCGGGTAGTGGGTGCAGAGAGCGCATCCAGAAAATAATCAGCATGTCAATTATTGCTCCATTTTTCTGCTGCGCTTTCCACACCACAAACGCTCGAATTACTTACCCTCCCCAGCGATTCCACAGTGAGCCCCGGATAAGGGTGCTTTCACATCAGCGGTTTTTTCAAATTGCGGCAGATGCGGTGAAAAAAACCGCATCTGCCGCGATTACCGCATACCGGCTGCACTTGCGGCACAGTTGCGGTAAACGCCATGCAAGGTATAGGCGGACTTGCGGCAGGTGCGGTTTTGCACTTGCGGCAGGTGCGGCCGCGAAAAAAACCGCGGCTGACAGCGTTTTTTTTTCGCGGCCGCACCTGCCGCAAGTGGCAAAACCGCACTTGCCGCACCTGCCGCAAGTCCGCCTATACCTTGTATGGTGTTTACTGCAACCACGCCGCAACCGTGCCGCAAGTGCAGCCGGTATGCGGTAATCGCGGCAGATGCGGTTTTTTCACCGCATCTGCCGCGATTTGAAAAAAAAAACGCTGATGTGAAAGGGCCCTTATTATTCCTTCTGGGCCGCAGCAGGACCTGTGGGTAAGGTACGGACAGGATCTGCCCATGTGACTCCGCCTGAGATTCACATGGTCATGGACCTGTAACTTTTCATACTACTCACAGGTCCTGCCGATGTCCGGAAGGAAATAAAGTGTGGGTCTCTTTTTGTGTGCGTGTTTTTGTGTCTGGGCTCCCCAAAAACTGAGCAAAAAAGCAGCTCAAACGGATGATGAATTTGTGCTGCTTTTTTGCAAAAAGGGGATCCACAAACTGCCCCAAAAACAAAACAATAAGGGAGCACAAACACTCTGCGTGAATGAGGACTCATACAGCAGACATGGGGTTTATCACAAGGACAAAGGGAACCCGTCAGGTCCCCTGGGTACCCAGAACCACAAGTAGTTCTAGGTGCATATCTATAATCTCAGCCCAACAGGCACAGCATATAGTAGTAGCATCCATAAACACATCTTTGAAATAAGTATTTCTGAAGATCGTTTATGAGATACCAATTAGGGCTTTGCCTAGTGGAAGGGGCGTTAGTTCCCCTGACTAGTCGGCCCACTTAGCATGCTGGTCCGCCCCTCCGAGTGTGATAACATGCTTTACAGAGTCAACGTCATCTGATTCTCTATACAAAGCCACATGTCTGTACTTCTGGTCATTCACACTACTATGAAGCTGGGTGTACTTCAGAAAGGCATAGTACACATGATTGGAAGTGCAGACTACTTACGATCACGCGCAGCAAGTCTCTCTGAAGCCAGAATGCATACACTAGCGTCAGACTCTCAATGGTAAGAGGAACAAAACTGCACGCAGCTTTGTGCAGAGATGCAAATGACACCCACAGGGGCGTGATATAGATATAATGTTAAGTGGGCAGATTAGTCGTGGGAACTAACGCCACCTCGACTAGTCAAAGACCTAATTAGCATCTCAAACGGTCTTAAGAAGTATTTCTAAAGATCTGTTTATGGATACTACTATATGCTGGGCCTGTTAGGCAGGAACTAGATATAGGCACAGAACTGCTAGTGGTTCTAGGTGCACGGAGGACCAGACAGGTTCCCTTTAATAACATTTGGAACCTGATTGACGCTGGTACTTTGAACCCCACTGCTGGAAGGAAATTAACCTTAATCCTCTCGGCAGTGTGCAAGCTTCTCTCATCCAGGAGGCGCAGGTTCGGTAATCGCTCGGTGTATAACAGAAGAGCAGGTGTAACCACACCCTCCGTATTGACTGACAGCCTCTTCCAATGCTGAGCGGGTCTCAGTCAGTGTGGGGGGCCCAGTTACAGGAGACAGCTATCTATGAACAGAGCGGTGGCTGAACACGCGTCGGGTGCCTCCCCGATGACGGAAACCCAAATGATGTAGAGAGGATTAAAGAGGACCTGTCACCCCCCCTGGTGCTATGCTAACTGAATGAAGCACTGAATGCAGTGTGTCTGCTGCATTCAGGGAAGGGGGTCCCCCAGGTTTCTAGCCTCCCTGTAAGTTGTTAAAAAGACTTTATAAAGTGTATAGATAAGGAGTCCGGAGGGACTTACTCCGTAATGAGTCATATGTTTCTGGTGTCCTCCACCTCCATGTCTGTGTCCTCAGCCCTCACATGCTTCAGTGTGCACACAAGCTGGCCTGAGAGGCATGACACAAAGTAGGTGCAAGATGCCAAGAGGCTGGAGGCAGGGAGGAGGGCAGACACAAAAGTAGGCTGAACAAGAGGTGGCCCAGAGGGTGGAGGCTGGGGGGGAGGGCTGAGAGTGGTGAGGGGAGGGGGGCACCAGCAACAGCGATGACTCATTACTGAGTAAGTCCCTCTGGACTCCTTATTTATACACTTTCTAAAGTCTTTTTAACAAGGGGACTAGAGACATGGGAGACCCGTTCCCTGAATGAAGACACACTGCATTCAGTTAGCATAGCACCAGGGGGGTGACAGGTCCTCTCTAAGTTTAATTTCCTCCTGGCACCGAGGTTTCAAGTGCCGACACAGGGCAGGTTCCAAATACTATTTGCCTGCAGATTAGTCCCATAACTGCATGTTAATCGCATCTTTTCACATGTCAGGTTCCCTTTAAACCAGTAAATGATGCAAAGTCATACACCAACCTCAGGAAAGAAGTCAAGGAGAACAGGACCCTAGTAACATACATACATACATAGTAATATAGTATTTAAGGTTGAAGGAAGACCTCAAGTCCATCTAGTTCAACAATTTTAACATTAACTGAATATTAATAAATAAATTACACAAAATTATAATAAATACAGGAGGGTACCCAAACTTGCCTTCTCTAGCTGTTTTAAGAGTTCACGATTACCACCGGAGAGCAATTCTGAGCTCTTCACATCTCCATCACTGGACCACTCTGCACCCAAGATCTGATGGTCGTGCCCCAGGACTGGGGCTTTTTCAAGGTTTTCTACATGTATCACATCCTCACAGGTGTTCAGATGTTGCATCCTTTTTATTTCTACAACAATAGAAATATTAATAGCACTGGACTCTATGGAAGAGTCATCTCTTGAATTACTGAGAACAAGTAAGCCTAAAGCTATGTGCACATGTTGAATACACCACAGTGTTGGCAGGAAAAAAACGGTGTAAAAAGGAGAATTTTGTGTACTCACCGTAAATTCCTTTTCTCTTAGCCTCTAATTGGGGGACACAGGACCGTGGGTGTTATGCTGCTGTCCACTAGGAGGCGACACTAAGTAGAATCTGCAAAAGAGTTAAAGTGGCTCCTCCTCTTCAGCATACACCCCTGGGGCAGACACTGCCTCACCAGTTTTGTGCTAAAGCAGTAGGAGCAAGTAACAGATTAACGATATAATAAGGCCTGTAAAAAACCAGGCACCTATAGAACAAGTAACAGAATATGAAAACAACCGGGCCTGTAAAAATAAACAGGCACGTATGTAATAACTCAGAAGTAACCTGAGAGACTAGAAACCTGAAAAGCCAGTAAGAAGGCCCGAACAGGCAACAGGGTGGGTGCTGTGTCCCCCAATTAGAGGCTAAGAGAAAAGGAATTTACGGTGAGTACACAAAATTCTCCTTTTCTCCTTCGCCTCATTGGGGGACACAGGACCGTGGGACGTCCCAAAGCAGTCCCTGGGCGGGAAAAGAATACATTAGAGACTCTTATACAAGCTGCACCCTACCGGTGAGCTGCTGCCACCAGGGAGACGCATCAACTAGATCTGCATCTAATAAGGAAAGAAAATGAACACTGTGATGTTACACAACAGCGTAAGCGTACGAACACTGTGTTGTACCCCAACAGTGTAAAAGCTGAACCAGTTGACAGCCTCGGCCACCTACAGCGGAGAAGCCTGGGTCCAAAGGAGGTAGAATGCCCCCAGTTGTACGAGTGCATGCACGACCTTATACCAGACGTAAATGGTAATATTTGCAACTGCTAAACTTCCTGAATAGGAAGCCTGTACGTGTAAGCAGTTTGGCCAAGGATGACGGCATGCGCAGTCAGCGGCCCACCGAGAGGATGAAGAACAATCTGTCAGAGTTTCTTCGAAGGACAGAAGGAACTTCTGGAAGCTGCCGTACTAGACTCATAGACACGTAGAGTTCAGGCGAATCTAACGTGTGCCGAGCCATGTTGATACGGTGCATCAGTGCTGAACGACTGAAAAGGAGCCGGAACGGTGTGGTCTTTGTTTATATGGAATAACTCTACCAGCTTATGAAGAAAGAGGATACAGGTTGCATCCCAACCTATCTTGGCGACCACCGAAAAAAGGGGCGCTTCGAGGAGGCGCTAGGGTCAGAGACTCAACGGATAGAGGTAAAGGTAGAGGTAAAGTTAACACCACCCTTGGTAACAAAGGTGAAAGAAACTCTTGTGACGGTCTGAAGGAAGAATCCTGCAGCACATAGTAGACCGGGACAAAGTCCCATGTTACCAGCAGTTGTTGTAATGAAGGAGGGGACAATGCGTGAAAATGTCCCGGACGGAAGGTGCTACCCTGAGCCTACAGCCACGCAATGGAGGCGTAACCGAGAAGGTAGCATGGGGGTGTGCCCCTGAGGCACTCGAGGGAGAGAATCGATGTGAACGGAAACAGGTGTTTACCCCTGAGTCAAGGTTGTAGCCCCTGTTCGCGAAAGGAGAACTAGGTATCAGAGCCACAACCAGGTGTCAGGGCCACACTAAGAAGAATAGAGTTTCAGAATAATTTTTTTTTTTTTTTTTTCGAGAAAGGACCTCGGAAAGAGGGCCTGTACGGTCTGGACAATGCCAGGGAAAACCAGTGGTGAGTGAAAATAGGCCAGCATACTAAGTGCGCCTGGACCAAACCGGGGTCCTCTAGAGGACTAACGCCATTGGACCTGAACCTTGCCAAGGTCATTTGGATGATTGCAAGGCCGTGAGATTAAATCCTCGCCTCAGACTAAGAAAGAGAGGCAGAGGGGTATCCGCTCTCATAACTTGTGAATTGTGAGCTACAGCCCCGAACACAGGTACATGCTGTGTATTAGTAACGAAGAAGAGAAAAACCGGAGAGATCTGACATTACATGAGTGGTGGGGTTACAGCTGCGAGGCCCCAATGATGAGATACAAATCCCTAGGAGAATGATAGGCAGGGACGCCCCGAGGGTCGTCCGCTGTCCCGAGCCGTGTGAGAACAGGCCGCCACCCTCCCTCATAGAGGAGTGCGACAGTACGGCTTGTGAGAGGAAGGACTGGTGCTGTCACCAGTGAAGGTCAGCCTGAAAAACCTGACTGGAAAAAAGGGATCTGTTCGGGACTTGAGGAGAATCGTGTGGGGAGACCAGAGGAATGGTTGGTCAATAGGTAAACAACCCGTATGCCCAAACTTCACGGAGAGAGAAGTGATGGACTGAAGAGGGTCTGCGTCTGTGACGATGGCATCCAGATTGGAACTGGAGAAATTTTCTCGGTATGGAATAAGAAGGTAAGATGAGTAAGGGAGTTCACTGTGGTGTGAGCACCGCTGCGCAGTCCCAAAAGAACGCGACTTGATGAGTGTATCCTTGGTGAGCAACCAGGTTAAATGAGCTGGGAGGACCACTGCAGTGTGCAAACGCATCTGCGCAGCCTCCAAGTGAAAGAGCCTTGATAAGGAGACCCTCTAGGAAAGGGAGGGCAACTTGTCCTCGTGATTGAGAAATGGATATAATCACCGGTATCACACGGAGCCACCGAAGGGCTAGGTAGAGAGAACAAACTATGGAGCACCCGTGAATATGTAGACAAATGTGTTGACATTTGTGAAGGTCAGAAAACCTTTGTACTTCCATGGATGAAAGAAGTTCAGGGAGGTCGCATAACGTTTCCCCGTTTGGGGACTACAAGAGGACTTGATGACGATCAGAGAAGATATACATCCGCTTCAGCTGCGACCTCAATGCCATGAGGAAACGGATGGAAGCCTGAGGATTACTAAGGAAAGGCGTTGTTGCAACTCTGCATCCAGTTGTGGGAGCTGAGGAAGATGATTATCCGAAGTTGCTTGTAAAACGGTCCCATATTGGAGACGGTACTGTGCACGTGCTGCAACCCAATGTCCTGAAGAGACGGATGAGGAGACTAAGAAGTACCAAATAGTGGTGCCATCCATTGGAAACCAGATACCCAGCTGTGGGAGCTGGAGAGGATGAATATTCAGATCCGCGTGATAAGGAGTCTCATATGGAAGACGGCAATATAAAAGTGCTACAACCCAAGTGCCCGAGGAAGGCTAATGGGGAGACTAAAGGCTACTAAATCAGAGCGCCATGTACTGCAAACCCAGCTCCTACAGCGGGAATTGGGGAGGATGATTGTCCGGATCCACATACCAAGCTGTTCTCTATTGTAGAGGAACCAGGGGGGGACGATTGTCCAGATCTGCGAGCCAAGCAGTCCTGTATTGGAGATCGGAACACTTAGGAACCGTCGCCATAAATGATGTTTCTCAAATCAGGAGGGGAAACGTGGAGGTAACACCCCGCGTTGCCGCCTGTTGGTTTTGGGAGATCGGTACACACAGGTACCGTCGCCCTCCATCTTTCAGTACTCGTTCCTCTTGTGGCTAGATTGCTTGTCTAGTCTCAATGGCGCTTGAAGCCACTACGGCTGCTCCATCGGTTGTCATCTGCATTGTATGCTTAACCGACGGTCTGATGCATCCTTGCGAAGACTCTATCCTGGAGAGGAGGGAAAGTATCAGATGAATGTCTGAATCAGCTTTCAAAACAGTTCTTAGTTGAGGATCGGAACGCTGAGAAACAGTCGCCATAATGATGTCCCTCGGAGCAGGAGGGGGTACGTGGAGGTAACACTCCGCGTTCCCGCCTGTTGTTGGTTTTGGGAAATCGGTACGCATAGGTACCGTCGCCCTCTATCTCCTGTGGGTGATGGAGGTGGACTCCAGTCGGCACTGGGAGGATATTCGCTGTGAATGGGACATGTACATCTGAAGGACCGCCTGGATTGCGTGATGAATTGTTAGACATTTGTGCGGCCGTTTCCTTTCTGTGAATTAGTCCGTGAGACATGGGACTGTCCAAGGAGGAGAAGGTACAAAACTTGTTTGTTAATGGCCTGAGTAGGGTAATGACCTTGCCAAATGTGCGACATGTCCAGCCGGGCGAGCGTGGAAGATCAGGGCCCCAGTCTAGAGAGTAGATCTGACGGACAATGGCTAAACCAGTCAGCTTTCCCTGCAGTCTTTGTCTTAATATGCAAATAGAGTCTGTGGAGCTTCGGTTGGGAGTCTCAAAAACACAGATCTAGCCAGATATCCCTCTAAGGAAGACTCAGCTAAGGGGTGGCTCCTGCGGAGAACACCATAACCACCATGATAAGTGGCCCTTTTATTCAATATCCAGCTCCCTTACAAGCTTAGATATGACAAGGGAATACCAAGGCCAGGTATCCAACAACAGACAGCTGTCTTAATAGTGCATTCCGCTGCAGGCAACGATGGTAGACATGCCTGAGGAGGTGTGCTGTCTGTTCCATGGTTTTCCACGGTGCAAATCGGACCAGTCGGAGTCGCACGTTGGGCGACCCTGTAGGACCGGAGGTCTCGTCCCTGTACTGTGCTGTAGCATGGACGAAAAACCTGCCCAGTTATGTAAGGGGGAGAAATGGTAATCTAGTACTCGGTAGGAGTACTATTGTGGCAGTGAGGGTAGGAACTGCTGAAGGCAGAAAAGTTACATATAATGAAGTTCCTGCAGTGACACATATAATGAAGTTCATTGCAGTCACACTCCCTTGTGAAGTACAGGGGAAGAAGGGGATGATCCTAAATGTGAAGGCTTGATATCCCTATAGACGTGTGGCCCTTGGAGGGGTTCACCGAACACCCGGCTGGGAATCACCAGCCTGGCACTGTCCTTGGGGCCATAGTGTCCCTGGTGTTGACCCACAGCTGCCCCCCCAAGCTACATCTGCAGCCATGACTAGTGTAGACATGATAAACAGGGCTGTGTAAGCAGAAGAGCACTTACCCTGCTTGCCACATTGTTGCACGTCCAGGGTCCGGTTACGTCCGGGGTCGGGTATGCAGCGACGCCAGCTCGCCTAAGTAGTTGCCCCTCGGGGACAGAGTATACAGCGGCGCCATGATGTATACGGGCGGAAGTGGCGACCGCTGACATGGAGGAAAGGGGCGGGCCAGCTGACAGGGCGCGCTGGGGGATCACGCGATGCGCGAGAAGCGCGAAGAGATAACCGTTCCGCCCCCCTCTGACGCGTCCTAGGCGGGCTCTGCCTGAGTTGCGCGTCACGCGAGGGGCGGAAAAAGGCGGGGACTCTCGAGGCTAGGCCGAAGCCGGGGCCTGGAGTAATACGCGGCCCCGGCAAAGAGGGTAGGCCGGCGCGGAGGTCCTGCCAGACCCGGAGACAAGGCAAAGGCCAGATTGCTGCTGCACCGTGGGAGGAATCCCGGGTGCAGAGAGCCATCGGTGTCCGGGTCCTGTCGGGATAGAGGCCGGAGGTATGCGGCCGCTGTAGGGCAATGTGGGAAGGGGGCAGCAGGGCTCCAATGCCATGGGGAAACGAGTACCTGTGGCTGGCTCCTCTACCCGGAGTCCCTGTGAGGGGAGACTGGGGAGGGCAATGTCCGTCCTGCGTGTAGGACCGACCGGCCTGCGTGCTGCCATCCAGAAACCTGTAAGGATAGTATCTGAAGATGGAGAGTGAGATGAGACCTCCGTCCCTCAACCCAGGGCTCAGCTATGAGGCCTGGGGAGGTCTGTAAATAAAGGAGTCTGACTGAACCTTGGCCCGGGTTCTAAGATGAAGCTGGGAAGGAGACGATTAGGTTCTATAAACTCAGAGCCCATGTGGGGAGCTGAGAAAGATTCTTCTTTTTCTTAGGAGTTGTAGAAAAAAAGGGAGGAAGAAAAAGAAAATTCTAATAAATCTATCTAGAAAAGGGAAAACAATAAAAGAGGTCTGCCTCCTGAGCGACACTAAGCAAAACTGGTGAGGCAGTGTCTGCCCCAGGGGTGTATGCTGAAGAGGAGGAGCCACTTTAACTCTTTTGCAGATTCTACTTAGTGTCGCCTCTAGTGGACAGCAGCATAACACCCACGGTCCTGTGTCCCCAATGAGGCGAAGGAGAAACACATTTTTATATTTTTTTTTTTGTCATTTGAATGGATGAAAAACTAAGTTGATATGCTGCAGATTTTGACACTACCAGCTAGTTAGAGCAGTAATGATCTGTATGGTCCAACTACTATTTTACTAAGAAACAGACTTTCTATACCATTCCAAAACATGGAGAGGTTTTCCACCTGCATGAAAGTTTTAACAAACAGCTGTCAGTGGTATGAAACAAAAGGAAAGTTAAAATTATCAATCCCTTACTGCTATAATGGCAACATATTCATGATAGATTTCATGGTGAAACAAAATCCCAATGACAAAGTAGAATAGAACTTGCTTGTTCAGTTGCTGCTGATCGCTGAAAGGTAAACACCTAGTAAACATTTATTGGGGCATTATTATGTATTTATTGTACAACAATTATGTACTAGTATTGTGGTCCTTGGACCGCATCTACCTCCTAATGAGACACTAAGCAAAAAAATGGTGAGGCTGGAGCCAGCCAGGGTGTATATACTGCGGGGGAGGAGTCGCACTGTTTTCTTGTTTTTTAGAAGTATACTTAGTGTCGCCTCCTAGTGGACAGCAGCATAACACCCACGGTCCTGTGTCCCCCAATGAGGCGAAGGAGAAAACTAAGCCTACATAGAGTGAAATGACAAGTCAGGTCACCTCTGATGTGCTCCCCAGACAATCTGGCTCTCAGCATCTCCAGATCTAGACAGTGCTTCTTCTTTAACGTCTCTATCTCAGATGTGTACTTTTCAGTCAGATCCATCTTAACATTTAACACATCCTCCTTGTACTGAAGGCTAAGGGCTGCACGTAGGTTCTCTAACTCCTGCTTGTGCTTCTCTTCTACGTGAAGTCGTGAATAAGCAAGTTCTTCCTGTCCATGAGAGAAAAAAAAAAGGAAAAAGGAAATGTACAACCACAAAAATAAACTGAAACAATGCAGGTGAGGAGTAAAGGACAACAAACTAACCTTGTACTCACCCGTATCAGACTTTTGATTAAAGTTACATACAGCAGGGAGGGGAGAAGGAACGGACGAGTCATTTCGTGCTTTACTTAGCGCTTCCACTGGTCCTCAGTGGTCCTTGAGGACCAGTGGAAGCGCTACGTAAAGCACGAAACGACTCGTTGTCCGTTCCTTCTTCTCCCTCCCTGCTGTATGTAACTTTCCACCATTAATTAAAAGTCTGTATGCATAAAGTCTGATACGGGTGAGTGCACCTTTTTCTTTGAATATTTGTTTATATGATGTATCTTTAAAGGTAGTACCCCAGGACTATGATTTGCACTTGAATGATATGCCATTTGATTATAGTGAGACTACAGCGCTATTAGCCCTTATTGTGCAATTAGTGCCCAGCTTTCTTGTTTATAATTAGCAACTAACTTGTGTTCTTCTAGCTGGTTTGTCAATTGCTGCAGAAACTCTAACTTTTCACTTTCAAAAGACTCTTCTAAAGTCAAAGTAGAGCAGTTGAGAGGAGTCATTTCCACTTCTCGTCGTCATTCATTTCTCGCAGGCGCTGGTGCAGTATCTCCAGCTCTTCTCTGTAGGTCTCCTCTGCAGAGCTGGACTTCTGCTCAAAGTAAATCCGAAGCTCTTCCATCTCTTTTTCGTGTTCAGCTTTAAGCGTAGCCGTTCCTGCTCAAAGCCTTTCCTCATCCGCTCAATTTCTTCCAACTGTGTGGAACGGGCAATGAGCTGTTGCTTTAACTCTAAAACCATAAAATACAGATATATTTTATTATACACAGTTGATGGAAGAAACTAAAAGGCGCTAAAAGCGATTATAAGCGTACCATTAAGTTCTTGGCGACTTGCTTGGACCTGTCAACCTGAGACCATAGAAGTTGGTTTCTTCACTAGACTTAATTTTAACCTCACTATAATTCATCTGCAAAGTGTTTGTTGGAAGAAATTGACATATATTAGAAAAAAAAAAAAGAAACAAAAAAAATTATTTATATTATATCTATAAATCTAAATTTACATTGTGGAAGACAAGAATACATTGACTTTAATTTAATACCTGATACTGACATAGTTATTCAGAATTTCATTCTCCTGTTGAGGATTGACCTGTACTTGTTCATTGTCCGGGTCTGGTACAAATGCGGTTTATAAAAAAAAAAAAAAAAAAAAAATTACCCTGTAGATATCACATCTAGAAACAGTAATATTTACTACGAGTACTACATTGATCCTGAACACTATCGCCAACCTCTCATCTTGGCTGTTTAGAAGGTTCACTAAATGTATTGATTAAAGTCGCAAATTGCAGATAGAAATGGCTCGTGCAATAATTAGTCTGTAAACCAGACAAAGTCAAACTTTTACTTTTCCCACATGGACTTCTAATTCGCTCATGTGAGCTTAGCTTAACGCTCAAGGACAATTTCCTTAAGAAGCTTATTTAAAGGGGAAACAAGGGAGAGGGTGTTTTTTTTGTACTGTCCCTGCACTCTACATGATGAATCTGAGCTGTCCACTACAGTTCTAGGATCTATAGATCGCTTATTAATCAATAAAATCATATCTGCTCCTCAGCCTCATCCTTCCCTTTGGGGACATGGAGAAGATTCAGTCCTGCTGCTGCAGAGATCAGTAGTCATGTCTGGGACGTGGACGTTGGGGGCTACATGCTCACTTACATTCTGCCCCTCAATACTTCTGTATGAACAAGGGTGTGGCAGGGGATGGCACAGACACGTATGTGTATTTATCAGGAATCTGGATATGGGGAGACCAAGGCAGTGCTGAATAAACCAATGCAGTGCTCTGCCTCTGCTCCTAGCCTGATACATGGCAGTACACATTATGCACCATCATAAGTGTACAGGAGAGGATCACAGAGTGTATTTATCTTCTTGGTGACATGATTGCTACTAGAAGGGAGAACACCCGTTCTTACATTACATAGGATTATATCAGGGTCTGGATTGTAGCGTGACCACGGGGTCGGCGGCCACGCCCCCCATTCATACAGAATTATGAAGGGTCAGGAATGTAAAATAAGTATGTAGCCACCAGCATCCACACTCCCTGCTCTCAGTAGCAGCTTGACGGAATCTTCTCTCTATCCCAAAGGGAGGGGCGAGTGCTAAGGAGCAGATATAACTTCATTGATTTATAAGCAATCCATAGATAATAGAACTGTAGTATACAGTCTAGCTTCATCATGTAGGAGGGCAGGAACAGTACAAAACGATTCTTCATCCTGGAGTTCGCCTTTAACCCAAAAAAAAAAAACAACAAAAAAAAAAAACAAAACAAAAAAAAAAAACACACTTTTTTTTTTAAATTACACCGCCTACTATTTCCACAATAGCCAATGTTTGCTGCTAGCACCAACACAATGCTATGCATCTGCTGTGGAGTCCTCCCATACTCATTGGCGAACAGTCAACCATCACCAGCAGGTATATTGAGGGCAGGGCTCTCACTCATGAACATATAGGACTCTAGTAGGGACCCAGGAATGACAGCCGGCAGCTGATAAGATGAGATCATATAAGAAACCGTGAAAAAAATCAAGTCAACTTTACATGGCAGCATAACTGGTAACAAACTCCTTTTATTCAGAAAAAAAAGCCCACACTCATTGAGGAGCAGCAGCATGCATGTTTGTCTCCAGCTTCTAACTGCAGAAGCACAGGCAAAGAGGAAAATTGGATTCCCCATTTACTATTCCATTCAATGGAGATTTCAGGTATTAAACCATATGACCGAACAATTATTACCATCTAGAGATATTAGCTAGGATACAACTTTAATATATAAAATGACCCTGGATTCATATGACTGGTGCATAGCAGGCTATAAATGTAAAGGTTAAGAAATGCTAACTGCAGAAACAGAGCTTGGTCATATCTAATATTTTACCCTTCTGCTGCTGGTGACTGGACTGTCTTAATTGTTCAGGACGCTCTTCTCTAGCCCCTGTCTCCTTCCCACGTTGATCCTGTAGCCCTGTACATTTTGTTCTTCTGTCAACTCGGGAGATATCTTGAGGATTCAGATTTTCTGCATGGTTTAACTGTTCGCTAAGCTCTTTGCATTGCTCCAACCACAATACTTTCTTTGCATGAATTTTCTCAATCAGACAATACCATTTTTAAGCAGTTCTTGGTGTGTACACGACTCTTGGGGGGCAGATTGCAGCAGAAATTCATCACTTTGCATTGCTGGAAAGATTGAATAAACTGTTTCTTCCATTCCGGATTCTCCTGCACATAAAAGATCATTCGTTTCTGGATTTCGATAAGCTGCTGCGCTGTAACTCCAGTATTTGCTTTGCACATTCCTCTGAATTTGTTTAACTGCTTGGAATGCTCTTCTTGTTTCAGTAAGGAGTTCTGTAACAGTTCCTCTCCAATACGTTTCAGCTCTTGTGAATGCTGATTGACAGGAGATCCAATTCCTGAGAATGTTGGTCTCTTGCTTCTCCCACTCCTCCTTTTCCATTATATGATGCTCTTGGATTTCTTCAATTTCCTCGTTCTGTTTCTCTTGTAGTTGCTTTATTCTTTTGAATGTTCACCCTGAAGTTGTGCAATTTCTTATTCAATCGTTGTTCAGTTGATTCTCCCATTCGTTTTTCTCCTGGAGATGGGTATTCTCTTGTTTTTCGTGGGTAAGAAGATCCTGAAGCACTTTCATTTCTTTTGAATGACCACCCTGCAAGGCAATATTCTCATCGGAGTGTTTCTGTGGGAAAGCTGATCAGTCTGATGTGAATGTAGTTGGTCATCTCCCTCAGTTTTTCCCAGTTCTGGAAACGTTTGCTTTCTTGACTTTCCCATTCTGTTTTCCAATACAATGATCATGATCCAGGATTTCTAAATCTTTCTTTGGTCTTGTAGTTTTGATTCAAGAGACTCAATTTGTCTTGAAAGTTCTTCATTTTGCTGTAATGTGGAGAACAGTTTTTTCTGCATCTGTTCAATCTCTTCCAAATGTTTAGCGTTCATTTCATTCAACTCAGTCCTCCGCTCGTCATTTTCTTCTTCCATATTTAACATCTCCTTTCTACACCTGTCACTTCCCTCTAGAGAATCTTTGAGTTGTTGGGAGAGTATATCTAGCTTTATTTCCCCACTGTTTTCTTTCCTCTAGATGCAAATTTTCCATTTCTTGTCTCTCCTGAATATGTAGGCCCTTCAAGTTTGGACCCTTAACTAAACTTTGCTTTCTAATAGTCTAAGTTCATTGGACTTTGTCTTAATTTCGTTTCTGCTGCTTGCACATCTTCTGCATACACTCCAGCTCAGTTTTTTGTTCTTCCTTCCCAATTCTAAGTGTCTATTGCACGATTTTCCTTTAGAAGCTCAATCTCTTTCAAGTGTTCTGTTGCTGTTGTGAGATTTCCTTTGAGAGCTCTTTCGTAAAGTCTCTAAAGCCATTTTCTGTGCTCTTCCCGTAATGCTCTACTTCAAATTGATTTTGCTCTGAAGGATCCCCTAGGTCTTTGTGCCCACTTGTTATTCAGCTGCTCGCGAAGCTGTACAAGGCATCCTCCTTTCTTTCAGCAAATTCGACTGACTTAGTTCAAGGTGTGCAGTGTGCAGGTTGTTCAGACTCAGACGCATGGCTTCCATTTCTATATTATGTGCAGACTGGAAAGAGGAGAACACAAATTAAAAAACACGAAAAATCATTACCATAGGTTAACAGGTCAAGTGAAGATCATGTCCCCCTACATTATATACTTCATTTGGTGTCGAGAGTGGTTTATGTCCCCTGCTAATATTGTTAATTTACTATTTATCCAGGGCACAACTGCAAAAGCACTTCAATTTATGACTATAACATGACTAATCAACGTGAACAAAAATACCTTTACACTTATTATCAAACAAAAACACTGGGAGGTATAAATATTTGAAAGACGTTTAAACAGAAACTACTCACAAAAACACTAAATAAGCATTAAAAAAGACTAAAAGTGGACTAGATTATTTAAAAAAATATAATATATATTATAAGGGGTTGTCTACTATTAGGACAACCCCTCGGATTCCACAAGTGGCTCCTGAGCTGCAGGTTGGGGACCCTGCTATATAGTGTAGCCAGAAGCATAACTAGAACAGGTGCAGTGGTTGCAATCGTCCCCGGGCCCTGAAGCTTAGGGGCCCCAAAAGTCACTTTGCCCTACAGAAAAAGACTATTGCTATTAAAGATTTGTAATAATTGGGGGCCACGTTGGAGCTTTCGCATCAGGGCCCTTGAATTTCAAGTTACGCCAATGTGTGTAACACTAACATACTGGGTCTGCGCAGTCTCCATACTATGGGCCTTTTCTAGCTGTTGCGCCAGTTCCTCCAATCTTCGTTTCTCTGTGTTCAGGTCAGAACAGGCCTTTTGCAGATCTCTTTCATGACTGGATTTCAGAAGGCAATTTCACTTTCCTTCTCCTTCAGAAAACAAGGTTATTAAAGCTTTAGTTTAGCACAAAATAAATCAGAATCCTGATTACTACTCGGCAACAAATACTGATTTAGTGCTGCAATCTGCTCCCTCCAGCTCTTCGGAAAATCCATCCTTTTTTCAAAGTCTTCATTCAGTTGATTCACTAAAGAGAATTTAGATGCAAAAAGAATCAATATTTACATAAACAAAACAAAATTTGCATTATATCCAGGAACAGCGAGTTGTCCTGTGTTAGCAGTTCTGCCCATTGGACTGCTGACCAGCAATATCAGAAAAAACCCATACCAACCCATACGTGCTACCTCACTGAGCAGTATGATGTAGGGGAAGAGACCCCGATTCCAGCAATGTATTACCTACTGTGCTGCAGTATTGTTAAATCCGTGCTTTTCTGCAGCAGATCTTTCAGTTCTCTGAATGCTGGCTCAGCGTAGCCCTGCTACACCCTGATGGGTAGCCTTTCTACCTATACACAGTGTACCCAGAATGCTGCTAATCAATACTGGGGGCAGGATTATAGAGCTCACGAATATGGAGGACTGCATGACAGCAGTGAATCTCCCCACTCATACATCAGTGATTTTCAAAACTAAAACAAGCAGCCCATTAAGTGACATCACTGGAATCAGGGTCTCCGTCTCCACATCATGCTGCACTCAGATTAGATGGTATGCTCGTAATGAACCTGTCCTGTCTGAAAAGTGATGTGTACTTCACCCTAATCCTAACTGGAGTAAGGGCCACTTTAACACACCAACTTATCTGTCCAACGTCTGACCAACTTGCTGGCTGCAGTGAAATCATGGACACATTGCTCCATTTGTACACAGCCAGAAAATGGAGCAATGTGTCCATGATTTCACTGCAACCAGCAAGTTGGTCAGAAGTTGGACAGATAAGTTGGTGTGTGTAAAGTGGCCCTAAGACTTGTGGAGTATTCTTCATGGATCTGATGTATATGGGTTGCCACAATTATGTCCCACGCCAGCTCCACCCACTTTGTCAGGGCTGGGCAAAAAATGGTGCAAGACAACCACAATGTTAGCACAGCTCATTATACACCACAAGGTTTCCATTTTTCAAATCTTTTTACTCCAGAATTCTGGTGTAATCGCTTTGACGAACCTAGCCCAATGTCTGAAGTTTCTGAGCCATAACAAAGGTGTATTCCATTTCTAAGATCCAATGCCAACACGTAGGTGTATTAGCAAATATCTCAAATTAGAAGTATAGCATAGTTCTCTGATTAGCCATGTCTCTTACCTCATATGCAGGTTAGGCATCCATGGTTACAAAACACTCATGTAGTGAGTTAGTTGCTAGAGGTCGTAACCATCAATACTAAGCTACTGCAATGCCCTGCAGATGAGATAAGCACAGCTAATCAGGAGAACTATGTATATTTCTAATTGGAGGCATTTGCTAATGTTGCCATTATTACACTTACTACATATTGGGATAGGATCTTTGAGATTGGAATAACCCTTTAAGTACATTTATATCTGACATCCAGCAGCTGAATGAATTTGGCACATCCAGATTGCTATAAGACGCCAGCCTTGATGAACTGACCCTAATGTTTATACAAGGTAGAGATGACAATCAGTGTACGTTGTAACACAACACTAACCTCTTCTTGTAGCTTGTTCTCTAGATGCTCCTTCTCTTGCCTTAGTAAGGACACTTCTTCACGCAGGTTCTCTTCCTCTGATAAAATTCAGTTTCCTTTGCCTTTATAGCGTCTTGTAGCATCTGTTGTTCTACACCTTTGGAGTTTAGTTTATTATCAATTCTTGACGTTCAGACTCTCGGGCCATTTCTAAATTTTGCAAATTCTGGCCAAGATTTGATTGTGAATCTCTAGATTTTTACACAAGTGAACTGTGTTTTCCAGCTCTTTTTCTACTGCAGACAGCCTATTTTCTAAGGTAGTTTTATCTTCTGTAAGACGTGCCAAGTATTCCTCATTGGCAGATTTTTGCTCCTGGACCCCTCTCAGGAGTTGTTCTTTGTCTATTATCTGCTTTCTTAGATTATCCCTCTCAGACTTTATTTCCTCTAACACTCTCAGCTGTTCTTCAGAGCACTCTTTCTTCATTATATTTTCCATTTCTAATTTAGTAGCTGCAAGTTCATTTGTCACATCTCTCCACTTCTGTAAAGCTTCAGCCAGAGCCTCGGAGCTCTTCTGTAACTGTTCTTCTTTGTCCCGTAGCCTTTCCATTAAGGCTGAGCATTTCTGACTCATATCCTCTACCAGCAAAGTGCTAAGCTCAGTATTCTCACTAGGCTTAGTATTGCTGGAAAGATAGACAGCAAAAGACTCTGGATCTAGAAGAGTACCCAAGGTTGCACCCCCTGCTAGGACACCGTAATGGGCATTGGAGAAGAAAGAAAATTAATATTTCTCCCAAGGTAGAATTCAAACTTTGCTCTAGTATAAAGTCACTATCAGCTCAAATTACTGTGTTCACTCAAGTCTACTTGGCTATTGTTCAGGTCAAACAACTGATTGGGGATCAAGTATTTGTCCAAAGAAGTCAATGCAGGTGCAGCAACTTCATCTTCAGTTTTGTGAAGTTCGACTGCCTTTGAATTCTCAAGTTCCTTTCTAGCTTTAACCCTGCTCAGGTTCTTCTTAAGATCTTCTAACTCGTGTCTAAAATGATCAACTCTTGTACCTTGATTTGTTATTGTTAAATCATCTATTCCTGAGAATAGTCTTCAGAGTCCTGAAGTTTCAGGTACTTAAAGACAGTTGGTTTTGATCAGTTTCATGTTCATCAAGGCTCCGTACCTTCATATGATACATCTGTACATCTCTCTCATGCTGCAATTTTATGGCTTCATCATTTTCGGCTTCTAATCTCAAATTATTTTTAAGATCACGAAGCTCTTGGTTCAGACGGTCTTTCTCGTGCTTGTCTTGAGCTGCGATCTCCTCCACTTGTTGCAGTTTCAAAGTAAGATCTGCTACAGTGTCATTGTGCTTTTGTTCCAGGAAGATCTTTCCATTTCGAACGCCAGCATTTGTTCTTTAATCTTCGTGCGTAAACTTTCTCGAAGAGTTTCCGATTCTGCAAGTCTTTCTTTTAAATCTACAACAAGAGCAGCTAAAGTGACAGTATCCATTTCATTGGCTTTACGGGTGGAATCTCCATCTCCAAGGTCACTACCAAGACTGGTCAATAATTCTGCTTGAATGGAAATCTCATGTTTAGGCTGTGTGAATTCCTGATTTCTACTACAAAGTTCTTGTTGCAAAAGAGATACGGATTTTTCAGACTTTTCCAGCTTTTCTTGTAAAACGTCAAGCCTTGACTGTTGCTCCTGCATCAAATGTTCAAGTTTTTCCACTTCATTTTCATTTTCTTTAGCTTTCTGTAGGAAAATAAAATGGTCATTGTGAGCAGCTGGCCATGGACTAAATACTATTGGACCTATGGACATAAAGCAAACTTTTTACAGCACAGACCACTAGTTACAGCAATATTGTTGTGTTTTATTGGAGATTGAAATTGTGTAGCTTAAACAAACAAGTTAAAGGGGGGAAGGAGATGTATCAGAGTGTCACTTTCCAGCCCGGTTTCATAGACCATAATGTTAATCAGGTCTATATTACCAGTCAATGTCCTGCATCTGGTTTGGGGGTCTGGGGTCTTTTCTTCCCCCTGCAGGGAGCCTCCTGGATTAACATTTTTTGCTGACTGGCTGGAGACTTCACAGAAACTTATTACCCTTTGAATTAGATGTACCTCATGGTTAAGGGGGGAGATGTGCATATATTTGCCTATTCAGGGGCTGACCCCAGAAGAGTTATAAAAAAAAAAAACAAAAAAAAAAAACATGTTTGTTACTTAGTTTGTGCTGTGAATTGAGAGGGAGGGGATCAGTACTGAGGCCAGGTCCCGAAGCTTATGGAAGAACTATAAAGTTTGGAGCTAGATACATATGATACGGTTGCAATATCTACAGTCTGGATTTGAGGAACTATTCTATAGATCATTCTTGCCGACTAAACCTGGATACACATGCTACGGTCATGATATGTAATGTCTGGATTTTAGGAGCCATCCCAAGGACTATTCTTGCCGAGTGAACCTGGATACACAACCAAACTGTCATGATATCTGCCTTCTGGATTTTAGAGACTAACTGAAGGACTATTGTTATTGGCCGATTTCTGCCCTTGTGGAATGGGGTCATCGCACTGTAGCCATCTACCTGGGGCTGCAGCAATATAATGTATGGATACAAATACAAATTGTTACCTGCCTAGGCGATTATGACAACCCACGTCGTCAGATCTTCACAGTCATCAAATGATTTATGAAGGGTTATTGTGTAAGTGAGTGCAATATTTCATCTTAATAAATAAAGACACACAGGCAGTTTTTTTCCTGCACAAAGAATAAATCCTACCTTCTGAGAGTTTTCCAATTCCATTTCCAGTTCTTGCGCCCGTTGGTCTAAACTGATTCATGCGCTGTGTCTGGTTCACAAGACTCTTCTGCAGTAGAGACAGATGTTGTTCAGCTTCATATAGTTCTGCTTTTCCTGGAATGTTACCTTTTAAAACCTTACTTGCCTTAAAAGAGACAAAAGGAAACTATATCAAATGATAATATATTCGCAAACACTAACATTACATTTGGAAATCAAAAACAACGTTTGGGCCAATTCAAAGCTTTTTCCACTGAAAATCCTAGGGTCACTTTTCTGCAATTTGGATATTTTTCGATCAAACGAAACCTAGTTTTTGTTTTAACCTCCCTGGCGTTATCAATAGGTCAGGAATTTTGTGCTAAAAGCGGGCTTACCCGCAGTTGCGGCAGATGCGGTGAAAAAAAACGCATCTGCCGCACTTGCCGCATAGCCGCTGCACTTGCGGCGCGGTTGCGGTAATCGCCATAGTAAGTATAGGGGGACTTGCGGCAGATGCGGCAAGTGCGGTTTTGCACTTGCGGCAGGTGCGGCAAGTGCGGTTTTTTCGCGGCCGCACCTGCCGCAAGTGCAAAACCGCACTTGCCGCATCTGCCGCAAGTCCCCCTATACTTACTATGGCGATTACCGCAACCGCGCCGCAACCGCGGCGGCTATGCGGCAAGTGCGGCAGATGCGGTTTTTTCACCGCATCTGCCGCGACCGCGGGTAAGCCCAAGCTGGACTCGGGGTTACCGCTTCTAGCAGTAACTTTTAACCCCGAGGCAGGCTCGGGAATACCGCTAGGCAGGTTAAGCCTAAAGCATTGTTAGTTATGCAGAACTGTGCAGTATGATAATGCTATTAATCTGCAGATATAGCATAATTCTGCAGTTTAATATAGTTAAGGTGGTGCCAATTGACCATACTAAAAGCACAGCTCCTGAGAAGAAAAAAAAAAAAAAATGTCTCCCACGACCAGTCAACTTGAAGCAATTACAGTCACCGCTCAGAGCACTGACAGACAATCGGCTATGCAGCATATAAGTAAATGCCGGAAAGTGCTTGTAGCCACCACTTTCAGTGTTCTTAGTTATGCTTCACACTGCGGGTTACATCCAATCCGAGGCTGTCCATGTAAACCGGACAGCCCCGGACCGGTTTTTGGCCCCATAGTAGGCTATGGGGCCGGATAGAAGCCGGATGGCAGCTCTCTGCCATCCAGTTTCTATCTGTCCAAGACAATCCGGGAGAATTCAGTATTCTCCCACGGACACAAACGCTGCTTGCAGCATTTTTGTGTCCCGAGTGGAGAATATCTCCTCTAATTGGCAATTCCCTGATTCTCCCGGATTCGTGGCAATTCGGCGCTCCCTGACATGGGAGCCTATGGGGCCGGATTGCACCGGTCCGGGAATCGGACCCCTGCGGCCACACGCCGCAGTTAGTTCAGGACCGCGGCTAGCTCCCTGCGAGCCGCGGTCCTGATTCATCAGTGGCGGCAGCTGCATGCGGGTGCACGCCAGACCAGAGGGCATATAAGCCCTCCGATTCTGTGTGCTGATCCGATCCAGGGCTGTCAGGTTCATCCTGACAGCCTCAGATCGGATCTGACCGCAGTGTGAACTCAGCCTTAGCAGTGACTAATTGCTTCAATCACAACTGAAAGCTCCTAGGAGAAATCAAGTTAATTTTCTCTCGAGTTACGCACTTTCAGTATTTGCAGATTAAACATATATCCGTATGCCAATAGTGTTAACATACTGGCAGATTCCCTTAAAGCACCTTTGCTCTTTAAATAGAAAATCCAGTAATAAGGTTTCACCACTATGGCGGTGAAGGAAGTGATGGGCGCTTTCTATTTTGTCCAGTTTGAAAACTGCATTTTAAAGTCGTAGATGCAAGTCTGTGTACATCCATTCTGATGAAGCATGGCTACCGAGCTATCAAACTAGCTAACGCACCACTTCCATAATGCGTTGGTGTTGAAAATTTGTAAGATGCTTGTGGAGGGCAAAGCTCCAAGTAGAAGACATTTACAACTCCTCTCTTCATTTGGTAACAGATATTTATAAAACTCATAATTGTTGCAATACTCACATTTTGCAGCTGACTCTGAATAGCTTGAATCCTGCTGGATAGGTTTAGCGTTTCATCTTCTATTTCCTCGCCACTCAAGTTACTGGATATCTGGGTCATGTAATCGTCCCAATCATTGTCAGCCGTCTGCTTCGCCTATACAAAAATAATAACTAATAAGTGCCAGACTGCTAACCCCAAGAAAATGAAATGGCAACGCTACAGCCACCGCGTTCAGCATCTCTGCTTATTTATAGGGCACGAGTCACTGAGCTCAGTGATTGCCTGCAATGAGGCCAAGTGCGTTGTGTTATCACACTGAATTGCACAAATATTTATAAAAAAAAAAAAAAAACTTGATGTGATGTAGGATTCTTGATGTGGGATGTAATAGTATGTTGCACATCTGGTGCAGGCATGTAGAGTGTGTTGGATTTGAGCCCATACTGTACCCAGTAGTTGCCTAACTGTTAATTTGGCTTGTGTTTTGCTGTATTTTGTGGCCAGGTGATTGAATGATGCATGATGAATAGACAAAAATGTGCATCATCTTCTGTGATTCATTCACTGTACCATACTGGAGGGTGGAAGAGTCATTCATAACTACAACTCAACCACAAGAAAAAAAAAAAAAAAAGTCTCATACGGTCAATATAGATGTATTTCAGCACCAAATATAAACCTGCTATAGTAAAAGCATGTCTATTGAGCTGCCAATTGACAGTGCGATGACATCCATTACCTGAATTTCTCCAACTTACAAAAGGAGCCATCAAGCAACAGAAAGCTGGCAGCTCTCAACTACACAGACTCAGACTCAGGCTCCTACCTGATATCTCACTATTAAACCTGCAAAAAACAAAAATTTTTTCTAATCAAAAACTATTTGCAGTATAAACAACCATAGTACCTCATGTAGGAGATCTGCTGACAAATTATCTTTCAGTGGCGTCTGCAGCTCTGAGAAACCTTCTGCACAAGCACCACTGTCATTGGATTCAATCCGAGCTTAGCTTCCATGTCTGTCATCTTGTCCTGCCATTCAGACACATTCAATAAGATGGTTAGGATCTATTTTGCCTTCTATTCTCCCAAATACTAAGCTGCAGTGATATTTCAATGCCCAGCTTCTTTAGAAGCCACTTTCAACTGCTGCTCAGCAATATCCCTGCACTGCATAGATAGCACGACTTTCTGCCTTAGCCTCTCTACTCATCCTTCAATGCAGAGAGGGGAATAACCATACAGGTCTTGCTGAGCAGCAGTTGAATGCAGTTTCTAAAGAAGCATGAACTGTTCATTGAAACTGCACTGTAGTATAGCCTATGGGAGAAAATGAGGCGAATAAATTTCTTTTCACAGAATTCAATCCTAAAACAATTGCTTTTGCTGACTAATGCCAACAGGGGTCTGTCTGCCGGCCAGAAATGATTGGATGTGGAGCTTCATAATAGGAGGCAGATGTGCCGTACCTGGCTATGACCACCATTTCAGCTGTGCTACACAGCTTTGAAACAATAGTTCCAACTGGTGGCAGCAGAGGGAAAAGCTGATAGTCAGGAGTGCCGTGTGGTGCACTCCAATAATCAGATATTGATGACCTCAAAATGGGTCATCAATGTCATCTTCCCAGAAAACTCCTTAAGTTAATAGAAGCTATTTGTATAGAAAAACCAATGAGACCCTTCATTGAACAAATCACCAGGGGACGCACATCTCAGATGCACTGGCCATCCCAGTATAGCCTATTCTAAGGCTAAGTCTGGGGAGCCCACTTTGCATGGCTCCGGACAAACTACCAGGTAAGGAAATGCTGCAGACCACTATCCTTCTGCAGTGCAGAAAATCTGCAGAAGGGACTTCATATACTTTGTTCTCAAGGATCGATGTGTCCCAGAAGTTTTACTCAACACCAATCAATAAATTGGATCATCACTTTTGTTATTTGTAAATTTAAAGGGAACCTGTCAGGTCCCCATGTCCTCTAAAATAGCAGCATTCAGTTCTGTATGACCAAGTTGCCTGCCTTACCAGCACGGTATAATGTTATTCACTCAACTAAATTTAAATAAACAAATTAACTAGTCTATGGGGCATTGTTTCCCCAGATTAGACAGCCTCTTTCTAGGTTAGCTCGCCCCTGTGTGCGTGTTAACATGATTTGCACATTGCCAGCGCCTGGGAATCTTGCACATGCGGGCAGCTTTGTTCCCTTACATGGAGCTTCGCTGAAACAGGGTGTACTCATCCCAGCTTCAGAGAGGCGTACTGCGCATGATTGGAAGAATAGCTCCTGCACTTCCAACCTCATGTGTAGTGCGCTTCTCTGAATCCGGCTTTAGATCTTGCGTGCATGCGGAAGATTTCCAGGAACTGGTGGCGACACTGGCTTGTGGAACCACAGGGGCGCGATTACATGGCAAGAGTTTCCCGGACTAGTCGGCCTTAAAGGGAACCCGTCACCCCCTTTGGGCATTTTAAACTGTGCCCACCATTTGTAACAGGGGTTCCTGTAACCCCTCTATGTGCCCAGACATCCCCTGCATACTGAGAAATGCACTTTTATTCTCTCCCGTGCTGTATGATAATTAGCGTTCAGGAGGGATTCCTCTATTTGATCCTCACCACCCTTGCCTGGAATACCCGCTAAGCTGTTTTGAAATTTCCCCCCCCCGTGTATGGCCGTTGATCAACAGGCAACCTCGCGTCTGCGCAATGGAGCGGGACACCGTGCTCCATTGAAGATACACAGTGCCCGAAGTCTTGTGAGACTTCACAAATCTACCGAGACTTCGGGCACTGTGTATTTTCAATGGAGCACAGTGACCCACTCCACTATGCAGACGTGAGAATATGCCTGTCAATCAACACCCATGGTGAAAAAGAGGACATTCCGTGTTCCCATCTGATGGTGGTTGTGGGAGAGCGGTGCCCTTACAGGAGCAGTCGCCCATCTAAAATCTTCATCTGTTTATAAAATTGCAATAAAAAGTAAAAAATCTAAAATAAAAGTAAAAAAGAATGTGGGTCTGTAGACCACATCTGCCTCCTACAGACACTAAGCTGAAACTGGTTTGGCCTGGCCTGGCCCAGCCAGGGGGTAAATACTGCAGAGGAACTAATCTTTTTTGTATTCACTTAGGGAGAGTGCCCACAGAACGTTTTTTGCTGCGGTTTCTGCCTGCGGTTTACCATTGGTTTTTTGGTAATTTATGCTAATTTGTTCCTGCGGTTTTGATTCCCAGCAAAACCAATGTGTTTTACAGAAACACTGTGCCCACACATTGGTTTTGCAAGTGTCAAGAACTATCAAATACCTGTGTTTTTGGTGCGGATGGGAGAGAATTGACATGTTACGCTTTCCTGCGTTCTTGCTGCAGTCAATGGAAAAAACGCAGCTGCAAAAACACGTAAAAACGCTGACAAGATCATAGCTAATCTCCTGTCAAGGACTCTAGCTTGCTGCGTTCACGACTGCTTTAAAAAACATCCTGTGGGCACATACCCTTTTCTCTCCCATATGATTCCATATGGGAATCAAAACCGCAGGAACAAATTAGCATAAATTACCATAAAACCAATGATAAACTGCAGGCAGAAACCTCAGCAAAAACGTCCTGTGGACACTCACCCTTAAAGGTACCGTCACACGCGGCAATTTTGCAAGCAATTTCACTGGCAATTTGCTGGTTGCAGTAAAATCATGGATACATGGTTCCATTTCTACACAGCAACAAAACAGAACCATGTATCATGATTTCACTGCAACCAGCAAATTGCCAGTGAAATTGCTTGCAAAATTGCCGCGTGTGACGGTACCTTTAGTGTCATCCTCCTAGAGATAGCAGCATAACACCCATGGTCCTGTGTCCCCCATGAGGCGAATGAGAAAATGCTTTGTGTGGTTGTATTATGATATATATGCAATTCTACATAAGGTTTTGATTGTATTGTCCAGTAGACATGTATACTGATTTCTTTTTCTCTTTCTTATATGTGATTTGTTGATTCAGTCATACAAATGCTGAGGAAGGCCCCGGTGGGCTGAAAACTTTTTTTTTCCCCCATCTATGGCTTGTTTGCAGGTGGTATTGGTTTTCATTCACAATGATCACAGCAGACGCTCTCTTTTGTGGGACTCTTGATTTGGTGGGAGGGGCGGGGAATTTCAAAAGAGCGTGGCGGCTATTCCAGGCAGGGGGCGGCGAGGACCATATAGAGGGATCCCTCCCGGACCTTTTCAGCCCTAGTTACCATACAGCACGGGACAGCATAAAAGTGCATTTCTCAGGTATACAGGGGGGACATCTGGGCACACAGAGAGGTTATAGGAACCCATAATACAGCATGTTACAGATGGTGGGCACAGTTTAGAACGCCCAAAGGGGGTGACAGGTTCCCTTTAACGCCCGTTCGACTAGTCAAAGCTCGAATTAGTACAGGGAATGCGAAGCTTAATACTTTTTTAAACATTGAGTTAATAGACTTAGGCTACATTCACACACACTGTTTTTGGTGCAGAAACTGCACCAAAACAGATCCTCACAAAACGCAACCTTATGTGTGAATGCTGCTGTGCTATTTACTCACCTCCCCGTGCTCCCCTGGTGATCTTTAGCAATGTTCTCATCCCGGAGGCTGCAGTGCTCGGTGACACTAGGACACTGCGCAAGTGACTGAATGAGGTCACTAAGTCACATGGTGCAGTGCCAGGTCCTCCAGTAGGTCCTGCAGCCTTCGGGATGACAGGACATCACTGGAGAGCGGGGAGGAGTGAATAAATAGCGCAGAAGAATAACGCAAAATAAATTGACACCCTCATTCTTTTTACAGATCCATTCTTGAGCCAAGAAGCCATAAAAAGCGCAGAGTATGTGAATGCCAAATTGTGAAATGCATTGACTTGGCTGTGACAACCAACGTCTCTGCATATTCACTGCAGTAGCGGATCTGCGGAAATCACTAAACTAACGGTGCAATAACGCACCAGGTGAATGTAGCCCAAGAATGAAAACATAATGCGAGACACTCACGAGTCTCGCATGACTCACCCGGAATGGCCCCCGCCTCTCTAGATGGGAGCAGGGACCTGCATAGAAACACAAGCAGCTGACGAGCTCCTGTCCAGAGAGACGGTGGCTGCTTCAGGCGAGTCCTGTGAGACTCATGTGAGTATTTCACACGCATCTCACATCGTGTGTTTCCACCCTAACATTACACAGGTTGGTTAGACAGATAATGTAGTCATAAAGATGTGAATGATGCCGGGTTGGAGGGCATAGGGGACCTGACAGGTTACCTTTAAATAGGAAATTTGGCATCATTACAATTGTTGCAGTATGCTTTATATTATCCCTGTGCTGCACCGTCTCCTGCTGCCAGTAGAATAAGGGCTCGTTTAGAGCAGTGTATCTGTGTGCTGTGTGTGTGCAAAACATGTAGGCAGCATACTGACAGAAAGAGGATGAAAAAGTGGTCGTGCATGAACATTTGTACATGTGAATTGATTGTCTGTGTAGAACAAAAAAACAGTATGCTATGGTTTGATCCACATTCCAAAACACTCCCAATCACAAGTTATTGGGTGAGCACATACGAAAATACCTATGGGTTACCAACTATGTCATTGCAGTTTGTGTTTTTCTTCTTCTCAGATTCATTACAATTAAGTTTCAAAATGTATATGACCCTAATTATTTACTAAATTGTTCATATAAAAAAATAAAATTGGATGTCATATGGATAGATGACGAGGATGTGAAAACGTCAATTCTTTTCTGTATGAAAAACGAATGGATTTTGCATGTCTGAATTTGGCCTTAAATGATGTTTATTCACAAACCCATGTAATTAAAAAGGAAAAAAAAGCGATATAAGCCATACCTCTGATGAGACTGATTTAGCCTCCAACACTAGATCCATTTTTGCACATTCTACTTTTAAGACCGCGTCCTCCTCCTTCGGAGCGTCATTCATGTGTGCAGCCTTATTCTTCCTCTTCTGCGTCTTTTTCTGTGATTTGGAGCTTTCCCTCTTGTTTTGCGCTGTCTAAAGTGAGCGAGCTGCACCAGAACATAAAAGACAGAATGAGAGGTAAGAGAGGTAAAGGTAACACGGCCCCAAAAACAGTCATTGTTTCCATATAAAGAGGAAACTGACACTAACAGAAAACCGCTGTGCACAGTCCTCAGAGCGATGGTGCCCATCAGCGCACATTATTCAAGGACAGCAATTCCATTGAGAAAATCCAGAGGATAAAAATCACATAAGGCAACGTAGATGCTTCACTACACGCAGGTCATAAGGAGATTGGGATGGATTAGGGATTTAGATGTACACCGGCCTCAATAATACACTAACAGCCAATGCAACTCAGCCAAGAAGAGCTTGGAAAGTAACAGGGGATGATAATAAGATCTTTTTTTTGCTGCCATTAATGATATCATTTTCTTATCGGTATAAACAGTACGATTATAACTATTTGCTGAACAAGCATTTTACTCACTTGTTAGGTGATGGCTCGTACATACACACAGGGGCTGTGGAGTTGGAGTTATGGAGTCGGTGTCGTAGCTGGATTCAGGGAAATTGAGTTGGAGGTTTGGCTTACTGACTGCACACCAGAGCTGAGGAGTCAGTGTCCATTTTGGTGGAGACAGAGGTTTGGCTTACCGACTCCATGGCCCTGGTATACACGTGCACACGCTGAATATTTGATGAGTTTTTACCTTTATTATTTGTAGCCAAAACCAGGAGTGGAACAATCAGAGGAAAAGTCTAATAGAAACACGTCACCATTTCTGTATTTATCACCCACTGCTGGTTTTGGCTACTAATAATGAGGTAAGAAACTCAAATCCTCAACGTGTGACTGTGGCCTCATGCTTCGTTCCCACCATGAGCTATAGAAGTTATAAAATTTCTGCACTTTTGATGTACATTAGGTTACGTGCATTTCTAATCACGTTTTTTTTACTCTTGTTGAAATGTCAAGTTTTAACCCCTTAATGAGCATTGACGGATATACCCGTCATGGCTTTGAACTGTCACTGTGTGTAAACACTCTCTTTAGTCAAAGAAATGCAGAAAATATCATCCTAAGGCTGGTGTCACACTGGCGTTCGCAAGAGCTGAGGAAATCATGCGCAAACGCATGTAAAAACGAATGCAAACGCAGCGTTTTTCTTATGCATAGCCATCCGCAAACATTCAAAAAAGAAAAAACCGCTGTGTTTTGCATGCGTTTTCTCCCACATTTCTTCAATAATTGTTCTGCTGCATCTGCACTGTTCTGGTAGGTTTTTTGACAGATTCCGCCCATAGGGAGTGGCTAATCTTTCTGGGCATGCACATTGTCTTAAACGCATGCATACTAAATGCGGGCATCCACAAGTCCTTGTGTTCGATTGCGTCTGCATAGAGAATGTGTAGTTTATGAGCATTCGTACGCATGCGGACGCTTGCGCTTTTTTTGAGCACCCAAAAAAATGCAACATGTTGCGTCTCCCGGCCGCAGAATCTCGATGCGCCGGTACGCATACGCAGCCATTACGCATGCCAAATAATGTCTCTGCGCACGAATGCGCACTCCATGTTAAAGATACGTGCGCATTACGCTTGCGTTTTTGAGAAATGTTATGCGCAGCATTCGCAGCGCTTGGAAACGCCAGTGTGACACCACCTAAATTTACCACTAACATGAAGTCCAAAACGTCATGAAAAAACAAACTTAGAATCACTGGGATATGTTGTAGCATTCCAGAGATATATTATCTCATGAAGTGACACTGGTCAGAATAGCAAAATGAGTCTCGGAAATAAAGCTGCTTTATTTTTGACACTTCCCTTTATTAACATTTGACACAACTGTGTGCGGATTACATGCATTTCTTATGCTTTACCGCGAGGACACGCATATGTGTAAACATGCATTTTTGGTAAATATAACTAACTTTATTGAACATGAACTGTAAACTTTTTTTTTTTTTTGTTGTTTTTTTTTTTATACAGCCAAAAGAGCAGGCTTTGCTTGAAAACACCATAGGAAAAAAATAAAATAAAAAAGGCAGCCTATGAAGCTGGAGAAGCTTCAACAGATTGTTATCGTTGTACAGTTACCGTCTTGCAGCTAACGTCTTCATATCAGTATTCTGGGCTGTAGACACAGATCACTTGTCTAAAGGGCCCGTTACATGCTGCGATGTGGCAGCGATCCGACCAACGATCTGGATCGCTGCCACATTGTGTACTAATCGCTGGTGAGCTGTCACACAGGCAGACTCACCAGCGTTCAGGACCAGCGAGAATACTGGTATCCAATGGTAAACATCAGGTAACTAAGCTGAATGCAGCGCTTAGTTACCCGATGTTTACCATGGTTACCAGCTCCCAGTGCTTGCTGTGCAGCGCTGGGAGCTAGTTCACCGTTGGTCTCCAGCTGTCACACGCGCCGATGCTGGCGACCAACGATAGATTTATGGTCCTATCCATAAATCTAACGATCAACAACTTATCGTTGATATGTGTCACAAACACAACAATGTCGTTTCGACATCGCTGCAAAGTCACCAAACCGGTGACATTGCAACGATATTGTTCTCGATATCGTTGTGTTAAGGTACGTTTATACACTTCAATATCGTTAAGATATCACCAACGATCTCATGGGCACACGGTCGTTAGAACATCTTTTGACATCATTGGCGAGATGTCACACGTCTATATATCGTGGACGACGCACCCACGATGTGGCGAGCAGCTATCATTTGCACAACCCAGCAAACGATACTTTTACACTGTTGTGAATAGGCGAAGTCGTTAACGTCATAGTTATCGCGGTTGCCCACAAAACGATGCAGCAGTTTGGCTGAACAAAGATAGTCTGATTTGAGAACGTTCTCAAATCTGCGATCAACAAATCGAACAAATTTACCGTAGTCGTATCTCGGTGTAACACGCAACGATGTCCTAACAATGACGTTTGAACGACTCAAACCCGTGACGTTTCAGCAATATCATTCACAATCTCGTACTGTGTAATGGGCCTTAGTGGGCCTTAAAGCTGGTTTCACATCAAGATTTTTTGGCATCTGTGGCTGTCCGTTGTAAAACGGACAGCCACGGATCCATTTTGGCCTCCATGTATCCCTATGGGCACGGATGTGATCGGATTAGTCCTTAAATGGCCTCCGATTGTGTCACTTTTGTGATGGAACCAATTGTGTCAGATTTTTTCTGTCCTAAACTCGGAGTCTTCTGCGATTTTGGTCAAATCGGACAGGCACGAATCTGATGGTGTCTGAGGTAAATAACATGGGAGTCTATGGTCGTCGGATCCGCAAAAAAAAAATAAATAAATAGGACGGTTCCTATGATCAGATTCAGTGCACCACGCATGCGCAGATTGATTTTTCCGGCTTCAAAGATACTAAAATCGGATCAGTCACAAAATCGGATCGACACGCAAGTGTCCTCCAATCCGTTTCTGTCATGTGTCCTGCAAATACCAGGATCCACACGGTCACTCAAAAAATCTAAATTACTTACCGGTAATGGGTTTTTCCGGAGCCACGACAGCACCACCTGAGAGAGAGGACCGCCCATCCAAGACAGGAAACCTCTGAGATAAAAAGGCGGGACTCTCCTGAACCTCAGTTTTGGTTACAGAGACCGGAGAGGGGAACCCAACAAATCATTAGTACACAACCACCACCAAAGAAATCAACAATTCAAAAACCCCTCAAACGTGACCACACCAACAGGCAATAGGGAGGGATGCGGTGGTGCTGTCGTGGCTCCGGAAAAACCCATTACCGGTAAGTAATTTAGATTTTTCCATCATCGCCACGACAGCACCACCTGAGAGATTTCAGAGAAAGAAAATTAGGGAGGGACCACCGCTTGCAGAAACCCGTCTACCAAAGGTCACCTCCTCGGTGGAAGAAAGATCAAGCCTGTAATGCTTGAAGAAAGTAGAAGGAGAAGACCATGTAGCGGCCCTACAGATTAACTCTAAGGGGACATCAGCCTTCTCAGACCAAGACGTAGCCACCGCCTGGTGGAATGTGCAGTAAGGCCCACCGGGACCGGCACCTGACTAGAAGAATAAGCTAGAGCAATGGCCTCCCGCAACACCTAGCCAGGGTACCTTGGAGACTGCCTTACCCAGAGAGGCCCCCTGAAAGGAAACAAAGAGGGACGGGGACTGACGCCAGGCAGTGGACACGTCAAGTAGGTAAGCAACGCCCTCCTGACAATCTAACGTGTGGAGAACTCTTCCTTCTGATTTGCAGGCTGATCACAGAAGGAAGGGAGGACAATCTCCTGCATCCTGTGGAACTTGGTAGCCACCTTGGGAAGAAAGGAAGGGTCCAGGCGGAGGATGACCCTATCCTGCAAAATCTGAGTATAAGGCCCCACCACTGACAAGGCCTGCAGGTCACTAATACGTCTGGCTGACGTCAAAGCCACCAACAGGACCACCTTCAGAGTAAGGACCTTAGGAGAAGCAGAAGATAAAGGCTCAAAGGAGGCCTGGTTAAGGCATCAAGAACTAAATTTAGATCCCAAGGAGGCACCCTCGGACAGGGAACAGGAGTGGCCCGCTTGCAGGACTGAATAAACCTCGTCACCCAAGAAGACCCGCGAGGGGACAATGGTACAGCGCCCCCAAGGCCGAAACTTGGAGTTTCAGGGTATTGACAGAGAGACCCATCTCCCACCCCCTCTGGAGGAATTCTAAAACAGCCGGCACAGGAGCCTCCCCTCTGGACTCGCCCCCGAAGAGGACAGGAATTTCTTCCACACTTTACCATAAATATTGGTGGTAACCGGCTTCCGACTGGACATCAGCGTACGAACAGGCCGTCCGAGAACCCCCTACGCGACAGGAGCCGGCGTTCAAGTTCCATGCCGTCAGCCGGAGACCCGAGACCTGCGGATGGTGGATCGGCCCCTGAGACAGGAGAGACGGGGACGGGGGGAGAGTCCAAGGAGCCTGCACGGACAGGCGACTGAGCCAAAAGAACCAAGCTCTCTGGGGCCAAAAAGGTGCTATCATGATGAGTCTTGCCCTGTCCTCCCTGACCTTCCGAAGGACTGCCGGAATCATGACTAAGGGAGGGAAGGCATACAGAAGACCGAGGACCAGGGGATCAGCAGAGCGTCCACAGCAAAGGGCCGGTCTCCGGGATTCAGAGAGCAGAACCGGCGAACCTGCCTGTTCTCCCGAGTTGCAAACAAATCCATCTCCGGAAGGCCCCACATGTCCACAATCTGATCGAAAACCCTCGGATCCAGAGCCCACTCCCCTTGTCGGAGCTGCACCCTGCTGAGAAAATCCGCCGGGAATTTGCCACCCCCGTATGTGAAGGGCAGAGAGGGAAACCTGACGGGCCTCCAACAAACTGACAAATGTCCCGTGTAGCGCCCATGAGAGCCTGAGACCGGGTGCCCCCCTGATGGTTCAAGTAAGCCACCGACACGCTGTTGTCGGAGAGAACCCGCAGATGGCGCCCCCGAAGGGAAGGAAGGAACACAGAAACTGCCTCCCAAACTGCCAGGAGCTCTCGCACATTGGACGACATCCTGGAGAGGCACGAGTCCCAGGCTCCTGAGCGGACAGGTCCTGAAGGTGGGCCCCCCATCCCCAGGAACTGGCGTCCGTGGTGAGCACGTCGGAGACCGGACAACCCCACGGACAGGTGCTCGGGGACCAGCCACCACCCCAGAGAATCTAAAGTCGGAGGGGATAGAACAATCTTCCTGTCCAAGGCCACCCCCAACCTGCGTTGATGCTGGAGAATCTCCCACTGAAGGGCCCGGGAGTGCAACTGTGCCCAGGGGACTGCCGGGATACAGGACGTGAGGGAGCCCAAGAGAGACATAGCCCTCCTCAAAGTCACTTGCGGGGAAGCCCGAACTGCAGAAAGGGAAGACCGGAGACGCATTTGTTTGTCTTCCGGAAGGAGGCAAAGTTGAGACTGCGAGTCCAGAATCATACCCAGAAACAGCTGACGTGTGTCGGGAACCAGCCTGGACTTTTCTAGATTGACAATCCAGCCCAACCGACCCAGGGAAGACTGAACCATCTGCAGATGGGTGAGGCACTGATCCCTGGAGTCCCCCACAATCAGCAGATCGTCCAGATACGGAACAATCAAAATCTGCTGACGGCGGAAGTGAGCCATTACTTCCGCCAGCAGCTTCGTGAAAATCCGAGGGGCCATTGCCAGCCCGAAAGGGAGAGCTCGATACTAGAAATGGCAGAGGGAGCCCTCCATGTACAGGGCGAACCTCAGAAACTGCTGGTGGCGACGATGAACCGGCACATGATAGTATGCATCCTTTAGATCCAGTACTACCATAAAACAATCTGGAAACAATAGCCTGATTGCCGAGTTCAAAGTCTCCATCTTGAATGACCGCCGAACCAGAAAACCGTTCAGACGCTTCAGATTTATAATCGTCCGGAACGAGCCGTCTGGCTTCGGTACGAGAAACAGTGTGGAATAGAACCCCCTGCCGCATTCGGCCGGAGGAACCGGGGCAACAACCCCTTTTTTCACAAGGGCCCGCACCTCGCCCATCAGAAAAGTGCATTTTTCCGGACTGCTGACAGACGTAATCACTAGGGACCCCACAGGAGCCGAAGCGAACTCCAGTGTCAAGCCCTCTCTGAGGACCCCGAGAGCCCAATCGCAAGCCCCAATGCCGGACCAGGCTGGGAGAAAGCGGGCAAGCCTTCCTCCCACCTGGAGCGAGCCGTCACTTAGACTGGTGCTTCCTGTCAAAGGAGGAACCCTTGAACAAGAAACCCGCCTTCTTGTCTCTCTTGTCGGCCCAAGATTCTCGGGTCCGACGAGGGGACTTCCGCTTGGCAAACCGCGGCTTACGAAAGGAACGACCACGGAAGGTGGAAACCGGAAGGCCGGCGGGAAAATTTTTCTTATTGTCACTAGCACCTTCCAAAATCTCATCCAGCGGCTTGCCAAACAGAAAATCACCCACACAAGGCAAAGAACACAACTTCGACTTTGATTGGGCATCCCCAGGCCAGGCCTTCAACCATAAAGCCCGACGAGCAGCATTAGAGAAGGACGTAGCCTTCGCCGCCAATTTCAGGGAGTCAGCCGAGGAATCCGCCAGAAAAGCCGCCGCAGAAAGAGCTAAAGGAAAGGAAGACAGGATCTCCTCTGTAGGAGCCTCGTCCCTCACCAGAGCCTCCAACTGCTGCAACCAAATCATGAGGGACCGAGCGACTGATGTACCCGCAACTGAGGGACGAAAGATGCTAGCAGTGGACTCCCAGGAACTACGCAAGTAGCCGTCTGCCTTCTTGTCTAGCTGATCCCTCAAATTCCCCAAATCCTCAAAGGGAAGAGAGGAACGCCTAGACGCCCGGGCCACCGCTACATCAAGCTTGGGGGATCTATCCCAGGAAGTAGTGGCCTCCTCATCAAAGGGGTATTTTCTTTTAGCCAAATGGGTGAGAGTGCCCTTCTTATCAGGCTTAGCCCACTGATCCTCAATCAAAGCTTGGATTCGCTGATTCAAAGGGAAAGTCCGTCGTTTTTTGGAAGCCAGACCACCAAACATCAAATCCTCCACTGAAGAGGGCTCACGGGAATCCACCAACCCCATAGTGGAACGAACAGCCTTAATCAAAAAATCAGTGTCTTTCCGGGGAAAACAGGACTTCCCAGCACCACTACTATCTGAGGAAGAAGACCCCGAGGAGGAGGAGGAGGAGGACGAGGCCGAGGATGAACGAGACCTGCGTCTCCCCTTGTGAGAGCTACGAGCGGCACGGTCAGAACCAGAAGAGGAGGACCGGGATCTCCGTCTCTTACGCCCCCTATCCTTCCCGGATTTCTGTAGGGACTTCAGCTCTTCCCTCACTAAATCCTTAAGGCTAGAGGCCAGACTGGGAACAGCGCTTCGTACAGTTTCCTCAATGCAAGAGGCACACAAATCCTTAATACAATCCTCTGGAAGAGGGACTTTGCAGATAGCACAATCCTTATGCTTTTGTTTAGCCGCCTTCTTCTTGCTGTCCTAAAACAAGCAAGAAGGCAGAGTAAATACAGACATCATAGCCCGGAGGCACTCACCCCACCAGAGGTATACCGATTTCCGGGCGGCCTTCGGGTCCACATCCTGCCTGGACCCCTTCTGAGAGGACTTGTGGCTGCCAGCCTGCTGGAGCTCCCCCGGGTCGGGTGGCACAAGTATCCGCTGCTCCATCCCTCCGTTGTGGCCGGCGCCGCCCCCCATGCACTGCCCCACACCTCCGGCTGCAGTGGCAACGTCTCCCAGCCTCCGTTCGCTGGGCGCCGCCATCTTGGCCCGTACTGCGCAGGCGCGGAGCGTCACTTCCGGTCCGCGCCCCGAAACCGGAAGTAGCGGTTCCCGGCGCGAAATTTGAAAGCTGCCACCGGGAACCCGCTCCCAGGCCCCTCACAGACCCAGGCACGCTGCGCCTACCAGAAAAAAGGGCTTCTTCACCCGGGGCACAGGTGTGCCAGGCAGCCACCAACCCTGTAGCTGTGACCCCCCGGGCGGCAACAAGGGCCGAGCACCGGCCGCTGGTGGCCGTCTCCAGACCCCGTGCCCTCCACCACCGCAGGGGATACCCCGTGGAGGAGCTTCTGAACCCAAGTCCGGAGCCACTGCCTAGGTAAGGACAGCTTCTTCCAGCTACCGGGTCAGGCCAGGACCGCATGAGCTTCAGAGGTCTCCCACCTCCAAGACAGGAAACCTAAACTGAGGTCCAGGAGATGTCCCGCCTTTTTATCTCAGAGGTTTCCTGTCTTGGATGGGCGGTCCTCTCTCTCAGGTGGTGCTGTCGTGGCGATGATGGAAAATCAAGATGTGAAACCGGCCTTAATTATTTATTATAGCATCACAGTGTAAGGGTACCGTTACACGTCGCAACATTGCATTTGCAATTTGCTGGTTGCAGTGAAATCATGGACACATTGTTCCATTTGTACACAGCAACAAAATGGAACAATGTGTCCATGATTTCACTGCAACCAGCAAACTGCAAGCGAAATTGCATGCACTGTTGCGACGTGTAACGGTACCCTTAGAGCCATAAAACATTATGGCTGTCTGCTATATTTTAATCACATGTCCAAACAAAAAAAAACAAAAAAAAAAATCAAGCTTGGCAGCCCTGCTTAGGCTGCTTTCACACTGCGTTTTCTGGGATCCGTGGCTGTCCGGATCCGATTTGACCCCCATGTTAGTCTATGGGCACGAATCGGATTTGCCCTTAGTGGCATCCGATTTTTGTCAGATCCAATTTTGTCCGATTTTTTGCTGTGCCCAAAATCGCAGACTGAGAGGAGAAAGAGGGGGGGCGAAAGAGGGGGGGCCAAAGAGGGAGAGAGAAGCGAGGTGACAGGAGGGAGAGAGGAGGGGGACGAGCTGACAGGGAGAGGATCCAAACTGATCCTGCAAAATATCGGAATCGAATGCCTATTTGGCATCCGATTGCAGGCATTAGTTTGGATCCGTTGCTGTCCGATGGGTCCTGCAAAAAGTCGGATCCCCTCGGACAGCACAAAAACGCTGTGTGAAAGCAGCCTTATGCATATAAAGAGGACATGTTAAAAAAAAAAAATGTAATATTTCCTCACACAATTTTCTTTTTGACCAAGTTCCAAAAGTTTTTAAGTCACCCGATTTGGCAACAATAACAATTGAAGAAAAATAAATAAATAAACCACAACACACATTTGCTATTGCAGAGCACGTAACCTGCAACTACAATCGACAACTGATAGAATATATTTATCTCATATGCTGAACCCCAATACTAGAATCATATCCACGCCCCCATATTTTTGTTTTCTGGTTACTAGTTTGTTATCCCATCAGTTGAATCACATCTCATCAAGAAGTCGTTCTTGTGCTGTGTGTTATTTTCTCGGACAGCACAGACCTATAGAGCGCCACTGATGTGATCCATGTGTCTGGTCAATGAGACTCAAATCACGTCCTATTCTCATCTAATTTGTGATCAGGCTTGGCCATTAAAGCCTATGGTAATCTGTAAAAAGCATGAAACATCAGAAGACTTTGTACGTTTTGGATCTGCCTTTCATACAATTTTAAAGGAGTTGTCCAGGATTTTATGCTGATGACCTATTGTCAGAATAAATGATCATCCTCAGACTATCACTGGTCAGTGCTAACGATCAGCTGTTCTTGGTGCCGAGATGATCATATGCGGAGTACAACTGAACAGCTCTACCGACTACACAGAGGCCACAGCCAGGTACCACACAGCCACCCTCTATTTACAGCACTACTACAGTGTTTTTTGTTATGTTTACTTTTTTCAGCGTAGTGGTGCTGCAAATGTAAGCCCACTGGCCCGGTGATATACTCAGCTTCTGTCATCTTCACCTATTACCGACACTGCTCCAGTCCGGCGGCACCATCTTGTGCCAGAAACGTCTGACTGACGAAGTCATATGATGCAATATAAGCTCCCAATACAACTCTATGAGGGCCAGAACGATATTCCCATAGAGATGTATTAAGTTATGACCTGCGTACACCATGAAACACTGGGAGCTACCAGCTGGTGACAGATCCACAAATCACAGTAGACTGGAGCGAAGCTAGAAAAAGAAAAAGACGGTGGCAGGGAGTATAACACCAGGGTCAGGGGACTCACATTTAAGGCTATGGTCACAAACTGCACCAACAGATCCTCACACAGCGCAGTGTTCTGGGTGTGAACGCCGCTGCACTATTTGCCTGCGCTTACCTTGCCGCGCTCCCCCAGTGACCACCGGTGATCTCTTCTCATCGTGGAGGCCGCAGCAAGTGCGGCCTCTAGGACCCCGCAGCACCATCTGAACGGGTGACGTCAATGGGTCACATGGTACAGTCCCGGGTCCACCAAAGGTCCTACAGCCTCATGATCAGGTGAGATCACTGTGAAAGCGCGGCAAGGCGAGTAAAAGCACAGGTGAATAGTGCCAAAATTGACATGTTCATTGTTTTTACGCATCCACTTTTCAGCCCAAAACCAGATGCATAAACAGCACAGAGAGTGAATAGAATGTTGAAATGCATTGATCTGGCTTGGACAGCTAACATCAATGCGTTTCACTGCATTAGCCGATCAAAAGCAATGCAGTTGGGCAGTGTGAACAAAGCCTTAAAGCCCCCGTCACACTAATGGTACCGTCACACGCCGCAATCGCGGCTGGGAATCAAAAAAGGCGATATGTCGCCCCGGAGCAACCGACGTGAAATTGCCTCACGGTTGCGGCGTGTGATTAGGGAATTTCACGACGATAAATCGCCCCTCGGCCGTCACCCGATTCCTGAGCCCTGCTCCGTAATCAGCTGCAATCCTTAAGGCAATATTTCCGTGTTTACTTTATGAATAAATGATAAATAGTGACTAGTTTATCAAATCATATCCTTTATAAAGTGCACTGTTTAAAATGTAACTTTTAATAGTGTATTGTTAAAATTAACAAAAAGGTGCTCGCCCACACCTAGTGTCTACAAACATACAAACAGACAGGGAGGATTGATGCTACCCTTACCCTGTATTCGTATCTACCTGACAGCGGAGTTTTCTACACCTAATTTTTGCGGTGTCCCCGCTCCACGACGGCTCACCCTGGTACTGTTACCTAAATCTGGGGAGCTGTCAGATCATGCATTCCATACCTGTAGTGGTGTCTAGCTGGGCATGGGTCAACCCCCAATGTCCAAGGTATCTCTAATTCTGTTGATTATACTGTGGAAAGGTGGGTTACATTGGCTAATCCATTGGAGGGCTTCCAAGGTTTATCCTGTGTGACACAAAGATAATTGTTCCTTTTTAACCCTTTCCCAGGTTGGTGGTCAAAACAGATATAGACCCCCTCCCATATAGTCCACAATATTCAGTTACCATGGATTCCGATGGCTAACCATACGGTGGGCTTACAAGATTTGTCCAATGTCACACACAGTCAAAGCCTTTCTTTTGACATCACCCTCTCAATGGTTAGTTGTCTATACCAAATAAACCCCCTACCATGTGATCCACAATAATCAATGCCCATGTGCCTCACAACTAGTATCCCCTCTTACAGCCGGTATGCATGAGTCGGTAGTTATAGATCAATCACTTATCTTAGATCCACTGTCTTGTACTCAACGCGTTTCCACCTGTTGATGATTAACAGATTTCATCAGGAGTGACAGTCCTTCCCTTTGAGGTGCCTGCAGGTCTCTGTGTATAGTCCTCAGGCTGCGCTAGTGTAGGTAGATGCAGATGTCATCTCTCTCCCTCCTTCTCGCGCTCCTCCTCCCAGTGTAAATGTCTGGGGGTTTTTTCTCCAGATATCTGTGCACGCTGACCGGGGTGTTAGATACCACCTCCGGTCTCCTGGTGATAGCAGCGCATCTGCATCTACCTACACTAGCGCAGCCTGAGGACTATACACAGAGACCTGCAGGCACCTCAAAGGGAAGGACTGTCACTCCTGATGAAATCTGTTAATCATCAACAGGTGGAAACGCGTTGAGTACAAGACAGTGGATCTAAGATAAGTGATTGATCTATAACTACCGACTCATGCATACCGGCTGTAAGAGGGGATACTAGTTGTGAGGCACATGGGCATTGATTATTGTGGATCACATGGTAGGGGGTTTATTTGGTATAGACAACTAACCATTGAGAGGGTGATGTCAAAAGAAAGGCTTTGACTGTGTGTGACATTGGACAAATCTTGTAAGCCCACCGTATGGTTAGCCATCGGAATCCATGGTAACTGAATATTGTGGACTATATGGGAGGGGGTCTATATCTGTTTTGACCACCAACCTGGGAAAGGGTTAAAAAGGAACAATTATCTTTGTGTCACACAGGATAAACCTTGGAAGCCCTCCAATGGATTAGCCAATGTAACCCACCTTTCCACAGTATAATCAACAGAATTAGAGATACCTTGGACATTGGGGGTTGACCCATGCCCAGCTAGACACCACTACAGGTATGGAATGCATGATCTGACAGCTCCCCAGATTTAGGTAACAGTACCAGGGTGAGCCGTCGTGGAGCGGGGACACCGCAAAAATTAGGTGTAGAAGGCAATATTTCCGTGTTGTGGCGTGTGACAGGGCGATAATGATGGAAAGAGCGTCACCTATGATTTCCTGTAGGCGTGCCTCAGCGTGCTGTAGTCCGCGCCCCGTCTGTGATGATTGGTGTTGGGTACTGTGTTCCCATTGGTTGTCAGTTGACACCACGCCATATTTGAGCGTGTATTCGTGCCAAACTCCGATAGACAATGGTGTCATGTATTAGCCAGCCTTCCAGAGCAGGCTGACCAATCGTAACGCTGTTGCGTTGTACAATGAGCGCGTATGGGGCGCCGTGTAAACCACTGTGGCACGCCTATCTCCTCGCCGCGCTGAACATGTACACCCACATTGCCTTTGGAATTGCGGTGTGTTAAGCGGCGATGGAATGAGGCAAGATTGGTTCCGCTGTAGGTGAGGCGATTTCCGGAGCGACTTATCGCCTTACTTTCAGGGCGAGATTGCGGCGTGTGATGCCGCCATCGGTGATCTGAGACTAGCACGGAAAACGTGACTGCGCACGTTATATCGCCACATATCGCCAGGCGAGATTGCGGCGTGACAGTACCATAAGAGAGATCGCTAGTGAGATCGCTGTTGAGTCACAAGTTTTGTGACTCAACAACGACCTCAGCAGCGATCTCGCTATATGCGACACGTAAAAGCGATCAGGCCCCTGCTGTGAGATCGCTGATCATTCCAAACAGTTCTGGACCATTTTTTGGTCGTGGCGCTCCCGCTGGGCAGCGTGCATCACTGTGTTTGACAGTGACAACGTCTTCAATACTACGCCCGAGAGTGACAGGTTCCCAACGATGGCCATATCGCTCCTGCATCGCTGGGGGGGGAGATCGCCGCCTCTGCAGCCTTGATTGAGGACCGGGGGGGGGGGCTTTCCTCGGTCAGTCACCCCTGCTGCCCCCTCTCCTCCTCCTCCCCCGGCTCCTCGGCCACTCACCCCTGATGTCTCCCGGAAGGTCCGGCTGCACCCCCCTGGATACGCCCCTGGCTGTATATAGATGACAGTCATCTATATACAGCTGTGCTCTGTGTATTATGTGTTTCACTGCCTGATGTATACATATATACACCTCATAGTGTGCCTGCCTGATGATGTATACATATATATACCTCAGGTATATATATTTATACATCAGGTAGGCACACTGTGAGGTGTATATATGTATACATCACCAGGCAGGGGGCCCACAGTATGAGGTATAATATTATACCTCTTAGTGTGTGCCTGTACCTGCCCTGATGTAGATAACATATACACCTCATAACTCCCACAGACAACACCCCCCCTCCCCCATTAACCCACCCTCCCACAACCCCTTGCCTGTTTATGGTTACTTTTTACTTTACTAGGACTGGAGTCTGGAGAGACGAGTAGAGTTGTAGGCACAGCTGCGCACCGCAGCTAGCCTAGGAGGACGGACTGGCACCCGGACGACTCAGTCTGAGTCAGGAGGAGGCAGGCCACAGACAGCGGTCACAGTCAGCAGCTCCTAACCTCGGCTCCTCTTCTCCTCTCCGTGACTCAGTCTGGGCGGCGTCACGTCAGCCACACCGCGACGTGCCCGGGATGGGGGGGCGGACCAGCAGCAGGGGATGGTTGTGTGCACTGCACGCAGCTCCGCGGCCGCACACAATAAGCGGCGGCCAGCGAAGAGATTAGATCCGGCGGCGGCGCTGTGCCCCCCCCCCCCGACTGGCGCCCGGGGCAAAAGGTCCGCCTGCACCCCCCTAGATACGCCCCTGTACAGGGCTGCTCAAGTGCTTATGGACCCCTTGCCTGCATGCTGCAGACATGCTGCATCCAGTGCTGTAATTAGATCACCATGCCTGGTTTGGTGACAGGTCCTCTTTAACTGTTCTATCAATCTATCAGGACAACAAAAATCCCTCACAAAGTCCTACAGGATCCATAACAGGTGGTGGCTGATGACACACTACAGCTGGGGCCCAATAACAAGCCCTGACATCTCTGCTGGTTACATAATGGCAGAGTTACAATTTATAGAAAGAAAGCCATGGAGGCTGCGCCAGGTCTGTGGCCCCCGGGGGCCCCGAGTACAGCTGGAGCCGCTCCTGACACTCAGACGATAACCGAAGCATTCCTCCCGGCCCAGTCTAGTGTGTATGCATCGTACGATCTGATCGCACACTCGCACTGCAGTCGGACGATCACCTCACAGGGATGTACGCAGGAGCAGCTGACAATGGCAGCAGAAGTTTCGCCCGAGCGCAGACACCTGAGGCTCCGCGGCCTCACAGCAGCACAGTGACCGCTCACCTTCTCCCGGCCGGCCTGCAGCTTCTTCTCCCGCTGCTCGTCCTCGGCCCCCTCCATAACTACTTTGCACTAACTGTCACTTATCACAACCAACATGGCGCCATCCCGCCCGCCTCATCCGCCAAAACGAATACCCAATCCTTACAAAGTTTAAGCCAATCAGCTCCGAGCTATTGTATGGCCACGCCTACAAAACGAACTTGTACCACAGAGCTGTGATTGGAGGGGAGTTCACGGTTATCCCGCCCCCAGCAGAGGGCGTGTCTCAGTTACTATGGAGACTAAATTCCTAAGGAACGGGATTTTGAATGTTACTTCCGCAACTTTTCTGCGTTTGGGCACGCCCCTTTCACTAAAACAACCAATCACTGAAGCGCATACGGTGAACGGGGAAATATAAATTGCTCTGAAGCGTAGAGAAGACGGCAGACAGACGCCGCTCAGTGGCGGTGCTGGGTGGGAGCCCGGTGTGGTGTGCACCCCCTTCACTTATTGTAGCCGCCCCCTACTGTCTTCTTCCTCTCACACCTGTATCAGGGCTGTGGTATCTGTCACCTCCATGTTAAGTTTCATGAGACTTTTTGGTCTCTATAATTATTTGTGGAGTGAAATGACCCTGAAATAACTAAAATATGTGAAACTGCTGGTTAATGTTACAATTACCCTGCACTACAAACACATTGTTTTGTGTAGATCTTCTATATTATTCTCTATATACTCCTGTGATCACCTGTACTGTAATATTGTATTAGGGTACCGTTACACGTCGCGATATCGCAATGCAACATCGACAAAGTCACGTGGTGTGGTAGTTGCAGTTGATCTTGTTCGTGCGTTATGTCGTGTAACAGGGCAACGCGACTGCAATCAATCACAGGGACGATATCGCAATGAGATTGTGCAAGCTCTTCAACCGTACAATGTTACATATGCGATTTGACATGATCGTGCAGTGTGACAGCGTAACTACAATGTAGAACGCAACTTCCCCTATTCACTACAGTGTTAATGCTCGGCCGCTGGGTTGCTCATACCCAGCGCACAAAAGTTGCATACAACACCCTAGTTGCTTTGCCTGCCGATACCTCCCTGTGTGACATCTACTATGCGATTCTGGACAAGTGCCAAAAACGTGCGCGCCCCAGTGAAATTGTATGCGATATCAGAACGATATTGCGACGTGTAACGGTACCCTTATAGTCACTAGTGGTAGACAGTCCGGCTCTCATGGCTCCGCTTACCAAAATGATCTAGGATCCTAAGCATGATCTTTTTGGATCCTAAGCAGCTCGATATTAGAGTGAACCTGTCACCAGATTTGCGTGAATAAAACTAATGGCCACTTTACACACACCAACTTATCGGTCCAACTTCTGAACAACTTATGGTGGGTTTACACGCTTCAATATCGTTGCGATATCGCAACTCAATGGCGCGGGAGCGCGCAATTAGTGCACGTTTCTCCCGCATCGCATTGGATGTTTACAAGCTGCGATATCGGAATACAACGTCCGTGCGATGTCTACGCCCCCCAACCCAGGAACGATCCTTTAACATGGGAGTGAATGGGTGACGTTTCAAATCGCATCGTAGTTGTGCGTTTACACAGCACGATCCGACTCCAATCTCCCTTCAATATCGGGGCATTGAATAGCACGCTCATTCAATCCCCGATATCGCATTGACATTGTTCCTGCATCGTATTGGACGTTCACACCATACAACGCAGGAACGATATCGGCTCCAACGATCGAACCACGTGACTTTTCATTGAAATTGGACGCCGATATCGCAACGTGTAAACCCGCCATTACTGGTTGCAGTGAAATCATGGACACATTGTTACATTTGTACACAGCCACAAAATGGAGCAATGTGTCCATTATTTCACTGCAACCAGTAAGTTGGTCAGAAGTTGGACAGATAAGTTGGTGTGTGTAAAGTGGCCCTAAAAGCGCCATCTTCAACAGCGCCTATGACGCTTTATTAGAAGGCGGCTGTTATGCCCTGACTCCCCCTGCACACCTAATAAGTTTTAAAAACTTCCCACCCCGTATTATAATTACCTGTTTGCAATCCGATGGGCATGAATGTAGCTCGATCAGTCTCACCTCTCCTCATCCGAGAGCCCCTTCTTCAGAGTGACATCCGAATCACTCACCTGCACAGAGGCTTCTCCAGATCGCGCAGGCGCACAGTGCTCGGCCCTGCTGGGGGTTGCGCCTAAAACCGTTCTGTGCTTACACAAACCGCTATGGTTTCTTCTGTTCAAGGGCACCTGAGCGATCTGGTGGCACTTTTAGTATTGCACACCCAAATCTTGTGATGGGTACCCTTTAGAGATGACTTGATATGGATGAAACCCTGCCCACTTGTAGTCAAACTCTACCCGCTTGTAATGTATCAATTGAATTCATAAGTGGGTGGGGTTTTGTTCAGGTAGGTGGGGTTATATCAGTGAAACACTGGGATTTTATACAACGTGAGAGTCATTAGGAAAATTTAGTGTCTTTCACTTGTAATTCACAGCAGGGATCCAGTTCTTTGTCTCAGGACACAACAAACACATCACTGGTATCACCTCTCCCCTGTGAAGCCCAGCCACAGACCATGCTTCATGGCTGTATAACATGGCAGTCATAGGGAATGTTCAACGAGTCCCCTGGCTGCAATGACAATACCGTTGGCACTCTGCAACTGCATTGTGAGGGGCTTTAAAATAGACACGTCCTCATTCCCAAGATTTACCATGGCATCTTAGGGCTCATTCAGATGAGTTTTCCTCACATTAACGCTGTCAATGTTTCATAGAAATAACTCATACCTATTATAGTCTATATGGCTGTTTACATGTCTGTGTGTGTTTGTGGAGTGAGCGGTCCACACCCAATCAGAGACATCCAATTTTGATCCGAGTCTTGGATGAAAATCGCCAGTGCAAGTGTATGGGTCAATGAAATTACCAAATGTCACTCAGTAGCCATCTGTGTGCTGTCCAGTTTTCACTAAATGTTTAATCTTATCTGAGAGAGTAAAGTGAACAGATTTGGCTCACCTTTTGTGGTTGTGAGAAGTCACACCCACTATATCAGCTTATAACCATGGCATCACTAGTTGAGTTCTCGGAATGAAAAGGGTTATAAGAAAAATCATGCTACCGTCACAGTAACAAAAGACCATAAAAGACATGTTTCGAAGTTCAACACTCCTTCATCAGGACAAATATCACTTTTATGTCCTGATGAAGGAGTGTTAAGCTTTGAAACACGTTTACATTAAAGATTATTAATATTTTGATCTTCTATTACTATCACGGCAGCGTGTTTTTTTAACCATTTCATTCCGAGACTTCAACTACTAAATGTTTAATGGGAGATCTGCAGACACTTCCATCAGTTACTTTTACATAGGAGAAAAACTGACAAAACTTTGATGGTAAAAACTGACCAAACTGATAAAAATCGTGAGTGGGGGGGATTTTCGTAGTAGAAAAATCACTGATGTCTGAATGGGCCTACGGAGTTAAAATGCTGTGGTTGAAAATAGCCCTGATCACAACAGTTGCCCTTCGGTGCCAGCTGTCCAGCACAGCCAGCACCCATGTTCCTGAGTCCACTTTATCTGTGCAGCCAATGGACACATAGTGCTGAGTTCAGCAACTGAAATCTTCGCCGATTGGAACCTGGTACTTGCCCAGATTCACTGGGTGCTGATGCCATGCCTACCTGGATAGCAACGCTGCCTGCTTATGAATAAGGAAATGTGCCACTAAATAAACATTTATACAAATAGAGTCTATGGAGCCTCGTTTAGGAGTCTCAAACATGGCAACTAGCCAGATATCCCTCCAGGGAAGGGCCGAGCCCTGGGGTGGCTCCTTGTGGAAACCACCATAACCACCATATTAAGTGGCCCTTTCAGTCAATATTCAAATCTTTACGAGTTTAAAGATATGACAAGGGAATCACCAAAGCCAGGTATCCATCCACAGACAGCTGTTTCAGGGTTTTGCCCCTCATCAGTGTGGAGTAGGATTCTGGCTAGGTGGGAGCAATGCCTGGTAGACCAACATCACGAAGCATTCCCTGATCTCAGTGAGTGCTAAATAAACATTTGTCATTCAGAATTCTAGGACAGATGTGCTGGCAACTACACTATCAAGTGAATAAGTTGGTTCGTGCCTATCATGCTCACGTCTAAAGAGGTTCAATGTCATCTGCACCATTCGCCTCACGATACAGTAGCGAGTGGCCCCGGACAAACCCTTTAAGGGTGTTTTCACAAGGGTCATATACACACATAGACAATATTGGTAGTATCATAAAACCCATATTGGTAACTAAATTAACTTGAAGTTGCCAAAAGTAATTTTGTATTTAAATTTAATGACAATCAGAAATTGCGTTTGAATGGTGGATCAACAGGGAAAAAAGAGCAAGATAATGAGAATGGCCTGGACACAAATGGTACCCCTGGAAAAATTGAAAATGAATTGAGCATAGGAACATGTTAAACCATGGTGTGTCCAATAATTAGCATCACAGATGTCTTCAAACTTGCAATCAGTCATTCTGCCTATTTATAGGTGAAGTAGTCATTGTGCTGTTTGGCATCATGGTGTGTACCACACTAAACATGAACGAAAGAAAGCTAAGTCTAGCTTCACATTTCAGGACGGTTACGTTGCGTCCCATGCGCATGCGCAGCCGCAGGTGAAAACGCATGCGAACGCGTGTAAACGTTGCGTTTTACATACACATGCGCATAGCTTTGCGCACGCAGGTCCCCAACGTTCACATGCGTTTGTCTGCGTTTTGAGCCTTGCGCATGCGTTTTCCATCTGCATGCGTTCGCTAGTTCATGGGCGGAGATTATGCTGGACGCCAAAAACTCTTTTTGAGCATGCGCACTAAGGTGTCCGCATGCGTTTCATCCGCAGCTGTGCGCAAAACCATCCGCATGCATACAGTCTCATAGGGGGCTAATGTTAATTGTATCCGCAGCGTGCGCATGCGGACACTTGCATTTTTTTGGACGCGCCGAAAAATGCTACAAGCCGCGTTCCCTGGCGGCATAAAATCTTCTTCTCCGTCCGCATGCGTATAGTTACGCAGCTGAACGCGAACGAATGTGGCTATGTGCGGATGACTGCGCATCCCATGTTAAAGATAGGTGCGCAATCCGCATGCGGATTTCGGGACACAGAGCCGCACCGTCCGCGGCGCAAACGTCCTGAAATGTGAAGGCACCCTAAGGAAAGAATTGGCTCAGGAGCTTGGAAAGACAATTAAAATAAAACATGTTAAAGGTAAAGGATATAAGATCACCTCCAAGCAGTTTGTTGTTCCTGTTGCTACAGTTACACATATTATAGAGAAGTTTAAGGTCTATGGTTTTGCTACATCTGGTAGACGTTGTTGTCAATCTGTGCAGGCCAGGTACAATGAAATTTCAAGGCATTCTGAAGCTAAATTTGCTACCCAGTGTCAGAAAGTTTAGTCTGAGTTACAGGTCAAGGGTTAGCAACAGGATAATGACCCAAAATACAAGTAAAAATATCCCAGAATGGCTAAGAGCAAAGTATTGAACTATTCAGAAGTCATTTCTATAAGCCAATATCTAAATCGTATTGAACATCTGTGGAAATAACATGCCGTCTGGAGAAGGCGCCATCACACTTGAGACTCAAGGAGCTGTTTATTCATGAGAAATTAGCCAATATATCTGTGGATGGTGCAGAAGTCACATTGAAAGTTACAGATATCATTTGTTTACGGTGATTACCTCAAACGTTTCTGCAACAAAATATTCAGTTGAGGGATCCATCATTTTTGTTCAGACTATTTTCATTAGTTTGATTTATACATTTTTCTTTAGAACCACAATTCAAAAGCAATATCTGATTTTGATGAGTTGATATTCATGAAATTTTAATTGAAAAGTACTTTTGTCAGTTTCAAGTTATTTCATTGACCATCGAGCAACTCTCTTATTCCTGACCAGTCAGGTTCGTTGCGGTCATGTGCCAATCCGCCTCATCTCACTTATCTCAATAGAAGTGAATTAAGAGAAGCCGATCGTGTCTACTCCACATGTGATCGGATGTGTGTAAATCGCAGAAAAGTGGTCATCTGACCGCTCACTCGCACCATCAACACCAACAAATAATGACAGCGGGTGTGCTGTACAAAGTCACGATTCAGAAGTCTGCAGTCACATACAGTGACCAGACTGTGAACTGAAACCTGGACATCCCCTTTAATAAACTTTTTCATTTATCCAAGCATTATTTTTTTTGGATCTAGTGCATCAGTTATTAGAACAATACAGTGACAATAAGTGAGGAAGCAAGGATGACATCAAATCACTGTCACTATGAAACGGTACACATAGCTCACTGAATAGTGACTGATCCTGGGCGTGGAAGGGAAGTACTGTTACCAGTCATATGCCTTAGTTACAAGATTGTTTACAGGTAGAGTCAAGCAACAAGCTCTCCAGCTGAGTGACTAGGGCGACATCCAGAAAATCCTGTGCTGGGAATAAAGACCAAAGGATCCAGGTAACCGCACTGTCCTACATATAGGGACGAGGCACGGGAGAGGCATGGATCAGAGCTATTGGGGAGAATAATTGTCAAATGCACACTTATGGATTAAGCAGCAAAAAAAGAAGCTTTCCAGGGACTAGTACTTGGGGTCACACGTTGGATGAAGGGACTTGATTTTCTTTGCTATACAGGCTGTATGGGTCCTGGCCAATCCCACTGTACTTACTTTATATCAGGTTTTTGAAACCTGATGCATCTCAATGGATCAGAACTGACAACGAAACTGATGCAAAACTACATCTATTGCCATTAGGATTTTTTTTTATTAATTATAATTATTATTATTAACCTCCCAGACAATGGTCTGGGGCTGTGTCCCAACATATGAAACTTTCTGATCACACCAGTGAACTGGTGCATGCACCCATCTGGATCAAAACCTGAAGGACAACTGGAAATAAACCTATGGCAAACAAAGGAATAATTTATCCTGCCTGTCTCCATTCAGTGATTTCATTAAATGCCTGATGGAAACAATGAAGAGCCTTACAATGTCCTCTATCATATATAATTATATATATATAGTGAGGCATGCCGGCGCTATGGCATGTGGCCGGCATGACTCACATGGGCTTTGTGAGGTATGGCCTGGCATGTTAGCTCATGGCCGGCATACAGCACAAGAGCCTGTTCACATTAGCCTGTTTTTACTCTGTGTGAATGCTGTGTTAGACCTGACCAGTATACAGTGGCCTAACAGCTAAAGGGGTTGATGAGACCAATGAGCGGCCTCTAAAAGAGCAGTGTATGCTAAGGGCTGACAGTTCCCAGGTGTGGGTGTGTCAGGTGGGTATGCAGGCAAGATAATAACTGCCTAGGCCTGTGTTTGCGCGAGACCAGACATGATCCTCTGAGGGAGTGGACGTGTCTCAGAGGGGTCCCGTCCCCTTTTGGGGGATGAGGCAGGAAGCCTGGCTTTCCATGCCGGAGACGCTGGTCCCTCTGAGCCGTATGAAGCCTGTGGCCAGACCGAGAGGTTGGTAGAACACCTGAGTGTATGGGGGTCCTGGCTGAACTTGCAGGGGGCTCACTCTGACCATGTTGGTGAGGCTGCCGTCTGGGATCTCTGCCTGTGTTGGTAAGGCTTGGAGGCAGCTGGGCATCATGGGCAGGGTGAGGAGACCTTGTTGGACGCTTTGACTGCCCTGGAGCTCAGGCTCACAACCTGGTCTGGGTCTAGAGGGCTGAAGTCCATGCCGGACTGTGCTTGTGTGTGTTGTCTGGGCCTGACAAGGCTGATGTCCATAGAAGTCCATGCTGGACTGTGGATGTGTGTGAGTGGGCCCTATGATGGGTTGGAGCCCACGGAGGTCAGGCGGCCGTAACCACCATTGGGACCGACTGTGAGAGGGTCCCGTTGATCAGTGTATGTGTGAGAGACTGAGGAGGTCTCAAAGGCCAGGCGGCCGCAACCGCCATTGGGACCGACTACTGGGTCATGAAAGGTCCCGGTGATTATGTGTGTATGTGTATGGCCTGCATAGGCTGCCGTCCATGGATGTGGTATGATGGACTGGAGGTACACATGTGTGATGGGGAATGAACCCTGTGAATAGTGCCAGGTGGGCATAGCCGCCATTGTGTCTGACTGGGTAGTAGGTAAAGGACCCGTTGACTGAGTGTAACCATTAGGTCAGAGGGCTGAGGGTTTGCAGCACCTGTAGGTGGGAAGACTGGCTGAGCCTAGAGGAGCTCGCAATCGCGTGTCTGATGCAGCCACTGTCCTGGAGGTCTGGGCCTGTGACGGCAGACTTGGAAGTGGCTGGCGACCTGTAAGACACGTGCTGAGGAGTCCTCAGGGATGCCTGGCTTGCACTGGAGCTCAGGTGGCTGGAACTGGCTCTGGGCCTGGTTCTGACTGGCGACATGGACAAAGGCTGGTGTGAGAGAAACTACCATGGTCTCTGGTGTCCCATAGGGTGGGGACACGTACAATATATGTGTGCCAGGCGGGCATAGCCGTCCAGAATGTGTGATGTGGTGATGTATAGCCCTACGGGAGGCGAATATGTGTGCCAGGCGGGCATAGCCCCATAAAGTATAGACGTGTGAATCATAAGGGCACATGTACAACTACCCTGTATGATTTCAAGTGGGTGACTCATGATGGCTTGTGCAAGAGTGCCATGCATGACGTATCCACTAGGTAATAGGATGGTTAGTGATCCCTATCAGAAGGCCAGGAGGCCGCAACCGCCGTAGGAGCTACGGTTAGTGCTCCTGATAGTCGATGGAGCTGTTAGTAATACTCCAGGATGTGTATAAGACATGTCATTATGTGAATGTCCTGTAATGTGATATGTAAATCATGTATTATATGTGAGTTGTAAATATGTATTGTATGCTCTAAGCAGTTTATGATGGCATAATACACTGCTGCATTGTTACTGTGGAAAAAAACATGGTTGTCAGTGTTTTTCCATTGCCAAGTGGGTTCCCCAGGGACGCTACCTCACAAAATATATATATATTTATATATATTTGTGGTGGGTAGGGGGGTATGTGACCGTCTGTTTAGTAATAGGTATTTTTTATTTATTTTGTATTTTCACCATTTGAAAATTGTAGGAGAAAGAATACCAAGATTATTAAAAGCATCAGATCATTATTATTTGTTTATATAGCGCACCATTGAACCATGGTGCTGTACATGAGAAAGGGCTAAAAATACAATGAACAAATTAACAGTGACAGACTGGTACGGAGGGGAGAGGACCCTGCCCTTTCGGGCTTACATTCTACAGGGCAGTGGGGAGAAAGACAGTAGGTTGGGTCTGCTTTGGTGGTGGTGGAGCACCGGGTCCGATGGTGGTGGAGCGCCGGATCCAGTGGTGGTGAGCTGGCACTGTGGTCATTGCAGGCTGTAGGCTGTTCTGAAGAGATGAGTTTTCAGGTTCCGCTTGAAAGTTCCGAGTGTGGGGGATAGTCAGATGTTTTGGGGTGCAGAATTCCAGAGGATGGGGGATGCTCGGGCGAAGTCTTGCAGGAGGTTAGATGAGGAACGTACAAGTGTTGAGGAGAGGAGGAGGTCTTGGGAGGATCGAAGATTACGAGTTGGATGATATCGGGAGATTAGTTCAGAGATATATGGGGGGGACAGATTGTGGACTGTTTTGTAAGTCAGTGTTAGTAGTTTGAATTGGATACGTTGGTGAATTGGGAGCCAGTGGAGGGATTTGCAGAGAAAAGAAGTGGAGGAATAGCAAGGAGAGAGTTAGATTAATCAGGCAGCAGAGTTAAGGACAGATTGGAGGGGTGCAAGAGTGTTAACAGGGAGGCCACAGAGGAGGAGGTTGCAGTAGTCGAGGCGGGAGATGATGATGGAAAGCACTAGTAGTTTAGTAGTTTGCAGGTTGAGGAAGGGACGGATTCTGGAAATATTTTTGAGTTGGAGGCGGCGGGAGATGGCAAGGGCTTGGATGTGCGGTTTGAAGAACAGGGCAGAGTCAAGGGTTACTCCGAGGCAACGGATTTCAGGTACAGGGAAAAGTGTGATGTCATTTATTGTGATAGATAGATCTGGTAAGGAAGGTGTACGAGATGGAGGAAAGATGATGAGTTCAGTTTTGTCTACATTGAGTTTTAGGACCCTAGAGGAGAAGGAGGAGAATATGGCTGATAGACACTCCGGGATTCTGGACAGGAGAAAGGTGACATCTGGGCCAGAAAGATAGATCTGAGTGTCATCAGAATACAGGTGATACTGGAAGCCATGGGACTTTATGAGTTGTCCCAGACCAAAGGTATAGATTGAAAAAAGGAAGGGCCCCAGGACAGAGCCTTGAGGGATCCCAACAGAGAGGGGATGGGGCTAGGAGGTCGTGTGGGAGTGGGAGACATTACATGTGCAGTTGGAAAGGTAGATAGAAATCCAGGATTTGTCATGTTCTGCCATGAACGAGAGGGGCAGCTGCATCAATAGCTGATGTGAGTGTAGAGTTGTAGAAAGCTGTGTCGTGGAGTGAGGATATGGATGATAGCGGTAAAATGGCGTTGGAGAGTGTGGTAGCGTCAAGATGTTTGAGGTTTCTGCGAGGGTGTGCAAGTTGGTAGACATGGGTGGCAGGTGAGGAGGACAAGGATGAGAAAGTGAGTAGATGGTGGTCAGAGAGAGGGAGAGGGGAGGTTGTGGGTTTAGTTATGTATCTGTCACGCTGGATGTTGGGAGACACCCAGCACTGGACGACAGGGGGGGGGAGGAGAACCTGATGCTAAGAGCAAAAGGGGAGATGGTGACCCCTAAATAAACAAGCGCTGGCACCTGGCTCCCTTAACGTCCCTATACAGTTTACGCAACTGTTGCCGCCAGATTATCTATTCCCTGACTGACCCTGAACTACTGTTAAATAAGGATCAGTGCGGGTGAACATTAGTCAGCCCGGCTATCAACTAAAGATAAACACAAGGGAAACAAACAAAGAGGGAAGGGAAGAAACACTTAAGGTACCGTCACACAGGGACATATCGCCGGCGATGTTGCCGGGGATCGCGGGAGCGCGCATCCCTGACAACATCGCCGGTGAGATGTCAGACTGAGCAACTTACCGGCGATGTCGCCGGCTAGTTGCCGCGGCTATCGCTCGCTGGAGCAACCCAGCGAGCGATAACCCGCAATGTTGTACATAGGCGGAATCGCCCGTAACATTGCGGGTTGCCGCGTTACACAGGGCGATCAGGCAGGATCGCCTGAGCAACATCGCCAGGTTTCCCAACATTGTTGGGAAACCTGGCGATGTGACTCAGGCGATTCATCGCCTGATTATCGCCCTGTCACACGAGGCAACTCGCCGGCGATGTCGCCGCAACCTGGCCACGCCCCTCGGTTGCCGGCAACATCGCCGGCGATATGTCCAAGTGTGACGGGCCCTTTAGCTTGAGAAGATCCACACAGCAATTCAACAGAAACTCCAGGATACAGCTCTCACTAAAAGGGAAATGCCTCTTAAAGCGAAAGAGACTTTTATTTAGGGTTTAGGGACCTTCTGAAAGTGGTCTCTACAGTCTCATCCGTGCCTCCTCACACACCTTTGACAGGAGAAGAGGCGGGTGAAGATGAAGTCTAGTGTATGTCCACCTGTGTGGGTGGCTGTGGTGGACCATTGAGAGAGGCCAAAGGATGAAGCAAGTGACAGGAGTTTGGAGGCTGTTGACTGGTTAGTATCAATGTTGAAGTTCCCCATTATGATTGTTGGAATGTCGGCACAGAAAAAAGTATAGGAGCCAGATGGAGAATTGGTAAAATAAGGCAGTGGTGGGCCCGGTGGTCGATAAATGATGGCCACTTGAAGGTTGGAAGGAGAGTAGATATGGACCGAGTGTGCTTCAAAAGATGAGAGGATAAGGGAGGGAGGAGGAGAAATTGGGTTGAAGGTGCAGTTGCTAGAAAGTAGAAGACTCACCCCTCCACCATGTTTGTTGCCAGTGCAAGGTGTGTGGGAGAAATTAAGTCCGTCATAGCACAGCGCAGCCATGTCGGAGGGTGTCAGCCATGTTTCTGTGAGGCCCAGAAAGGAGAGTTTGCAAGAGGTAAAGAGGTTGTGAATGAAGTGGAGTTTAATACATATGGAACGGGCATTCCAGAGCGCTCCAGAGAGAGGGGGCGGTGGAGAGGGGTCAGTGGAATGGGTTTTATATTTAAGATTGCGGCTGTTTCTTGAAGGTGTTGGGTGATAGGAGGTAGGAATAGTGGGGAATGTTGGCTGTGGGGGTCGTGAATTGGGAGATATGTCGCCAGCCGATAAGAGAAGTAAAGAGAGGGCAGGCAGGTTGGAGAATGAGAGTGGCCGCTTGTTTTGTGTTTCTACAGGAGAGGTGTGAGATTGAGGAGCAGGTCAGCAGAGGAGCTCAGGTGGGGAGGTAAGAGTGATGGTGAGATAAATATTTGTGTTGGGAGTGATGGAGTTTGGGGTAGTGAAAGAGCGAAGGATTAGTGGAGCAATTACTGTTAGGGTATAAGTAAGCATGTTGAAAGTGTTAGTGAGAGAGCAAAGTATTAGAGAAATTCAGCAGACAGGTATAGCTGGTACCTTCTGGTTTCCTCTGGTTTATCTCTAGAATATCTCTACAGACCACTTATTGAAATCCCACTTTGTGAAATCACACAGGCCTGCCCTAACTAATTTATAAGTCATAGGGTGTGCAGGCAATGAACCAGGTAAGTGGGAAGGAGCGGTCAGGGGGCGTGGCCTAGCACTTGATGTGAGAGATCGGGTGGCAGTGCTTCTCCACCACCATTAGCTTCAATTATCCTGCACAAAGCCCGAACCAGCTAAATCCCTTACCGGGAACCAATGTCTGAAGGTCCCGGGAGCCAGGGGCAAGCTACTGCCAGACTCAGAGAGACCGACATGGGCCGCAAAAGGCAGAAAGACGCCGGAGCCTGCAGCAGTGACCCAGCCCAAGATGGCACTGAGAGAGAGGAAGAGGCGGGAAGGAGGAAACCAGCCTATGCACGGAGACTGGAAGTCTGAGTGCGGCTGCACAGGTATTCGAGGGGCATGGAGGCAGATGAAGAAGGAAGTGAAGGGAGTGAGAAGCACAGAGGTGAGGAGGAAGACGATGAGGAGATGCCTGTGCTACATAATGAAAAGGAGGCTGCAGAGGAAGAGTTGGAGCAGCAGGAGGAGGGGGACAGTGACAATATGCAGGCAGCTGAAAATCCAGCTGAAGCAGAACCCACACTGAGGGATGTATTCCAGGTTGTCTCATACTGCAAGACTGCCTTAACTGCTCTGACAAAGCAGGTGAATGGCCTGAAAGAGGAAATGGGAGGCATTAAAACATCTATGCAGAGAGTTACAGCCAGATTAACTGAGGTGGAGGACAGAGTTGGTGTAACAGAAGATCACTTAAAGGGGTTGTCCGGGCTCGTGACATAATCTCAGTACATATCCAGGCTGCCTAATGCTGACAATGTGTAATGTACTATGTGTCAGCTTTCTGCAGGGTTTCCTAGATAACACTCGTTTTGTGTCTGAACAGAACGACCAGGGGGGGTGTTCTGGCATGATAATGAACACTGGTCGTTTCCACCTACTCTACCCCATCCCCTCCCCCATAGCAACATCCCCGCCCTCCCCATCTACATGACTCAGCCTCTCCATAGGAAGAAATCCTCGGCTGCAGCCATCCGTGTGATCAGACCTGCCCGGTGTCTCTGCTCCTCCCCCGGCCACACACAGTGATGTATGTAAAGTCTGCAGAGAGAAGGGACAATGTGCTGCACTCAGGGGGGGCCGCTCCGGGATTACAATGAATAGCTCCGGGCTCTTATCAGCGATTCTTCCCGGGCTGTCAGTGATCTGGAGCAGTGAAGGAGAATGTACAGTGTGCAGACACCAGTGATGTACGGAAAGTCTGCACTGGAGGGACAATCGTGTGCTGTATTCAGGGCTGCTCCGTGATTACAATGAATAGCTCCCTCGTTATCAGTGATTCCTTCCCTGCACTGTCCTGGGCTGTGATCAGTAGCAGGGAAGGAGAATGGACTGTGTGAGCCCAGCTGCAGCTTCTATTCTGCCCAGGGGTCCGCAGACACTGATGGAATCTGTGACAATGTAACGAAGCCTCTGCTGTGTGAATGACATCTCTGTGTCACTGATGTCTGTACACAGCAGGAGATATGGTACAGTGTACAGGGTGAAGGATGGACAGCACTGTGTCTCTAATGACACAAATACTGATTGGATCAGCCTGTCCACTCAGTAACTGCAGCAGTGTGAAGTGTTGGGGGTGTATGTATGGAGAGATAGATGATACTAAGGATTTTGATATTGTTGAGGAGTCCTTGCTTCCGTCGCCCCATCAGTCCGCCCGTCCTTCCTTCTTTCCTTCCATCCATCCTTCCTTCCTTCCGTTCATCCTTCCGTCCTTCTTTCAGTCCGTCTTTCGTCCTTTCTTTCCGTCCATCTGACCGTCCTTCCTTCTTTCCATCCGTCCTTCCCTCCTTCCTTTTTTCCGTCCGTCCTTCTTTCTGTCCTTCCTTCTTTCCATCCTTCCATCTGTCCTTCTTTCCGTCGTCCTTTATTTCCATCTGTCCTTCCTTCTTTCCGTCCATCTATCCGTCTGTCCTTTCCGTCCCTCCTTCTTTCCGTCCTTCCTTCTTTCCATCCGTCCTTCCCTCCTTCCTTATTTCCAACCGTCCGTGCCGTTCTTCCTTCTTTCTGTCCTTCCTTCTTTCCGTCTGTCCATCAGTCGTTCCTACTTTCTGTCCTTCCTTCTTTTTGTCTGTCCTTCCGTCCTTTCTTCTTTCTGTCCGTCTGTCCTTTCTTCTTTCCGTACTTTCTTCTTTCCGTCTTCCTTCTTTACATCCGTCCGTCCTTCCTTCTTCCCGTCCGTCCTTCCTTCTTTCCGTTGGTCCTTCCTTCTTTCCGTCCGTCCGTCCTTCTTTCCGTCTGTCCGTCCTTTATTCTTTCTGTCCGTCCGTCCTTTATTCTTTCCGTCCGTCCTTCATTCTTTCCGTCCATCCATCCGTCCTTCCTTCTTTCCGTCCATCCTTCAGTCTTTCCATCCGTCCATCCGTTCTTCCCCTCAAGCCTGTATTTTCCCTTCACCCCTGGGTGATTTCCTGTTTTCCTTCCTCTTCTTCCATAACTTTTCTATTTTTCCGTCAATACAGACATATGAAGCTTCTTGTTGTTTTTTGCAGGACGAGTTGAACTTTTGAATGACGACATTTATTTAAAAATTGCAAAAAAAACAGTGCAATTATACATTTGTCTTTTGGGTTTTTTATTCACCATGTTCACTATATGGTGACACTGAGGTGTTTGTATGATGTCTTGGGTCAGTACTATATGGTGACACTGAGGTGTTTGTATGATGTCTTGGGTCAGTACTATATGGTGACACTGAGGTGTTTGTATGATGTCTGGGGTCAGTACTATATGGTGACACTGAGGTGTTTGTATGATGTCTTGGGTCAGTACTATATGGTAACACTGAGGTGTCGGTATGATATCTGGGGTCAGTACTATATGGTAACACTGAGGTGTCGGTATGATGTCTGGGGTCAGTACTATATGGTAACACTGAGGTGTCGGTATGATGTCTGGGGTCAGTACTATATGGTAACACTGAGGTGTCGGTATGATGTCTGGGGTCAGTACTATATGGTAACACTGAGGTGTCGGGATGATGTCTGGGGTCAGTACTATATGGTAACACTGAGGTGTCGGTATGATCTCTGGGGTCAGTACTATATGGTAACACTGACGTGTCGGTATGATATCTGAAGTCAGTACTATATGGTAACACTGAGGTGTCGGTATGATGTCTTGGGTCAGTACTATATGGTAACACTGAGGTGTCGGTATGATGTCTTGGGTCAGTACTATATGGTAACACTGACGTGTCGGTATGATATCTGAAGTCAGTACTATATGGTAACACTGACGTGTCGGTATGATATCTGAAGTCAGTACTATATGGTAACACAGAGGTGTCGGTACGATATCTGGGGTCAGTACTATATGGTAACACTGAGGTGTCGGTACGATATCTGGGGTCAGTACTATATGGTAACACTGAGGTGTGTGTCTAATGTCTGGGGTCAGTACTCTATGCTATCAATGACGTGTTGGTATGAATAATTGAAGAATTAAAGAAACAAAAAAAGAAGAATTGCGCTCTTGCACCATTTTCCACGATCCGCAGTTACAGTCAAACATTTATTCTGACAATCAAAATCTATATCCATTTTTATTTTAAAGAGAACCGTCACCCCATTTTTGTGTATTAAAATAAAAGCTCCCTTTTTTATCAGGGACTATCCTGCATTCTAAGGGTGGGTTCACATTAGCGTTCCCCTCCGCAGCGTTCTGCGGAGGGGAGCCGCAATGTGTCCGCAGCGGCCGCCAGCTCCTATCTTTATAATGTGAGCGCACGGTGCTGCGATTGACAGCGCATGACCGTGCGCACCCATTCACTCCTATATGTGATCTGTGCGCAGGCGGACGCCTGCGTACAAATCACACAGTCTCTTCCGCACCAGAGACGCGACATGTTGCATTCCTGGTGCGGACGAGACTGTGTGATTTGTGCGCAGGCGTCCGCCTGCGCACAGATGACATATAGGAGTGGATGGGTGCACACGGTCATGCGCTGTTAAGCACAGCACCATGCGCTCCCATTATAAAGATAGGAGCTGGCGGCCGCTGCGGACACATTGCGGATCCCCTCCGCAGAACGCTGCGGAGGGGAACGCTAATGTGAACCCAGCCTAGCAAGGAGGCTATTATGCCATGACTGCCCCGTAAACACAATAAATAACTTAAACAAATCTCCTGCCCTGTATAATAATTACCTGTTTACGGTCCGATGGGCACGCTTGCAGATTGGTTAGTCCTGCCTCACCTGATGTCCATCCCGGCTCTCCCGCCGTCCATCCTGCTTTTCGTCATCGTCCATCCCGCCTATCCTGCCATTTGACTGCCCGTCCCCTCTTCTGGGTGATATGGATAACGCCTCCTCGGGAAGAACTTGAAAGTCATCCAACCATGAGGAAACTTAGGGGTCTCTGTGGCGTCGACGAATGAGCGCAGAGGGATTTAAATCACGGGCCAACACCGCTTATTCATCGGCGCCGACCAATGAGCACTGTTGGTGAGTGATTTAAATCTTGCTTAGCAATCGACGCAGCCGACGGTGACCGCTGAGCGACGCAAGATTCAAAGCTTTGAATCCAGCAACGCTCATTGGCTCAGCTGGCGGCCAAGGAGCTCGTTGGATTCAAATCCCTGCCACCATACAGTGCTAACCACTTAGCCACCATACAATGCTAACCACTGAGCCACCATATACTGTGATAACCACTGAGCCACCATATACAGTGCTAACCACTGAGCCACCATATACAGTGCTAACCACTGAGCCACCATACAGTGCTAACCACTGAGCCACCATACACAGTGCTAACCACTGAACCACCATATACAGTGCTAACCACTGAGCCACCATATACTGTGCTAACCACTGAGCCACCATATACTGTGCTAACCACTGAGCCACCGTATACAGTGCTAACCGCAGAGCCACCATATACAGTGCTAACCACTGAGCCACCATATACAGTGCTAACCACTGAGCCACCATACAGTGCTAACCTCTGAGCCACCATACAATGCTCTAACCACTGAGCCACCATATACAGTGCTAACCACTGAGCCACCGTATACAGTGCTAACCACTGAGCCACCATATACAGTGCTAACCACTGAGCCACCGTATACAGTGCTAACCACTGAGCCACCGTATACAGTGCTAACCACTGAGCCACCATATACAGTACTAACCACTGAGCCACCATACAGTGCTAACCTGTAAGCCACCATACAATGCTAACCACTGAGCCACCATATACTGTGATAACCACTGAGCCACCATATACAGTGCTAACCACTGAGCCACCATATACAGTGCTAACCACTGAGCCACCATACAGTGCTAACCTCTGAGCCATCATACAGTGCTAACCACTGAGCCACCATACAGTGCTAACCACTGAGCCACCATATACAGTGCTAACCACTGAGCCACCATATACAGTGCTAACCACTGAGCCACCATATACAGTGCTAAACAATGAGCCACCAAATACACCATATAATTCTCGGAACAACCGCGTAGTTTCTGAAGAGAGGACTGTACTATTCAGCAGCTATTTCTAAGGGACCAGTTCATTTCACTGCACTCCCGATGCATCTTGCCTATTTGTGGAATATGTATACATTTATATATATTTATATATATATATATATATATATATAAATATATATATATATATATATATATATATGAGAAAAAAACTGCACAGCACTCACAGACAATGTGAACTGGTGCCAGCAGGGACGCTGGGTCAATATACTAGAAAAAAACCTTGCAGCACTCAACTACAACCAATGATGTACATATGCTGACAAGCTTTATACATGAGAAAAAATTTAAAAACTTACGTTTTTTTCAAAAAACTCTAAATTATTAATAGTTTTTTTGAAATCTGAAGTTCTTAGGCCGGCTTCAGACTGCGTCTGACATCCGATCCGTAGCTGTCCACTTGAAGCAGACAGCCGCAGACCGGATCAGCAGACAGGACTGGGGGCTATTATGCCCTCCGATCCTGTGTGCAGCCGCATGCAGTTCCTGCTGCTAATAGGTGAGGACCGCGGGCGCCGCGGTCCTGACCTGTCAGGTGGTTCAGCTGCGTGCGGCTGCACATATGATCGGAGGGCATAATAGCCCCCAGTCATGTCTGCTGATCCGGTCTGCGGCTGATCCTCTGCCCCCTCCAGCCTACAGCCCTCCTCTGCCCCCTCCAGCCCTCCTCTGCCCCCTCCAGCCCTCCTCTGCCCCCTCCAGCCGTCCTCTGACCCCTCCAGCCGTCCTCTGACCCCTTTAGCCGTCCTCTGACCCCTCCAGCCGTCCTCTGACCCCTCCAGCCGTCCTCTGACCCCTCCAGCCGTCCTCTGACCCCCTCCAGCCGTCCTCTGACCCCCTCCAGCCGTCCTCTGACCCCCTCCAGCCGTCCTCTGACCCCTTCCAGCCGTCCTCTGACCCCCTCCAGCCGTCCTCTGACCCCCTCCAGCCGTCCTCTGCCCACTCCAGCCGTCCTCTGCCCCCTCCAGCCGTCCTCTGCCCCCTCCAGCCGTCCTCTGCCCTCTCCAGCCTCCAGCCGTCCTCTGCCGCCTCCAGCCGTCCTCTGCCCTCTCCAGCCGTCCTCTGCCCTCTCCAGCCGTCCCCTGCCGCCTTCAGCCGTCCCCTGCCGCCTTCAGCCATCCCCTGCCCCTCCAGCCCTCCTCTGCCCCCTCCAGCCTACAGCCCTCCTCTGCCCCCTCCAGCCTACAGCCCTCCTCTGCCCCCTCCAGCCCTCCTCTGCCCCCTCCAGCCTACAGCCCTCCTCTGCCCCCTCCAGCCTCCAGCCATCCTCTGCCCTCCCAGCCTCCAGCCGTCCTCTGCCCTCTCCAGCCTCCAGCCGTCCTCTGCCCTCTCCAGCCGTCCTCTCCCCTCTCCAGCCGTCCTCTGCCTTCTCCAGCCGTCCTCTGCCCTCTCCAGCCGTCCTCTGCCCTCTCCAGCCTCCAGCCGTCCTCTGCCCTCTCCAGCCTCCAGCCGTCCTCTGCCCTCTCCAGCCTACAGCCGTCCTCTGCTCTCTCCAGCCTCCAGCCGTCCTCTGCCCTCTCCAGCCTCCAGCCGTCCTCTGCCCTCTCCAGCCTGCAACCGTCCTCTGCCCTCTCCAGCCTCCAGCCATCCTCTGCCCTCTCCAGCCGTCCTCTGCCCTCTCCAGCCGTCCTCTGCCCTCTCCAGCCGTCCTCTGCCCTCTCCAGCCGTCCTCTGCCCTCTCCAGCCTCCAGCCGTCCTCTGCCCTCTCCAGCCTCCAGCCGTCCTCTGCCCTCTCCAGCCGTCCTCTCCCCTCTCCAGCCGTCCTCTGCCCTCTCCAGCCGTCCTCTGCCCTCTCCAGCCTCCAGCCGTCCTCTGCCCTCTCCAGCCGTCCTCTGCCGCCTCCAGCCGTCCCCTGCCCCCTACAGCCGTCCCCTGCCCTCTCCAGTCGTCCGGGGGTGCCCACATGTTGACTCAGGATCCAGGCGCCGGAGAAGACGCAGGGACGGTGGTAAGTATAGCGGAGTGTGTGTATGTGTGTTTATGCGCTGACCACTCTGCCCACGCCGCTGCGCTGACCACTCTGCGCACGCCGCTGCGCTGACCACTCTGCCCACGCCGCTGCGCTGACTAATCTCACCGCGCGCAGTGCTAGCCAGTGAGCCACCATATACTCTGCTACCCACAGAGCCGCCTGTATACACACAATTAATTTCACCGCACTACCCTAACTATTAGTAAATAAACTATACATGGATTCTAGACTACCCGATTCTTTAGAATCGGGCTGCCATCTAGTTTTTAAATAAATGTCGTCATTCAAAAGTTCAACTCGTCCTGCAAAAAACTACAAGAAGCCTCATATGTCTGTATTGACGGAAAAATAGAAAAGTTATGGAAGAAGAGGAAGGAAAACAGGAAATCACCCAGGGGTGAAGGGAAAATACAGGCTTGAGGGGAAGAACGGATGGACGGATGGAAAGACTGAAGGATGGACGGAAAGAAGGAAGGACGGATGGATGGACGGAAAGAATGAAGGACGGACGGAAAGAATAAAGGACGGACGGACAGAAAGAATAAAGGACGGACAGACGGAAAGAAGGACGGACGGACGGAAAGAAGGAAGGACCAACGGAAAGAAGGAAGGACGGACGGGAAGAAGGAAGGACGGACGGATGTAAAGAAGGAAGACGGAAAGAAGAAAGTACGGAAAGAAGAAAGGACAGACGGACAGAAAGAAGAAAGGACGGAAGGACAGACAAAAAGAAGGAAGGACAGAAAGTAGGAACGACTGATGGACAGACGGAAAGAAGGAAGGACAGAAAGAAGGAAGAACGGCACGGACGGTTGGAAATAAGGAAGGAGGGAAGGACGGATGGAAAGAAGGAAGGACGGAAAGAAGGAGGGACGGAAAGGACAGACGGATAGATGGACGGAAAGAAGGAAGGACAGATGGAAATAAAGGACGACGGAAAGAAGGACAGATGGAAGGATGGAAAGAAGGAAGGACAGAAAGGACGGACGGAAAAAAGGTAATTATTATACAGGGCAGGAGATTTGTTTAAGTTATTTATTGTGTTTACGGGGCAGTCATGGCATAATAGCCTCCTTGCTAGGCTGGGTTCACATTAGCGTTCCCCTCCGCAGCGTTCTGCGGAGGGGATCCGCAATGTGTCCGCAGCGGCCGCCAGCTCCTATCTTTATAATGGGAGCGCATGGTGCTGTGCTTAACAGCGCATGACCGTGTGCACCCATCCACTCCTATATGTCATCTGTGCGCAGGCGGACGCCTGCGCACAAATCACACAGTCTCGTCCGCACCAGGAATGCAACATGTCGCGTCTCTGGTGCGGAAGAGACTGTGTGATTTGTACGCAGGCGTCCGCCTGCGCACAGATCACATATAGGAGTGAATGGGTGCGCACGGTCATGCGCTGTCAATCGCAGCACCGTGCGCTCACATTATAAAGATAGGAGCTGGCGGCCGCTGCGGACACATTGCGGCTCCCCTCCGCAGAACGCTGCGGAGGGGAACGCTAATGTGAACCCACCCTTAGAATGCAGGATAGTCCCTGATAAAAAAGGGAGCTTTTATTTTAATACACAAAAATGGGGTGACGGTTCTCTTTAAAATAAAAATGGATATAGATTTTGATTGTCAGAATAAATGTTTGACTGTAACTGCGGATCGTGGAAAATGGTGCAAGAGCGCAATTCTTCTTTTTTTGTTTCTTTAATTCTTCAATTATTCATACCAACACGTCATTGATAGCATAGAGTACTGACCCCAGACATTAGACACACACCTCAGTGTTACCATATAGTACTCACCCCAGATATCGTACCGACACCTCAGTGTTACCATATAGTACTGACCCCAGATATCGTACCGACACCTCTGTGTTACCATATAGTACTGACCCCAGATATCGTACCGACACCTCAGTGTTACCATATAGTACTGACCCAGATATCGTACCGACACCTCAGTGTTACCATATAGTACTGACCCAGACATTAGACACACACCTCAGTGTTACCATATAGTACTGACCCCAGATATCGTACCGACACCTCAGTGTTACCATATAGTACTGACCCCAGATATCGTACCGACACCTCTGTGTTACCATATAGTACTGACTTCAGATATCATACCGACACGTCAGTGTTACCATATAGTACTGACTTCAGATATCATACCGACACGTCAGTGTTACCATATAGTACTGACCCAAGACATCATACCGACACCTCAGTGTTACCATATAGTACTGACCCAAGACATCATACCGACACCTCAGTGTTACCATATAGTACTGACTTCAGATATCATACCGACACGTCAGTGTTACCATATAGTACTGACCCCAGAGATCATACCGACACCTCAGTGTTACCATATAGTACTGACCCCAGACATCATCCCGACACCTCAGTGTTACCATATAGTACTGACCCCAGACATCATACCGACACCTCAGTGTTACCATATAGTACTGACCCCAGACATCATACCGACACCTCAGTGTTACCATATAGTACTGACCCCAGACATCATACCGACACCTCAGTGTTACCATATAGTACTGACCCCAGATATCATACCGACACCTCAGTGTTACCATATAGTACTGACCCAAGACATCATACAAACACCTCAGTGTCACCATATAGTACTGACCCCAGACATCATACAAACACCTCAGTGTCACCATATAGTACTGACCCAAGACATCATACAAACACCTCAGTGTCACCATATAGTACTGACCCAAGACATCATACAAACACCTCAGTGTCACCATATAGTGAACATGGTGAATAAAAAACCCAAAAGACAAATGTATAATTGCACTGTTTTTTTTGCAATTTTTAAATAAATGTCGTCATTCAAAAGTTCAACTCGTCCTGCAAAAAACTACAAGAAGCCTCATATGTCTGTATTGACGGAAAAATAGAAAAGTTATGGAAGAAGAGGAAGGAAAACAGGAAATCACCCAGGGGTGAAGGGAAAATACAGGCTTGAGGGGAAGAACGGATGGACGGATGGAAAGACTGAAGGATGGACGGAAAGAAGGAAGGACGGATGGATGGACGGAAAGAATGAAGGACGGACGGAAAGAATAAAGGACGGACGGACAGAAAGAATAAAGGACGGACAGACGGAAAGAAGGACGGACGGACGGAAAGAAGGAAGGACCAACGGAAAGAAGGAAGGACGGACGGGAAGAAGGAAGGACGGACGGATGTAAAGAAGGAAGACGGAAAGAAGAAAGTACGGAAAGAAGAAAGGACAGACGGACAGAAAGAAGAAAGGACGGAAGGACAGACAAAAAGAAGGAAGGACAGAAAGTAGGAACGACTGATGGACAGACGGAAAGAAGGAAGGACAGAAAGAAGGAAGAACGGCACGGACGGTTGGAAATAAGGAAGGAGGGAAGGACGGATGGAAAGAAGGAAGGACGGAAAGAAGGAGGGACGGAAAGGACAGACGGATAGATGGACGGAAAGAAGGAAGGACAGATGGAAATAAAGGACGACGGAAAGAAGGACAGATGGAAGGATGGAAAGAAGGAAGGACAGAAAGAAGGACGGACGGAAAAAAGGAAGGAGGGAAGGACGGATGGAAAGAAGGAAGGACGGTCAGATGGACGGAAAGAAAGGACGAAAGACGGACTGAAAGAAGGACGGAAGGATGAACGGAAGGAAGGAAGGATGGATGGAAGGAAAGAAGGAAGGACGGGCGGACTGATGGGGCGACGGAAGCAAGGACTCCTCAACAATATCAAAATCCTTAGTATCATCTATCTCTCCATACATACACCCCCAACACTTCACACTGCTGCAGTTACTGAGTGGACAGGCTGATCCAATCAGTATTTGTGTCATTAGAGACACAGTGCTGTCCATCCTTCACCCTGTACACTGTACCATATCTCCTGCTGTGTACAGACATCAGTGACACAGAGATGTCATTCACACAGCAGAGGCTTCGTTACATTGTCACAGATTCCATCAGTGTCTGCGGACCCCTGGGCAGAATAGAAGCTGCAGCTGGGCTCACACAGTCCATTCTCCTTCCCTGCTACTGATCACAGCCCAGGACAGTGCAGGGAAGGAATCACTGATAACGAGGGAGCTATTCATTGTAATCACGGAGCAGCCCTGAATACAGCACACGATTGTCCCTCCAGTGCAGACTTTCCGTACATCACTGGTGTCTGCACACTGTACATTCTCCTTCACTGCTCCAGATCACTGACAGCCCGGGAAGAATCGCTGATAAGAGCCCGGAGCTATTCATTGTAATCCCGGAGCGGCCCCCCCTGAGTGCAGCACATTGTCCCTTCTCTCTGCAGACTTTACATACATCACTGTGTGTGGCCGGGGGAGGAGCAGCTAATCCGGGCAGCTCTGATCACAGCAATGGCTGCAGCCGAGGATCATTTTCTTCCTGTGGAGAGGCTGAGTCATGTAGATGGGGAGGGCGGGGATGTTGCTATGGGGGAGGGGATGGGGTAGAGTAGGTGGAAACGACCAGTGTTCATTATCATGACAGAACACCCCCCCTGGTCGTTCTGTTCAGACACAAAACGAGTGTTATCTAGGAAACCCTGCAGAAAGCTGACACATAGTACATTACACATTGTCAGCATTAGGCAGCCTGGATATGTACTGAGATTATGTCACGAGCCCGGACAACCCCTTTAACCTCTGTGCAAAAGACACAACAGCAACACACTCAGAGGATCACAGCAGTGGCCAATAAAAACGATGACCTGGAAAACTGGTCACGTAGGAACAATTTGCGCATTGTGGGCATCCCTGAAAGAGCTGAGGTTGCTGACCCCACAGCCTTTATTGAAACCTGGCTGCTGGAAAAGTTTGGAGCTGATAACTTGACAAGAGTGTTTGCAATGGAGCGTGCCCATCGAGTACCCATGAGACCCCCAGTACCAGGAGATGGCCGTCGCATGATTTTAGCCAGAATCCTGAATTGCAGAGACAGGGACATTATCTTACGAAAGGCTGGAAAGCTAACAGATCTTACCCTGGATGGCAAACGAATTGAAATATACCCAGACTACTCAGCTGAGGTGCAAAAGCTACGGCTGCGGTACAGTGAGGTGAAGAAACAGCTCCGATCTTCGAATGTGAAATACTCTACAAACCTTTTGGAAGGGTCAATTTTTTTCCCGTCACCGGTAGAGGCCACTTCATGGTTGGAGCGGAACCGGAGCAAATTGAGAGACGATAAGGACTCGGCAATATGATTACATGACCCTGCTAGACTGATCACTGGATAAGGTTGTGGCTCTGTACTACTCTGCGAAACAGGAGCTTAGAGGGAGGGGGGAACTCCCCGCCATGATCTATGTTTTATGGTTAATTGTTTGATTAATGGTTCGGGACTATGCATACTATTGACAATATGGCGGAGAGACTACCAATGAAGGAGGAGTACAATACAAGACGCATGTTGACGTGCGGAATACTGAGACAATGCTCAGGTTCTTTGATTTCCCACTCTCACGTTGGGGAGAGAGTGACGACAGCAAAAGGGGAAGTGTGGGGAGAGGGGAAGTGTGGAGGGAGAGGGAGGGGGGAGGTGGGCGGGGCAGATTTGTAGGGAGGGGTGGTTGTTCATGCTGCTTGACCGGGTGTGGTTGGGAACAAACTGTAATGATGTTACTTGATGATGATGGACTGTTCTTCCTAATGCACAATGAGTAACTGTACTGTTCGGATTTTAAGCTGGAGTGTACGTGGTATATCTGACAAGGTTAAGAGGGCGGCAGTTCTGAATCATATCAAATCTTGTGAACCTATGATCGCGTGGTTGCAGGAGACACATCTCACTAGAGATACTATGCACTGGTTGTCAAGAGTGTGGATGTTAAAGACATATCATTCTACTTATTCCTCGTACTCCAGGGGAGTGTCAGTCCTAATACACAAAAATGCACATTTTGAAGAGCTGGAAGTACATGTAGACAGTGAAGGGCAGTATGTATGGATTGCGTGCAGGTTGCTCGGACACAAAATGATTTTAGTAGCTTTATATATACCTCCACCTTGCTCTACAAAGAAACTACAAGCAGTAATAGATTTGACGGGCAGATGGGGGGAGGTACCGATGCTGATTATGGGAGATGTTAATAACACTATGAATGATTATTGGGATAAAGTACGTCCGGCAGGTACGGTAGCTGGACAGAACAGAATGACTGTTTTTGTCACCTATGTAGGGGAACGTGTACTGGTAGATCTGTGGAGAGTAAGAAATGAGGGTAAGAGGACTTTTTCATGTCATTCAGCAACACACGGAACACTGGCGAGGATAAACCTGGCTTTGCTGGATACTGCTATGGACAGAATGGTAGGGGAGGTAGTATACCTACAGAGGACTCTCTCGGATCATTGTCCTATGGTGATCACGCTTCTGGTGAGATCTGCTCAGGGTTAGAGGGGAGGTTGGCGTCTTCACCCGACATGGCTTAAAGTGGTGGATATGGGTGGCATAACCAAAGAGCTAGAGCAATTCTTCCAAATGAATGGAGTACTGAAGCCAAAACGGTATGGGATGCTATGAAGGCATTTATGAGCGGACTCTTTATAAGTGAGATTGCGAGGTGTAAGACCAAAACTAAATTGGCAGATCAACAAATAAAGGATTGTGGCGCCCCGCTACGAGTGCGTCACAGGAGGGTACTACACCCCTGACTGAAGGTGTCGTGTTCTCTGTTCCAGTGGTGAGTAGGATAATCCTGATGCTCCATCCACCACATGCAACACCTAGTATTAGAGGACCAATTAGGCACCCGTTACTGGGGTAACCGGTCCTGGGGGGAGGAGAGACTAGGGTATATAGCAGTGGGGAAAGCAGCAAGGAGTTAGAACAGTTGAGAGATCAGACAAGAAGAGAACAGGAGAGTCAAGTCATGACAGGAGCTGCATAGAGCTGTGCAGCAGATGTAGCAGAGTGGGAGAAGAACAGAAAGAAAATGGAGACATCTAACAGGGAGGGCACCCTCAAACTGGTAGCCTAGAAGAGAAAGAGAAGGGCAAAGTCAGAGCAGGCAATTCAAGGCCCGAGCCCAGTCCGAAACACGGGGTACCGGCTCCGACGTGGTCCAGTAGGTTCATCCCTGAACCACAGAACCCGGAGTGGTCGTAAGCTTCCTAGGAGCCCGACTCACAAACTACCAACCTCCGCAGCTGTACCGAGGGTACCCACCATTGAAGGCCAGGGGCCGCCAGTCCAGAAAGCATTGACCCAACCGAGGGCCCTCAGTACCCTTGATGAGGTATAACAGAGCAGCAAGGTGAAGGGACAGTAGGAGATAGAGGAGGACACCTGTGGAGCCTTAGAGGGACACTACTCACTGCGGGAACCGCCTGGTCCACCACCCGGCATTGAGAACTGCATTACCCTGTATGCTACTGAATACCCGAGTAAATACCCGTTCAGAGTGAGCAGTGTGTCCGAGCCTTATTCCAGAACTGAAATTGAGCTGCATTGCCTTCCAGGAACGACCAAGCTGCCCTATTACTCCATTACAACTTACAGCCCCGGGGACCCCGCTCGTCCTGTAGGGAGCGATACCATCTTGCTGCCGCCCATCACCCCGGAGGCCCAAGCAGCGCCGGTGCCATCACCGGAACCTACAGGTGGCATCACGAACCAGAACTTCGTCCCTTTTTATTGCCCACCGGGCCCACAGCCTCAGGCACCGGAACCATGACCTACAGACTGCGCCTGAGACCTGAGTCCCCTGGCACACGGTGAGTCAGGATGACTTGACAAGGGCGGAGGCAGACATGATTTTGGCACCAACGAGTGAAGCTCACAATAGACTAAAGTTGGCACAGGAGGCAGTTGATAAACTGCACGATGCAAGCTGAGAGGAAAATGGCATTTCAGCAAGCCCAATTCTTTGAAGAAGGAGAGAGAGTGGGTCACTTGTTGGCGGTGATATCTGCGGCACAGAGGGAGTCTTCCAGGGTGTAATAATTGAGAGACTAAACGGGGACGACTCTGACAGACACAAAGGACATACTGAAGGTCTTCAAGGAATATTACATGGCACTGTACACTTCGAGATCACGGGACAGGGAGGGGGACGTGGAGAATTTTTTGGAAGACATTTAATTATCTAAATTGTCTGAGGAAGATAGGTTGAGGTTGGATGAACCTGTGAGTGTGGAAGAGGTGGTGTGTGCAATATTATCTATGCCCAATAACAAATCACGTTTTGGACTCAGTATCTACACAGAGCTTGGTTTGGTGATTTGCTTAAAAATGTGTTCTTCGGCTGGCTTCAGACTTGCAGATGCATCTGCAGCGTTTTGCAGATGCATCTGCAAGCATCTGCATGCAGACCGCGGCCCCTATGTTTATAATGGAGCGCACGGCGGTCTGCAGATGCTTGCAGACCGCCGTGCGCTCTCATTGCCCGCCATTAGTGATCTGTGCGCACGCGGATGCCTGCGCACAAATCACACACTCCCGCCCGCACCATGGACGCGAGATGTTGCGTCCCTGGTGCGAGCGGGAGTGTTTGTTTGATTTGTGCGCAGGCATCCGCTTGCGCACAGATCACTAATGGCGGGCAATGAGAGCGCACGGCGGTCTGCAAGCATCTGCAGACCGCCGTGCGCTCCATTATAAACATAGAGGCCGCGGTCTGCATGCAGATGCTTGCAGATGCATCTGCAAAACGCTGCAGATGCATCTGCAAGTCTGAAGGCAGCCGATATCACCTATTCACAAGAAAGGTGATACTCTACTGATTGCTGAGGGGCCACATCTGCCATTCACTAGAGGTCAAACCACTAGGGGCCCTGAATTGTCAATGGAGCAGTGGCCAGGCACCACCATTATGTTCACTGTCTATAGGACTGCTGAAATATTCAAGCACTGTTCTTGGCTATTTCCAACAATAAATATCTGTGCATATCTGGTCCTATTGGTGGGTCTGTAAGCAATCAGTAAATTATCATATAAAATGGGAATAAGTGATGACTTGATCATATGGGAATAACCTTTAATAGAAGGTTTAGTCATTATACCATATTTTATCAAAACATGAACAAATTCTACATTTACTTTACATGTACGTAGCTAAGCTTGGGTTTTACAACAAACATTTTGACTGTTGACCAGGAGAATTATGATTGAAGCTCTGCACTAGAATACATGCTGTAACTCCCGATCAGTATAAAATAAGTCATTAAATTAATTTATGTAGTAGGGCCCCATTTACACATCAATTTTTTTACGTATGAATGCTATCCGTGTTTTTCACAGAGCGCACTCATGTCTATAAGGGTACCTTTACACGCGGCAACTTTTCTAGGAATTTCACTGGCAACTTACTGGTTGCAGTGAAATCATGGAGACATTGTTCCATTTGTACACAGCAACAATATAGAACAATGTGTCCATGATTTCACTGCAACCAGTAAGTTGCCAGTGAAATTCCTAGAAAAGTTGCCGCGTGTAAAGGTACCTTAATAGTGAATGGGATGATTGTCATTGTGACGAACCGCACATCACAGCCCCGCCCTGAAGTCTCTAAAATGATGAGGTCACGCGACCCAGTCTCGTCACTTCCACCAAAACGTTATGTTCTGCACCCACTGGGGATACACAAGGTCAGCTTGGCAGAGTTTTACTCAGGCATTCCCTGACCACACAGGCTCAGGGAGGGAGAAAGGGTGATTCATCCAACATCCAGTTTTGCACCGCATTAGCTCACAACTCGACAACCTGGAAAACCCTTTTCACTAGCCCCAGTGAAACAGAGCCCTGCCAGCCTGGTAGTTCCTCGTTAGATATAAGCCTGGGCTGGTAATAGGATTATATCAGGCCTGAAACTAGTCCAGGTAGCATGTAATATTAAACTGAGAACACAGACGTGTGAATTTGTGGATCAAAATAAAAGAGCATCCCAGGATTAAGTTTTATACTTAATCACCTTAAGGGCACACTAGTCAAAAACTATTTACATAATGGATTTAGAGATATAATAGTCAGATATGCAAATACAGATGGTAATACAAAAGGTATAAGCAGACATACATAAGTCAGTTGCCCAGTTCCTTGTTAGATCTTGGTTGCTGGCAGCCATATGGGAGGTGATGTGGAGCCATGGGCTTTCAGTATTTCCAGCATGATACTCTGTATGATCCTCCCCAAGAATAACAACTAAGAAATATGGTTGGCACCTTTTAATTCCTTACTTGACCACCTCCTTGATGACCTAGTGTGTCTGTGGGATCAGCTGAGAACTACAGAGAAGTATGAAATCACAGCTTACCCTTGCCCCTGGGTGACCCAGGTGAGAGATATTACTGTCATCTTTCCTATTATGAATTTACCTGTCCATAGATAGGAAACATGTGTGTGCTGTCTTCCAGCTGCTAGATATTAATTTGAGGCTGATAAGCACATTGCACAGTTAATGTATTATATTCCTCCCGATATCCTGAGGATGAAAATATGCCTGCCTTATTTGTGTGAGCTATGCACACCCCAATATTTATAATTTTCCACTGGAGTCTACCTGTCAGATGATCTTCTCTGATCCATCCTTGGGAAATGCACTTGCCCATCCCCAAGTTCACACACTCCAGTCACTCTGTCTTTTCCAGAGTAAATCTTTCTGTTGTCATTATGGGGCGCCGGTGCGGGGTCGTTAAATTCAAAATGAAGACGCCTTCCTCTACTTTATTATCTTTCTCTACTCACCATATAGTTGATCCTATGTTTTCAGTGTGTTGGTGAATGACTGTATGGATGTAGAGATATCTTGGGGATTAATGATTTTTCACAATACAGGTTTGTGATTTTCTGCTGGCCCAGAGTTAGGCACAAACTCACGACGATGTGTCCAATTTTGAGCTGTGTTGGATAAGATTGGGCAATGCAAGTCTATGAGTTTGTGGAAAAAATCAGACAGCACTTGGATGGAAGCTCTGTGATGTCTGACTTTTCTCTATGTTTGGATAGGAAAAGGATAGAGAAACCATTTTTGTTTCATGTACGAGAAAAACTGATGAAACTCGGACCAAACTCCGACTAAGCTCTGATAAAACTCGGATAAGACTTTGACTGAATCACTGATAAAACTCAGTCAGTTCTGTTTCTGTGACATGGCAGTTCACAAATAAGAGCTCTAATTCTGTAACATATTATTTTTTGAGCTGTGTAGTGGTCAAGTACATTATTTAGTTATTGATATCATTTATGCAGCTACTGTACATATATCTCAGTGGACATGCGCCATGTCTTTCTAATACAAATTCTTTAAAATTTTATTCATAGACAACCAAACATGGCAGACGCTTCCTTGGTGGATCATATGACTAGACTAAAACTAAAACTTTTGGAAAAGGTAAAGTAACATATTTAATTTTTTGTACTATCTATATCCAGGAGTTTCAATTTTTTCCCCACCGGTGCTTCATCTGACAGACCAGGGAGATGCCTGCGCCTCATGATCTGTAATCAAAAGTTGTTTCAAAATGAAAATTTTATAATTATATTTTAATGTCTTCTAATCTCTAAATATCTTTAAGAACAAGTTTAAAGTTAATCGATTATGTTATGAAACCAGATATTGCTGTAGCCATGTAAGGGTGTGTTCACACGCTGAGTTTGTGGAGCAGATTTTGGACTTTCAAAATGTGGACCTACTAGTAGAAAAATGCACCATCCATGTCCGCACAGTAGGTTTTTGATGCATTTTTGGTGCCCATTTGATGCGGATTTTATGTTATTTTATGTCTATTTCCATAAAGTTTGGATATTTTGTCCAAAAAAAAGGAAAAAAAAAAGATGTGAAATCCTTCTCCCCCTTAGTCACTATCTATCACTACCAGTGGATTGTAATGCAAATTAGGCACAAAATAAGCAACACGTATATACACATAATAGGAACACTGCTGCATGTCTGCTGCATACTTTGAGTTAACATGAGGGTCTATGGGTGAAAAACACGGTAAAATACACAGCAAGAATTGACATCCCGCAGATCTTCCTACAATCAAATAGCAGTAGATCTGCTGTAGTACAAAAAATGCACCATGCGGACAGGACTTCACAAATCACATAGACTTTGCTGGGAAAGCATGCTGCTGCATATTAAGTTCAGATCTGCAGTGGATCCGCACCAAATATGCAGCAAAATACGCATCATGCAAACGGGGCCTAAAGGACTGTGAAAGGTAAATTCACTTCTGCAAAACTGCATCCTCAGCAGGGCTAACAATTTGATAAGCACTGGTCTGTATTTATTCCCATCTACCACCAGGCTTTGGAAGAAAAAAACTTTTTTTAAAATTCTACAGAATGTACTGTATGACTGAAAGTAACATTGAATATACAGTAGATATTATAGTGATTAATATACCATGTGAGCCCTCAGTGGTGTAACCGGAGTCCGAAAGGAAGTGGTGCGAAATGTGGACCTGGGCCCCCCTTCCCCCCAGCGCCCACATTGGTCAGATGTATCGGCCCCATGTAACGTTCTAAATCCTATAAAGACTCACAAATTGACACCACTCCCCTTCATTATGTATTAATGTCCCTCATCCTGCTACATATGGTGCTCCTCCTATAATATGCCCTTATTCTGGTATATATGGTCCTTCAAGCGAACCTGTCACCCCCTCCAGGCATCTAAAGATAACATAGCCCCCTTCTGCAGCACTAAGGCTGCATTCTGACAAGGTGTCTATAGCATTTATGCTCCCTTGATTCACTGAAATAAAGACTTTTATAAAATCTGTTTCAAACCTGATCCAAGACCGGGAGGCGGGTTTTCAAGTGTCTGTATCCCTCCTCTGTGGTGTCAGTCGTCCCTCTCTGCTCTCTGTGCACCGCCTCCAGGGCCATCTCCCTGCATTACAGAGCTTTGTCAGCTCTGATACAACATAGAGCTGCTGTTATAGGAGACCCCACAGTAGTAAATCTAGCAGGAGGATCATGAGCAGAACAGCAGACAAAGCACTGCCTGCTACATTGCAGCCTTGAGCTGAGCTGTCAGCAGTGCAGCAGAGTTGAGTTTGTGCTTTAGATCAGGGGCTGAGGACGGAGCAATGCTGCTGGGTACAAGAAACTGAAAGTGAAAACTGCTCAGCTCAAGGCTGCTATGTAGCAGGCACTGCTTTGTCTGCTCAGGATCCACCTGCTAAATTTACTACTGTGGGGTCTCCTATAACAGCAGCTCTATGTTGTAGCAGAGCTGACAAAGCTCTGTAATGCAGGGAGGTGGCTCTGTAGGAGGTGCACAGAGAGCAGAGAAGGATGACTGACACCACAGAGGAAGGAGATAGACGCTTGAAAATCCGCCTCCCGGTCTTGGGTCAGGTTTGAAACAGATTTTATATAAGTCTTTATTTCAGTGAATCAAGGGAGCATAAATGCTATAGACACCTTGTCAGAATGCAGCCTTAGTGCTGCAGAAGCTGGCTATGTTATTTTTAGATGCCTGGAGGGGGTGACAGGTTCGCTTTCATTATAGTAAAATGCAGCCTCACAGCCCTCCAGATAGTATAATGCAGCCTCACAGCCCTCCATATAGTATAATGCAGCCTTACAGCCCTCCATATAGTATAATGCAGTCTCACAGCCCTCCATATAGTATAATTCAGCCTCACAGCCCTCCATATACTATAATGCAGCCTTGTAGCCCTCCATATAGTAAAATGCAGCCTCATATCCTTCCACATAGAATAATGCAGCCTCATAACCCGTCATATAATCTAATGCCGCCTCATAGCCCTCCAGATAATATAATGCCGCCTCATAGCCCTCTATATAATATAATGCAGTGTCATAGCCCTGCAGATAATCTAATGCAGCGTCATAGCCCTCCAGATAATATAATGCAGCATAACAGCCCTCCAGATAATATAATGCAGTATCATAACCCTCCAACAAATAATATAATGCAGTGTCACAGCCCTTTATATAATATAATGCAGCGTCATAACCCTTCATATAATATAATGCAGCGTCACAGCCTCCAGATAATATAATGCAGCGTCACAGCCTCTTCACATCATATAATGCAGTGTCACAGCCCTCCAAAAGGACGCACATCCATGTAAGGCAGGCACAGGGGTCAGCAGGCACCAGGCCCGCTACAAGCAACGTTTTTGTGTGCGGGAGAAAAAACAGAATTCTCCTGGATCCTCCTGGACAGATGGAAACCGGATGGCAAATAGCTTCCATCCGGCTCCATAGGGCAGCATTAGCACAAAATCGGGTCCGAGGCTGTCAGGTTCACCCCGGACAGCCCCGGACCTGATCTTACCGTGATGTGAAAGCGTCCTTAAAACAAACATATCAGCAGAGTGGATGGTTTCTAAAAAAAGTAAAGAAATAAAAGAAAAAAAGATCTGCAATGGTTCTGTAAGAAGCAATAACAGTTTATAATGTATTAAGTTAGGAGAAAAAGAAAGCGTGTATAATGGATTGGGATCAAGCCATATATCAAGTGAATCAAGTAATTTTTTATTATAAAGTGTATACAAAGTTACAAACAATCACTTTAAAAACATTTAAAATCAGAAACCTGCATAAAAGTAATCCTACAACCCTAAAACTGCCAAGTTTGGCTGGACACTGTAATTGAAGATCAAGTGGACCCAGATATAATATAACAGTTGCACAAATGCAAATATACAATACTGTGCTGTCAAGTGTATCAAAACAGAAAATTGCCTGAGAACAAAAGAATCTCACTCCAATAAAGCGACTAGAGTATGCAATTACAAGCTCCTCTTGCTAAAATAGTGGCCAAGGAGAAAGGTATAGTCTATACTGGAGAGTGCATTAGCATAATAGGCATGATAGCACAAGAAAAACAAAGGATCACAAGCGAAAGTTCATAAGAATACAGTGTCCATTATTACCAATAGCGTGCATATGCACTAAAGATGGCAGATCGGGAGCGGATCCCCCACCCTACGGGTGTCGCCCCTCAACAGGGGGTTTCCTCAGGGGTCAGAGGGGTGCAAATGGTAACTGATATGCAGCTTAAGTATACCTCCGATCTGATGTGAAATGGCATCAGCTGCTGCTGAGTGCTCGCCAGGCTCCGGCGTCCGGAAGTGTCATTGTATTTGTCACAGTGACGTCACATTTGTGGGCGGCGCATGCGCGGACCGGCCGGTCAAGTGGAATGCATTGATCCTAACCGCGCATGCGCGGTAGGACAATGCGTGTCATATGTATTTAGCTTAGTTGCTATGGAGAGCAAAGCAGGCAAGAGGGTGGGACAAAGCAGGTCAAGCGTGCATAAGCAATATAGCACTATGGCAAGGCAAATATAAAATTTAAACAGATTCAATGCAGAAATCCAGAATACATTATAGATTTTCAGATAATCTAGGAGATAAAGAATTCTCAGTTTAAACATATGGTACTAATATAGATCACATTTGGCATAAGCAATCCGAAATAGCATCAAATTCAGTCTTCCCATAGACATCTATAGATGGTGTTGTAGATAAAGTTCCAAAATCAATGAGTCTCTGGAGAGCGTGGTAAAGCAGGGAATCAGCAGCGTCAGAGACTCCAGTCAAAGATCCAGTCCAAACAGAGTCCTATGGATACTACAAGCAAGGAGAGAAAACAGGTCCATCAATAAAATAGATTTAAGATCTATAGAAGCCATTGTAAACAATTTCTTCATTAATCCCTCCAGCAGCCAGACTTTGTAGATTATAAATCCATTTAGCTTCTTTCTGCAGAAGGTTCTCAACTATATGTTTATTCCTGTTAGTTTATAACACTCTATCCACAATAATGACCCTCAGGCTTCTTGAGTTACTATTATGTTTCTCAAGAAAATGCCTGGCCACAGATGTAATGGATTTACCCTTTTCCACATGAGTCCGAGCACATGCAATGTTTGACAGATGCCCTGGATCCTTTTTCTTACTTCCTGGGTTGTTTCACCCACATAGATTTTGGGCAACTACAGAATAACACATACACAACATTGCGTGAACGGCAATTTGAGTAAAAACTAGTTTTGATCCTATGTGGAAAAATTGATAACTCCACTTCATCCCTTGCTACCATGTGAGGGTATACTGTACAGTCACCACAAGGGTACGTACCTGTGGTTCGTATGCCACGTCCCAGACGTCTTGTCGGTCTTCTAAAGTGACTCTGGGATAAGCTATCCCTTAGGTTCCAGGCTCTTTTAGCAACTATCAAAGGTTGCTCGCTTAGGAAGGGATGAAGTCTTGGGTCACTTCGCAGTATACTCCAGTTCTTCTTTACAACCATATAGATTTCATCCCAGTGGTCGTGATAGGGGGTAATCAAATTAACATTCGTCATGTTGGATTTTACTCTTGGTCTTAATAGTTCCTGTCTGTTCTGTAGTTTAGAATTTTCAAAGGCCTTAGAGATAATTCTCTTTGGGTATCCTCTCTCTCTGAATCTAGTCGTCATGTCCTTTGCCTCCTTCAAGAAAGTCGTCTCTTCACTACAATTCTGTCTCAATCTATAGAATTGACCCTTTGGAATGGCATTACGCACATGTGTAGGATGGAAACTACTGTAATGTAGTACACTAATGTCACTGTGGGCTTTCTATGAAGTGCAGTGAGAATCTTACCTTCCTGTATAATGATTTTCAGATCCAGAAAGTCGACATACTCAGTAGAGATGTTAGACGTCAGCTTGATATTCCAGCTGTTATCATTAAGGGTCCTCATGAATTCTAGACATTCTTCACGGGTACCTGTCCATAGAAACAAAATGTCGTCGATAAAACGATACCAACGCACAACTTTGTCCTTAAATGCCAACAGGGTGAGGATGTAAGTTACCTCCCACCACCCTAAAAACAAATTAGCATATAAAGGGGCACACTTTGCACCCATGGCAGTTCCGGTTACCTGTCTGTAATAAACTCAAAGAGAAAGTAGTTATTCTCCAATACTATCCATAAGAGATCCAAGAATGGATCATGTTGCCGGCTTCCTGAGCTCTGTTTATCAAAGAAAAACGAGATCGCCTGTATTCCAAGATGGTGATAAATGCTGGTATATAGGCTCTCCACATCTATGGTTACCAAAAGCGTATGTTCAGGCAGATCAATTCCCTCCAAGAGTACAATCAGATGTGAAGAATCATGAATATACGAATCCAAGGAGAACACCAAAGGCTGTAAATAATAGTCAATGTATGAGCAGGCATGTTCAAAAAGCCCCCCTATTCCAGACACTATGGGTCTCCCTGGTGGTCTAGTCAGTGATTTATGAACTTTTGGTAATAAATAAAACGTTGGAGTTCTTGGATATTTCACCAACAAATAATCTTTCTCTTTTTTGTTCACAATTTCCAGTTCATAAGCTCGCCACACTAACAATTCAAGTTTTTTCTTAAAGACACCGGTAGGGTCTGAGGGTAATGGTTGATAACAAGATAAGTTATGAAGTTGTTTATGTGCTTCTTCCAAATACATTTCCACAGGCCAAAGAACAACATTTCTTGAGAAACATAATGGTAACTCAAGAAGCCTGAGGGTCATTATTGTGGATAGAGTGTTACAAACTAACAGGAATGAACATATAGGCTGGTTTCACAGTGCAGTTTTTTCCCTGATCAGGTTTGTGTGTCAAAACCAGGAGAGGAACCAGGAGAGGAACTTGCAGAGAAAAACTATAATTGAAAGATTGCAAATAAGTCTGTGGAGCCTCAGTTAGGAGTCTCAAACACAGGACTAGCCAGATATCCTTCCAGGGAAGGACCCAGTCAAGGGGTGGCTCCTTGCGGAGAACACCATAACCACCATGTTAAGTGGCCCTTTTAGTCAATATCCAGCTCTTTTACAAGCTTAGAGATATGACAAGGGAATACCAAGACCAGGCATCCATCCACAGACAGCTGTTTCGGGGTGTTGCCCCTCATCAGTGTGGAGTAGGATTCTGGCTAGGTGGAAGCAAGGCCTAGTAGACCAACATCACAAAGTATTCACTGATCTCAGGGAGACCAGTCCAAGAAAACACTGCGGGCAGCTGGCTAAAGCGCTCAACACAGTGAATTCCTAGGCGCATTGCCTCCTGGGAATTATGAATATGCAAATAAGTCTGTGGAGCCTCAGTTAGGAGTCTCAAACACAGGACTAGCCAGATATCCTTCCAGGGAAGGACCCAGTCAAGGGGTGGCTCCTTGCGGAGAACACCATAACCACCATGTTAAGTGGCCCTTTTAGTCAATATCCAGCTCTTTTACAAGCTTAGAGATATGACAAGGGAATACCAAGACCAGGCATCCATCCACAGACAGCTGTTTCGGGGTGTTGCCCCTCATCAGTGTGGAGTAGGATTCTGGCTAGGTGGAAGCAAGGCCTAGTAGACCAACATCACAAAGTATTCACTGATCTCAGGGAGACCAGTCCAAGAAAACACTGCGGGCAGCTGGCTAAAGCGCTCAACACAGTGAATTCCTAGGCGCATTGCCTCCTGGGAATTATGAATATGCAAATAAGTCTGTGGAGCCTCAGTTAGGAGTCTCAAACACAGGACTAGCCAGATATCCTTCCCTGGTCTACTAGGCCTTGCTTCCACCTAGCCAGAATCCTACTCCACACTGATGAGGGGCAACACCCCGAAACAGCTGTCTGTGGATGGATGCCTGGTCTTGGTATTCCCTTGTCATATCTCTAAGCTTGTAAAAGAGCTGGATATTGACTAAAAGGGCCACTTAACATGGTGGTTATGGTGTTCTCCGCAAGGAGCCACCCCTTGACTGGGTCCTTCCCTGGAAGGATATCTGGCTAGTCCTGTGTTTGAGACTCCTAACTGAGGCTCCACAGACTTATTTGCATATTCATAATTCCCAGGAGGCAATGCGCCTAGGAATTCACTGTGTTGAGCGCTTTAGCCAGCTGCCCGCAGTGTTTTCTTGGACTGGTCTCCCTGAGATCAGTGAATACTTTGTGATGTTGGTCTACTAGGCCTTGCTTCCACCTAGCCAGAATCCTACTCCACACTGATGAGGGGCAACACCCCGAAACAGCTGTCTGTGGATGGATGCCTGGTCTTGGTATTCCCTTGTCATATCTCTAAGCTTGTAAAAGAGCTGGATATTGACTAAAAGGGCCACTTAACATGGTGGTTATGGTGTTCTCCGCAAGGAGCCACCCCTTGACTGGGTCCTTCCCTGGAAGGATATCTGGCTAGTCCTGTGTTTGAGACTCCTAACTGAGGCTCCACAGACTTATTTGCATATTCATAATTCCCAGGAGGCAATGCGCCTAGGAATTCACTGTGTTGAGCGCTTTAGCCAGCTGCCCGCAGTGTTTTCTTGGACTGGTCTCCCTGAGATCAGTGAATACTTTGTGATGTTGGTCTACTAGGCCTTGCTTCCACCTAGCCAGAATCCTACTCCACACTGATGAGGGGCAACACCCCGAAACAGCTGTCTGTGGATGGATGCCTGGTCTTGGTATTCCCTTGTCATATCTCTAAGCTTGTAAAAGAGCTGGATATTGACTAAAAGGGCCACTTAACATGGTGGTTATGGTGTTCTCCGCAAGGAGCCACCCCTTGACTGGGTCCTTCCCTGGAAGGATATCTGGCTAGTCCTGTGTTTGAGACTCCTAACTGAGGCTCCACAGACTTATTTGCATATTCATAATTCCCAGGAGGCAATGCGCCTAGGAATTCACTGTGTTGAGCGCTTTAGCCAGCTGCCCGCAGTGTTTTCTTGGACTGGTCTCCCTGAGATCAGTGAATACTTTGTGATGTTGGTCTACTAGGCCTTGCTTCCACCTAGCCAGAATCCTACTCCACACTGATGAGGGGCAACACCCCGAAACAGCTGTCTGTGGATGGATGCCTGATCTTGGTATTCCCTTGTCATATCTCTAAGCTTGTAAAAGAGCTGGATATTGACTAAAAGGGCCACTTAACATGGTGGTTATGGTGTTCTCCGCAAGGAGCCACCCCTTGACTGGGTCCTTCCCTGGAAGGATATCTGGCTAGTCCTGTGTTTGAGACTCCTAACTGAGGCTCCACAGACTTATTTGCATATTCATAATTCCCAGGAGGCAATGCGCCTAGGAATTCACTGTGTTGAGCGCTTTAGCCAGCTGCCCGCAGTGTTTTCTTGGACTGGTCTCCCTGAGATCAGTGAATACTTTGTGATGTTGGTCTACTAGGCCTTGCTTCCACCTAGCCAGAATCCTACTCCACACTGATGAGGGGCAACACCCCGAAACAGCTGTCTGTGGATGGATGCCTGGTCTTGGTATTCCCTTGTCATATCTCTAAGCTTGTAAAAGAGCTGGATATTGACTAAAAGGGCCACTTAACATGGTGGTTATGGTGTTCTCCGCAAGGAGCCACCCCTTGACTGGGTCCTTCCCTGGAAGGATATCTGGCTAGTCCTGTGTTTGAGACTCCTAACTGAGGCTCCACAGACTTATTTGCATATTCATAATTCCCAGGAGGCAATGCGCCTAGGAATTCACTGTGTTGAGCGCTTTAGCCAGCTGCCCGCAGTGTTTTCTTGGACTGGTCTCCCTGAGATCAGTGAATACTTTGTGATGTTGGTCTACTAGGCCTTGCTTCCACCTAGCCAGAATCCTACTCCACACTGATGAGGGGCAACACCCCGAAACAGCTGTCTGTGGATGGATGCCTGGTCTTGGTATTCCCTTGTCATATCTCTAAGCTTGTAAAAGAGCTGGATATTGACTAAAAGGGCCACTTAACATGGTGGTTATGGTGTTCTCCGCAAGGAGCCACCCCTTGACTGGGTCCTTCCCTGGAAGGATATCTGGCTAGTCCTGTGTTTGAGACTCCTAACTGAGGCTCCACAGACTTATTTGCATATTCATAATTCCCAGGAGGCAATGCGCCTAGGAATTCACTGTGTTGAGCGCTTTAGCCAGCTGCCCGCAGTGTTTTCTTGGACTGGTCTCCCTGAGATCAGTGAATACTTTGTGATGTTGGTCTACTAGGCCTTGCTTCCACCTAGCCAGAATCCTACTCCACACTGATGAGGGGCAACACCCCGAAACAGCTGTCTGTGGATGGATGCCTGGTCTTGGTATTCCCTTGTCATATCTCTAAGCTTGTAAAAGAGCTGGATATTGACTAAAAGGGCCACTTAACATGGTGGTTATGGTGTTCTCAGCAAGGAGCCACCCCTTGACTGGGTCCTTCCCTGGAAGGATATCTGGCTAGTCCTGTGTTTGAGACTCCTAACTGAGGCTCCACAGACTTATTTGCATATTCATAATTCCCAGGAGGCAATGCGCCTAGGAATTCACTGTGTTGAGCGCTTTAGCCAGCTGCCCGCAGTGTTTTCTTGGACTGGTCTCCCTGAGATCAGTGAATACTTTGTGATAATTGAAAGATTGACACCCATTCTGAGTTTTGGAGACACTCCTGGTTTTGACACACAAACCTGATCGAACCTGATCAGGGAAAAAAACTGCAGTGTGAAACCAGCCATAGTTGAGAACCTTCTGCAGAAAGAAGCTAAATGGATTTATAATCTACAAAGTCTGGCTCCTGGAGGGATTAATGAAGAAATTGTTTACAATGGCTTCTATAGATCTTAAATCTATTTTATTGATGGACCTGTTTTCTCTCCTTGCTTGTAGTATCCATAGGACTCTGTTTTGACTGGATTATTTGACTGGAGTCTCTGACGCTGCTGATTCCCTGCTTTACCACGCTCTCCAGAGACTTATTGATTTTGGAACTTGATCTACAACACCATCTATAGATCTCAATGGGAAGACTGAATTTGATGCTATTTCGGATTGCTTATGCCACATGTGATCTATATTAGTATTATATGTTTAAACTGAGAATTCTTTATCTCTTACATTATCTGAAAATCTATATTGTATTTTGGATTTCTGCATTGAATCTGTTTAAATGTATATTTGCCTTGCCATAGTGCTATATTGCTTATGCACGCTTGGCCTGCTTTGCTCTCCATAGCAACTAAGCTAAACACATATGACACACATTGTCCTGCTGCACATGCGCGGTTAGGATCAATGTGTTCCACTTGACCGGCCGGTCAACGCATGCGCCGCCCTCAAATATTATATCACTGCAACAAATACAATGACACTTCTGGACGCCGGAGCCTGGCGAGCACTCAGCAGCAGCTGATGCCATTTCACATCACATCGGAGGTATACTTAAGCTGCATATCAGTTGCCATTTGCACCCCTCTGACCCCTGAGGAAGCCCCCTGTTGAGGGGGCGACATGCGTAGGGTGGGGGATCCGCTCCCAATCTGCCATCTTTAGTGCATATGCACGCTATTGGTAATAATGGACACTGTATTCTTATGAACTTTCGCTTGTGATCCTTTGTTTTTCTTGTGCTATCATGCCTATTATGCTAATGCACTCTCCAGTATAGACTATACCTTTCTCCTTGGCCACTATTTTAGCAAGAGGAGCTTGTAATTGCATACTCTAGTCACTTTATTGGAGTGAGATTCTTTTGTTCTTAGGCAATTTTCTGTTATGATACACTTGACAGCACAGTATTGTATATTTGCATTTGTGCAACTGTTATATTATATCTGGGTCCACTTGATCTTCAATTACAGTGTCCAGCCAAACTTGGCAGTTTTGGGGTTGTAGGATTTCTTTTATGCAGGTTTCTGCTTTTTAAATGTTTTTAAAGTGATTGTTTGTAACTTTGTATACACTTTATAATAAAAATTACTTGATTCACTTGATATATGGCTTGATCCCAATCCATTTTACACGCTTTCTTTTACTCCTAACTTAATGTCTTTCCTTAGGCTGGCTTCACATTTGCGTATGGGAAGGCAGCGTATTGCTGCGTTCCCATACGCAGTCAAATGCATGCGCACTGCGTTCCTATGTTTAACATAGGAACGCATGGTGCCTGCGTTTGCTGCGTTTGGGTGCGGATGCGGACGATATCTGCTCCTTCCGGTGTCCAGCGTCCGCACCCGGGACGCAGCATGTTGTTTTTTTTTGTGCGTTTGGGGACCTTGGAAAATCAGCAAGCGTCCCCAAGCGCACAAAAAATGCATTGGCTTCAATGGGTCCGCAGTGTTCTGCGCTTGACAGCGCAGGAGAACGCTGCGGACCCATTGAAAAATCTCCCGGTGGCCGGCGGTGATGTCACAGGAGCTCACCGACGGCCACCGGGAGATCAGCTCAGCCTCTGCTGATCTCCTCCTCCCCACCGCTGGTAATCTGCTAGCGATGTCGGGGGGGAGAACAGCTGATCTGACAGCTGTTTGAATCTTCCCGCGCCGACATCTCCTCTCGGTGTCGGCGCGGGAGATTCAAACAGCTGTCAAATCAGCTGTTCTCCCCGCCGACATGTCCCGGAGGTTACCGGCGGCCGGGAGGCGGAGATCTCAGGCGCTGATCTCCGCCCCCGGACACCGCTGATTGGGTGCCCGGGTTCCACAGTGATGTGTCCGCAGGCGGACATTCTCCGCTGCGGACACATCTTTTGGCCCTGCTTTGCACTGCGTATGTGTCTGCATGCGATCAGCATGCAGACACATACGCAAATGTGAAGCCAGCCTTAGCGTGGGATTGGTTGATCCTCTTAGTGCTACTCCCCTAACTCCTTTTGTATAAAACTGTTTTTAATGTATTCATGTGTTTCATTATTTTAAAGATTGATGTAACAAAACCTAGAAACATTGATACAATTACGGTCACATACTGATGGTAAAAAGAAATCATGGTGGACATGTATAAAAGGCACATATACCATCAATCTGTTATCCGACCTAGAATATGTGCAATGTGCAAAAATGATATTATATGCTGTAGGAAACCTAATTCTACCTTTTGATTTTTTTTTTAAATAAAAGTAAGAAAACAATAAAAACAGAACGTAAAGCACATTTTAAGGGTATAATGTATTTTCTGAATTTAAAAAAATATTCTCTTGTCATTGTAGAGATTAGAAAACGAGCGAGAGATTGTGGATGATTCATCTGATATCGACCCAGTGACAGCAAGTAAGAATTCAGAGAAAATCTACTTAGTTTCTTCTTCACAGAGCATAGAATTCGTGGTTGCATGATGTGAACTTGGGATGCAGGTGATCACGTGATACACTCGAATCAGAAGCTACAGATAGAAAATGTTATTTATGCAATCATGAGAATTCTTGGAATCTATTACTTGCATTCCAGCTTTGATTATAAAAATAATATTTTGCTATATATGAGTGACCTATTTTTCCTATGAGAGGCTTGTGTGTCCACAGGCTGATCTTTTGGGTAAAGAACTTAGAAAAAAAGGAAATAAGCTTCCAGCTCACTAAAACATGTCCTTATGGTATGGACACACATCCGAGTTTAAAAATGATCCAATTCACGGATCCGAGAGTCGGACGAGTGTCATCTGATTTTGGTCAGTGTGGCTTGCGAGTGCTGTCCGAGGGCAATCCGTGTTTTTCCTCAGCAGCTAGTTACTGTATAATCTTTTACAGGATCATTTTGTACAGTTGTCTGAGCTACAGAATGGTAATGTATCCATTAAAACTCGCATCAGACTCGGATGGTGCGAGTGTGGCCTTAGTGCAATCCGTGTTTTTTGTCAAACCCATAGACTTGCATTGGTGAGCCTCGTCCATGACTCACATAGAATCGCAACATGTTGTGATTGACTCGCAATCTGAGAGTCGGATGCGGAAAAAGCGTATGAGACTCGAAAATGTGTTCTCGGACATTAGTTAACATTGGTCCGAGAGCAATGCTATTTTTCCGCATAGTAAACTCGGACGAGTTTCACTGATGTGTGTCCGAGCCCTTAGACCTTAATCCATAATTTAAATGCTTATGATAAAGGCAGCTTGTGTGCAACTGAAAAACATTGCTTTTAAACATTATGAATCCGTTTTACTTATAAATTAGGGAATAAAGTCTAAGGACATTTTTTAGTGAACTGGTACCTTTCCTCCAGGTTGCCTACCTGGAGTAACACAATTATCCTTCCTTGCTCCTTGCACGCCAACAGCTGATGGTATAGGTGAGCTGTTTTTTTTTCACTTTTTCATCATGTAAAATGCCTGTGGTACATGATGTACTTGGTACAGGGTTGGAAGGAATAACAGGGTGACCGCATCTCCTAGACTGACCCTCTGGTAAGGGGGTCCTAGCTGTTCCTTATTCCAAAGATACCTTTGATAGTGAAGATAATGAGCGCTAAGATACACACAAGGACTCGGCCATTAGATATTTTACCTTTCAGCTTTAATCAGCAAATGGATCCCTCTAGTCACAACGCGTTTCAACGCAGATAGCGTCTTTCTCAAGTGAGGGATCCATTTGCTGATTAAAGCTGAAAGGTAAAATATCTAATGGCCGAGTCCTTGTGTGTATCTTAGCGCTCATTATATCACATTATCTTTTGGAGCTACATACACATTCTTCCCTGCTGGGAAGTGTGATAGCCAGCAGCTTTGAGCCGCAGGACCTGGCAGACGTCAGCTTCAAACTCCTTAGAGCAGTCACGTGCAGAGAGAGAGACACAGAGGGCACGTGCAGCGTCCACCTCGCCGCTCGATTTCAACTAGGAGAGCCCAGCAGCACTAGCGACTAATCCAGTTGTGCGGACCTGCACAACCTGAGAAGGTGAGCGGAGGGGTGATTAAACCGACCCCATATAATTTTTTATAGCAGTTTGGCGCAAACGATTCTGTTTCTTTGATAGTGAAGATGTCTGGGCCGCCACCCTTGCCCTGCTCCTGGCCTGCCCTGATCCAAGACCCCCATCTCGCCAACCCCAGGGAAGGGTCTGGACAGGAATGGTAAAACCCGACGCAAATAGAACAATGGAGAAATAAAGGATCCTCACTCACAGTTATACACGCAGAAGTCTAAGACAATATGTGAGCAGGGAGGAAAATCAGACGAAAAGAAGATATAGATCACCAGCAACTGAACCACAACAGCACATGGGCCGGTATCACAAAAGCTATAGTCGGCATGGGAAGACCAGTTAAAAAGGCGGGGAGGGACTGTGATAGAATTCCCAGAACATGTAATACAAGATGGAATCAGGAGATTAGCAGAGATTAACTCCTGCTAGCCTAATGAGAACATTGCTGGCCGAAGCCAACTCAGAAGCATCACAGAAACCATAACGTGGAGTGTCAGAGTCTGTAGTGTGAACAGCGCCAGATGCCACCATGACACTCTGCGAGTTTTTAGTGAAAAGCCATGTGACAGTACGACTACAGGATCTGAGAACAAAATCTAAAACTATTGATCAAAACTTTGACAAAATATCTATCATTAATTGATCATCTGCAAAAAGGAGGTTGAATAATGGTCAATAACTAAGATAAAGAGTCTACGGCCAGCTTTATGTGACAGTCATTCTATGTCTACAAATTCTTGAGTAATTGCTGTTATGGTCATGCTTTTTTTTTTTATCAGGGAGTTATGATGGTCAGGATGAGGCTTTACAGTCTGCACTGCGCAGGAGAAAGGATCTGTTGCACAAATTACGAGTAAGTTAATCTTATCTTTGGAGTATATTAAAATGTAAAATAGTTAAAGGGAGTCTGCCAGCAAAAAATAAAATAACAGACCAAACCTAGCGCAGGCGCTGGGTGACCCTTGAAGTGGTTGAGTAGTTCAGTGCACTTTTCCACCTTCTTGGTTTTCATTTATCCCTCGCCCACCTCTTCTTTGATTGACAGCTCTGGATTTACAGGAGCCAGAGAAGAGCGGAACACAGTTAGTTGCACTGAACTCTTTGTTCTTGCAATGCACCGAGCACATGTGCTTTGTTTGAACAGTCATTTTGTGCTGAGAGACTCTCATTAATATATTGGCCCATTACAGATATCACTTAATATGACTCTTAACCTGTTAAACATAGGAGCAACAACTCCTAGAGGAGATAGCACGGCCTCATACCTGGGAAGGGACTCGCAGGAAGAAAGTAAACTTAGAGCAAGTTCCGCCGTTACATGTGTATCACACGGCAGCTCCTCCAGAGCCTCCTGTGCGCTTTTATCCGCCACCACCTCCACCTGAACCACCAAGGATTATCCAACAACAGGTATATGCTGAAATATAGCACTAATTACTATTTTTTTCACTTCTAGTATTTGAGTTCATAGCATTAGAAATAGACTGTAATACCTTTTTACTTTTAAAAATGTTATAAAGCTGATCTGCCTTTTTACTATTCTCCCCTATGTAAAGAATACCATATTACAGATATAGATTCTTACGTGTTGTAGTCAAAAAGTCTCAATTGATGTCTTTAGTTCATGAGGAAATGTCTGCTATGCCTACCCCTTGAGGGCCATGAATGGGGGACACTTTGATCATGAATAATCATACACTATGCATCCAAAAATAAAAAAAAAGCCAGCCCTACCAGAAGATAGCGTGCAATAAAAACAAGCAAATGCACATATTCATTCCTTCCAAACTGTATAATATTATTAAATTGAGATTTTTCGCAAAATATTGATCAATCTTTTGAGCCACCCTGCCACGTCAAAGTCAGTCTCATCAGGGTGGTTTTACTCTGTATATTTTTATTTTAGTTTTGGCATACGGCCTCCAATATACACTTAAAGCAGACCATTAAAAGCAGCATTTACCTCCCAAAACCACTCCCATGGTGCCAGACTGTTGCAGGTGAATAAAGGCAAATCAGGCCCATGCACATGCAGCTATTGCCACATATGCCTGTGCTTTTCAGAATTAACCACAGTACCAGGCTAGCACTCATGAATAAAAGCAGGCAGGCCCAAGCAAATGGAGCTTGCTCTAGTTCTGCTTTTAATGTATTTAGGAGACCGTATTGCACAATGTAAATAAAAAATGTAGAGTAGGACCGCCCCATTGTGATTGCCGTGACATTGGCAGGGTGACTCAAAGAATTGATCAATTATTTGCTAAAAATCTCATTTTTTAAAGTAGTTAGGAATTAATATATGCATTTGCACTTTTTGTATTGCATGCTGAACATAGGCAACGCTGGCTCCTCCGCTCTTTGACTATGAATCCATGTATATTCTTTTGGTGTTCTTAGTTGCCTAAAGGCTCACCATTATTTTAAGGTTTTTGGCTAATAGTAATATTAAAGGAAACCCTTCCTTTAATGCTGAGCAGCTGTCAGTCAGTGTGGGGGTGCGGTTACAGCCACCACTCTCCATACACAGAGCAATACTGAACACGCATTGGTGTCGCCCCTGTGACTGAAACCCAAATGCTGCCTGGAGGACTAGAGTGCTTTTCCTCCAGGTAGTGGGGATAATTGTCCAGGTGCCGGGCAGAGTTTCAAATGCTATTAACCTACAGATTAACCCCATATATGCAGGTTAATAGCATATTTACACATCACAGGTTTCTTTTAACAGGTAGCTGTTATATGATGTCCTAAGAAAGATTATCTTTTAAAAGCGGTTTTCTGGTTTTGGAAACCCCCTGTGACCCCGGCTGCAGTTTGTTTTAGAAAAACAAATTGTTCTTTACTAATCTTCATTGGGTCCAAGGATGAGATTCCGAGGTTGTTCTTGATGTCTGGTATTGTTTGCACTGACATCATGTTGACAGCGTTGCAGGCAGTAAGCTTAGTGGCTATATCTAAGTTGGCGCCCAAGCTGCTCAGCTCACTAATTGGCTGCAGAACTGTATACCAAACGTAGACAATAACAGACACTGTCAACACACAGTGGCGGAGACTCAGTTCTGGACCCGGGGACAGTAAGTAAAACACTGTTTGGAAACTGTGGACAGGGATTTTCCGAAACTGGAAAACCCCTTTAAGCTGACAGATCTGCTGTAGTAATGCGCATGACACTGTATATAATGGCAACTTTTATCATTTCACCTACAATTTATTTGCTAGTTTTCCATATCATAATGGAAATGTGACACTTTCTATTAAATAATATGAACTCTTCATTCTGGGTCATACAGAGGGACCAGAAAGCCCCTTTATTATGACTTTATATCCCATCATGTCTTTAAAAATATGAGAACCTTGAAAGACCTGGTAAAGTCAATAGCTTCCATCAAGCTGAAGCTGTGAAATTCTCTCATGCAAGAGAATCAGGTTGGTTATGCTATGAGATGAGAGAATCGATGTATACTGTCAGGAGAAGAACAAAATATCTCTACCTTTTCCAGTTTCTGAATTTGTGGAAATTATGTCATCTAATGATTTTCATGCACCCATAGACTTGAATGGGTGCACGGCAACTGATTTGCCCTGCCGTTCGCACCATGCTGCACTTTTTTCTCATACATGATTTGCACTGATTGGCATTGCCCCATAATTTAACAGTGATCCGAGTGCTATCTGAGTTATGCATTTGTGTGAGCATAGCCCCAGTGTCAGTGTAAGGAGGTGGACATATCGTTACGTTCCCCATAGAAGACATCAAAAGTGTTGTTATAACATATAAAGTGTTGATAATATGCAAAGTAAATTGTGTAATGTTGAATTGTGTTATGCCGACAGTATGGTAAGAAGTATTTGATGTTTGGGACAAGCCCATTGTGGGAGATGCTTGAGTGCCGCCACAGTGCCAGTTTCCTATCAGGTGCTCAGATAGGGCCCAGCTTGTGACTGGTCTGGTTAGTCAATAAGGCTGCATGATGTGGGTGTCTCTAGAGTGAGAGGAGTCCAGGGCAAAAGAGAACATTATGCAGAATATATAGAGAGAGATAGTGACTGAGTTACAGAGTGATCTCTTGGAGTAGGATTAGAAGACTGACCGAAGAATTAAGTGACTGAATGGATACAGGTCCTGGAACAGGACACCTAGCTGTACGGCCCCAAGTTTATAACTCAGAAAGATAACAGGCCAGGACCAGGGGCGTAACTACAACAGGTGCAGGGGTTGCAATCGCACCCGGGCCCCGGAGCCTAGGGGGCCCCAAAAGGCCCTTTGCCCTATAGAAAAAGACATACTATTAAAGATTTGTAATAATTGGGGGTCTCGTTGGATCTTTTGCATCGGGGCCCATGAACTTCAAGTTACGCCACTGGCCTGGACTCTGCAGATGACCTGAGATGAAAAGAGTGCCCTGAGCATTGCAAGCTATAAGCTAAGGTCCAGCCATATTGGCAAACTTGTCCTATTAAGCAGGAGATGTGGAACTGCAGGAAGGGAAAATGATTTTCAGACTGTTCTGTGGTGTTGAGCTCAGTTTTGTTGAAGGAAGCAAAACTAGTGAAGGCAGGAACAGCTGAGGTGGAAGAGGCTGTGTATCAAGGCACTCTGTGTTAATGAAGAAACGTACAAGAAGTTGCGTACATGCTATCTATTGTATATAGTTTCCATCATGTAGTTGTAGAGTAAAACTAAGGGTACCGTCACACTGTGCGACGGCACCGGAGATGGCGGCAGCGACTGGCGGGAGCATGCAAAATTTTGCCGCCCCCGCCAGCGTTGCCGTCCCCCATTTACATGGGGCTACACCTCCGGCGACGCCCTGGCGATCTGTCAGGTGGCATTGCCGCTGGGGTTTCTTAAAATCCCAGTGGCGATGCCTTAACATGGGAGCCTATAGCTCCCATCGCCTGGCAGATCGTCGTCAGCCGTTTACATGGGGTGATGTGTACATGGGGCAATGTGTACATGGGGTGATGCCCCACTAAAAGGCATCGCCATCGCCTAATTACATTAGGAGATGCAGGGGCGATAGCGGTGCTGATAGGCCACGCCCCTGCATCACCTAAGAAGTCGGCCGGGTACCGTCGCCACGTGTGACGGTACCCTAAGGGTACCTTTACACATCGCAACATTGCATGCAATTTCACTTGCAACTTACTGGTTGCAGTGAAATCATGGACACATTGTTCCATTTTGTTGCCGTGTACAAATGAAACAATATGTCCATGATTTCACTGCAACCAGTAAATTGCTAGTGAAATTGCCTAGCAATATTGCCGTGTGTGAAGGTACCTTACAGGTACCCTAAGATTGTTTTGAACTAGTGGTCTCACTCATTGAACTTCCTAATATATGGTCCTGGCCATCTGGCATCATCAGCAACATGGAGCCTGAAAAGGCATATTGCCTCTCTAGGACTAGTGCACACACCCGCATCATTAATTTAGTGTCAGGGCGCAACAGACAACTACTTTGCCGACGACTACCGCCCCACGCCACATTACATCAGGCTCAGGCCATATTCTCCCATGCTGAAACCTGCTTTCTGTACTGCAGGTGTATACACAAAGGCTACATTCACACATTGCAAATTTTTGCGCACTTTTCAAAAATGTGCAATGTGTGTCTGTGTCTGCCGGCAAAGTGAATGTGAAATTCACTTTACCATTCAGACACTGCGTAAATATACGCAGCGCTTTTATGGGAGAAAGCATGGGCGTAAAAAGAATGACCATGTCAATTCTTTACGCACTTGCGCCCCCGCTTTCTCCCAAAGGAGCCCATTATTCCCACTGGAATTACACATCGCTGTTCAGACAATGAGCAATTCCAGTGTGAATATGCCAGCGATGATGTCACACAGGGCAGGAACAATCCTGTTCCACCTCCCCTGTGTGACATCTGTGCCAGCCCCTTAGGGTTTCGCAGTGTAAGCCAAATGTGTGAAAATAATAAAAATTGAATACTTACCTCTCCGACGGGTGTTCCGGTTACCGGGAGCCGAGAGATCCTCCACATGTACTGTCCTTCCAGGGCCTGTGATCGCTGATCATGTGATATGTGACGTGCTATGACGCGCATATCACATGACGCGGGGCAACCAATCAGTGATTGACAGGTCCTGGAATGTCGATACCTTAGGGTGTATCGGCTCCCCGATCACCCGGCGGAGGGTAAGTATTCTAGTTTTATTATTTTTAAACACATTTGGCTTACTTTAATTTGGGTTTCGCAGTGTATATTAATATACACTGCGAAACCCAAAAGGAGCTGGCACACATGTCACACAGGGGAGGATTCTTCCTCCCCTGTGTGACATCACTTATCCCCTGCACTTTAGGGGGAGAAGTAGCCTCGTAAAAAAAATGCGGTGTGTGAATGCACCACGTTTTTTTACAGGGCTTTTTTACGCGGGTGCAAAATGCTGAAAAAAGCACCCGCTCAAAAAAAGCGCTATGTGTGAACGTAGCCTAAAATGAACAATAGCAAACTTTTTTTTTTTTTTTTTTACATTTATTGTGTTTCCCCCTTTCTTTTGTCTGCTTTGTTTGTGAGCAAATGTAGCAAATTATCCTCTTCAAAAGTCATGCTTTCATGCTTCTTGTAGACATTTATGAAGGAAAAATGCACTAAAAACAGTGTCTTCAAGCACGCAGAGGGCATGAGTTTTCAGGAAATCACATCCACTTTGCTTGAACTGCAAAGATCAGTCGACGTCCTCAAAAAAACCAGTGTTTGCGCCACTTGGGAACATGACCTCAGTTTTGATCTAATATAAAATGTGCTTACATACCTTTTTTCTTTTTGTTATATTTCACTTTTTTCAAACGGTATCTAAAAATCAGAGTATGGCTATGTTCACACTGTGCGTTTTTGATCCGTTTTTTTTCTTGGGTGTTTTTTTTTCACTTTCTCAGCTGGACATCTGGATCAGCTTTTCAAAAAAAAAAAAGACATCAGAAATGGATCATCCATTACTGATCGGTTTTTTTTTTTGTGTTTTTTCTGGTGAGATTTGAGAAGTCCTGTCCGAATGGTGCGTATTTTTCCGCAGCAGAATTTCTGCTATTTTAGTGCGGAAATATCTTCAGCATGTCAATTCTTCATGCAGATACGCTGCAGATTAGACCACGAAAATGTTGAATCATAGACAAGTGAATGGTAAAAAGTGCTATATCCACCGCAGATAAAAACGCACCATGTGGACAGCCATGTGTTTGGTGCAGATTTATCTGCAGGGGCAAATTTCACTCAGCAGAAAATCCGCACCACTATTCTCCCTTGCGCACAGACCCCAAAAGAACATGCACTTACTTTAGTGGCACAATATTTTACAAGGATGTCATTTGGGGAACAAACTTGCTTCAACACCACTTATGGCCCTGACTCTAACATATGGAACTTTTAGAATATTAAAAAGTCTTTTATTTTATTTTCAGTTACCGCAGCAGCCAGCGACTATAATTCAGCAGCTACCTCCACAGCAACCACTGATCACTCAGATTCCTCCACCACAAGCCTATCAGCCGCCCCGCTCGGGGAGCATTAAAGAAGGTGAGAAACCGGCTATACATCTTAACCCCTCCTGACAGAGCTAATTTTTTTATTTATCATCTCCCATGAGTAGGGATGAGCGAGTAGTGAAATATTCGGACTCGCTACACTCGTAACGAGTATGTTCTAATACTCGCCTATTCGTTAAGAGTAGTGAGTCCAATGAAAGTCAGGGGGAAATGTGATTGCTATTGTGCTGGAGCCTACAAGCAGTCTGGGGGCCTGAGGAAAAGGCTAAAATGGATGATCATTTAAAAGCCGGCTGTAAAAAGCCTACTGGCTTTTTTTTTTTTAATCATCTTTTTATTGAAAACACCAAGTAGCGTATACATATAGAATTAACAAAAATAGGATGTACAAGATAAAAATGTATAACAATATGGGTCTGAAACTTATTAAAGTGCAAACATAGAATTTTAAACCAGTCCAGCAATGACATTTCTGAGAAGACAAAATAAAAGGTGCAGTCCTTTGAGTATTGCCAGCTCTGGTACGCTACCAAACATTTACCATTTATCTAACTCAAAGTATTCCCCTCAACCCTTTCCCTAAGTATGTCTATCTATCTAGAACTCTCAGGCCAAGCCACCGTTAACATGTGAAGAAAGCATATTAGCCTAGGAAAAGTATTATCAATTTCAAGTATCACAGTTTAGTTTGCCTAGCGTGCCTGCCAGGCTCTCCAGAGCATACCAACCAGAATTCTTATAGGGTCGCATAAAGATCTTAATTTCCTCATCTGTTAATTCTTGTTCAATATAAGGTCTCCACTTGAGAAAAATTTTTTTTGCCAATTTATCAGTGTTTCGTAGTGTTTCTGTTGATTCAAGGGATAATACTTTTTTAAGATTATCATGGACAGAATCCATCCCTGGAACCATTCTACTGAGCCAATTTTGGAGTAACAGCCTCTTTGCCACCATGGCAATGGTATGAAACAAAATATGAGGCTGACGATTCGCGGTGTTTCCCTCTTTTAGATGGAATAACCATAGCAATGGGTTAAGTCGCTTGTCCATATTTATAAGTCTCGCCGACATTTCCTCTATTTTTTCACAAAAGGAACGCGTTTCCCCACATGACTAGATCCCGTGTTCCAGGTCTGTTTTGAAGGCGTGACATTTGGGACAATGTAACCATCTTCCCTGGGTTCCCGACTTAGAGGGGATATTAAAACCCTGAATGGTCCCATGCATTAGGCGGAATTGTGTATCTCTCCACTGGCTTTTTTAAACGATCAGTGATGTCCCTGCACCACCACATGGGGAGTTAGGACAGTGCAGGAACACAGGGGCAGGTTACACGGGCATCATCAGAAGCTGCTGGCACGGAGACGCGGAATCTGCCCACATTATACCCATGCATTATGCCCATCACCGACCCCAAATCCCCCGATGCAAGGTCACAAAGCGAGATCCTGGGGTGACATAAGAGTGGTAAAAAAAATGGTCTGCTTTTTCAAACGATGGCTGGCTGGAAGCGAGCCAGGCGGTAAAAAGCCGGCTTTTTCCCGCCTGGCTTATAAACGATCAGCTGATGCATCTGGCTGTTCTACTGAGCGAACCAGGTGGTAAAAAGTCAGCTTTTTCCCGTCTGGCTTTTAAATGATCACCTGTTCCTCCTTCCTGCTGCTACTAGAATTTAACAGTGCTCAGTACAAGCTGCAGCTGTCAATCAAACTGAATTAGTGAAGATTGAATAAACTTGGACTCGTTTATAAAAGCTGATTGGCTTTTTACTGCCGGCTTTTAAACAATCATGCATCCATTTTAGCCTTTTTCTCACGCCCCCAGACCCCTTGTAGGGTCTAGCAGGATAGTACTCGCATGTCCCCAATGACGTGCATTAGACTCGCTACTCGTAACGAGAAAACTCGCTGAGTGGCGAGTATCCTGAATACCGTACTACTCTGCGAATGGTAACGCGTATACTCACTCATCCCTACCCATTAGCTATAACTTTTTATTTTTTCATTTTTAACAAAGCCATAAAATGACTTGTTTAGCATTCTTCTTAGAAATAAGTAGTAGATTTGTAGTTTTTAGTAGAGAAATGGTGTAAGAAGCACAAATCTGCCAATTTTATTGTTGTCATGTTATTCAGTGTGCAGTTTTAAAATGATCGTCCAGGTCCATATCATTATTATTATTATTTTAGTGGTTGAAAGACAAACAGAAATTTGTAAAAGAATAAAAAATATGTAATTTTATGAGACCCACAAGGCTCTGTGCCCACGGTGCGTTTTTATTGCATTTTTTCAGATGTGTTTTTGACTGCAGTTTTGTTACAAGACTGCAAGCAAATCCTTATGCCAGCGAAGTCAATGAGAATTTTGAAACTTTGTGCACTTGTTGCTTTTTTTCCCTTGCAGATATGATGCAGCATGTCAATCCTTTCAGCATTTTTCCACCCCAGAATGCATGTAAAACGCATTGAAAAAATGCATGCAAAAAAAACCTGCCAAAAATGCATTGCATTTTTCCTGCCAGGAGATGCAGAAATTTCTCCAACCAAATACTAAACGCGCACACATAGCATACATTTTCATTAGGTTGTTGTACCTCTTTAGAAAATAAGTGTCACACTGTCTATATTATCCTTTGTGAAAGTATGAGGTTGTCCACTACTCTGACAGTGACAACCCCTTCTGAATCAGCATGTTTGCTACTGATGAAATAACAACACTTATACTCACCTCGAGCACAATTTCAGAGGTATTGGCTTTCACTCCCCTGGGGCTCACATGACATAATATGTTGGCTTCACTCACCTTGCCTTTGGATGAATCAAACATAAAGAGTAAGTCAGGGCTGTGGCTGTCGATCACTTCCTACTAATGTTTGATATATTCAAAGGCGGGGAGAGTGAAGCCAGCGCTGATTGGGCAAAGGGCTTAAGTGTCGTAACAATGTCATGTAAGCCACAGGAGAGGGAGAGCTGATATCGCCGGAATGGTGCCTGCAGCTGAGGTAAATGTAAGTGTTGTTATTTTACCAGAGGCAAACGTGCTAAATGAAAAGGGGTTGTCCAAGTTACAATCCTATAACTTCAATCTCCTCATGCTTAGCTTGATTGACAAGTTCCTTAGGCCGGCTTCACACTACAGCTGGGATCTGATCCGTGGCTGTCCGCTTGAGGCAGACAACCCCGGACCGGATCAGCACACAGAACTGGAGGGCTAATTTGCCCTCCGGTCCGGTGTGCAGCCGGCAAAGCTACATCCGCTGATAGGTCAGGACTGCAGCTTGCAAGTCCTGATCTGTCAGAGGGGACAGCTCCATGGTGCTGAAGCTCAGCGCCGGCCCCTCCTGACAGTTCAGGACCACGGCTAGCTCCCCGCGGGCCGCAGTCCTGACTTATCAGCGGCGGAAGCTGCATGCAGCTGCACACTAGACCCGAGGGCAAATTAGTCCTCCAGTTCTGTGTGCTGATCCGGTGCGGGGCTGTCTGTCTCAAGCGAACAGCCACGGATTGGATCCCAACCGTAGTGTGAAGCCAGCCTTAGTGCACCTCCTCCCTGCTGCTACTAAAATTTAACCCCTTAGTGACGAAGAAATTTGTCATTTTTCATTTTCGTTTTTTCGCTCCTCGGCTTCCAAGAGCCATAACGTTTTTATTTTTCTGTCGACACAGACATATGATGGCTTGTTTTTTGCGGGACGAGTTGTACTTTCAGATGCAATTTTTTTTACCATATAGTGTACAGGGAAATTGCAAAAAAATTCTAAATGCAGTGAAATTGCAAAAAAAGTGCAATAAGACGCTTGTTTTTTGGGTTTTGTAGTCGCCGTGTTCACTATATGGTAAAACCGACGTGACCGTGTGATGCCTCGGGTCAGTATGAGTTTGTAGATACCAAACATGTATACCTTTATTGGTATCTAGGTGGTGGAGAAAATTCAAAAGCATGAAAAAAAAAACATTGCACTTTTTGCGCCATGTTCTGCGACCCGTAGCGTCCTCATTTTTCGGGATCTGGGGCTGGGTGACGGCTTATTTTTTGCGTCTCGAGCTGACGTTTTTAATGATACCATACTTGGGTGGATGCGCTGTTTTGATCGCCCGTTATTGCATTTTTTAGCATTGTTGCAGTGATCAAAAAAACGTAATTTTGGCGTTTGAACCATTTTTTGCGCTACGCAGTTTACGGATCTCATCATTTGATTATTTATATTGATAGATCGGGCGATTCTGAATGCGGCGATACCAAATATGTGTATTTTTTTTTTTTTTAATACTTTTATTGTGGATGGGAGAAAAGGGGGGTGATTTGAACTTTTATGTTTTTTGTTTTTTTTTCAACTTTGTAAAAACTTTATTTGCTTATTGATTCTTACTTTTACACAGCCCTGTGAGAGGCATGCAGCTGCACAGTCCGATTGCTCCTGACACATACAGAGGAGCTGCAGCTCCTCTGTATGTGTCAGAATCGCGGACCTGTTGTGGTTGGCAGCCCCTGCCAACCACAACCCGGAAATGCTCCATGACAGGTTCCAGGGTCAAGCCAGGACCCTGGCCTGTGACATCAGCACAGGAGATCCCGCAATACTATCGCAAGATCTCCCCTGGAGCCCGATAAGCGCGCGCTGCCCGCTCCGGCTCCCTTAGATCCCGCTCTCAGAGATTAAGGCGGGATCTAAGGGGTTAACAGCACCGATCGGATGGCGGGACCAATTGGTGCTGTTACTCCCACATCTCAGCTAGTGAGATCAGCTGAGATGTGGGAGGTTTGAAGTGAGCTCCACGCCGGAGCTCACTTCAAACACCGGGTAATGACAGCCGACGTCTAGAGACTGCTCACTACAAGCTGCAGCTGTTAATCAAGCTGAATGAGCAAAGATTGAATAAACTTGGACTCTTGAGCTATTTCTATCTTTGCTTAGAACTCATATAATGCTTATTTTAAAGAAGCACTCTTATCAAGATAAGATAAGATAAGATAAGATAAACTTTATTGATCCCGGAGGAAATTACAGTATTACAGCAGCAGGACAAAGATCAAGAACATTACACACTTTACAAAATAAGTCTATATGGACAGCAGATGCGGGTAGACTGGTACATGTACCTCACCTATTCCCCCCATACCCTTAGAACTTCACTTAGTCTTGGGATGCTTTACACTTATACATTTGTTAAACATCCCCACAGCTGTCAGAACAAACGATTTTCTGTATCTTTCCTTTTTACACATTAGTTGGATTAGATGCTTGCTGAATGTGCTATTCTGCTTCGCAAACAGTTCAGAGAGCGGGTGTGTATTGTTGCTCATTATAGCCTTGCATTTCTTATTAATTCTATCCTCTAATACCTCCTCGAAAGTCCTAAGTTGTAGACCCACCGCCGCACTAGCCTTCTTGATAAGTTTATTCAGCTTATTAGCGTCAGCTGTGCGCACACTACTACCCCAGCATATTATTGCAGCAAAGATTGCACTCGCCACAATAGATTGGTAGAACATTTCAAGCATTTTGCTACACACATTAAACGACCTTAACTTCCTTAGGAAGTAAAGTCTACTCATCCCTTTCTTGCAAACCTTCTCCATATGGCACCTCCAATCAAGCTTGCTGTCCAGGTGAACCCCCAAATATTTGAAATTCTCCACCATCTCCACATCCTGACCATCAATAGTGATAGGTAAGCAATCGTTCATGCACCTTCCATAACTCAACACCAACTCCCTGGTAAACAAAAAAATGTTTATCCTCTTGATATATTGCAATCATCATAACTTAAAATTGCTCATTTTGCCTTTCTACCCAGTAAATGCTTCCTGTTTCTTTTAGTGCAGAGAAAAGAGAAATCTCTTTTTCCTGATAAGTCATCTCTTCTTCAGTTCCCGACACAGCTGCTCTGCTCCTCCTTTCTTGCCAGGGACTTTGCAATGACTCATGCAGGGAAAAGAGACTTCCTGTTTCTACATAGAGATTAGAAAGATTTCATGTCAAAGACTTAATGAAAAACAGAAGAATTAACTGGGCAGAAAGGCAAAATGAGCAATTATAAGTACACAGTGCTATATAATGACTGCCATATATTAAAACGATAAAGACTTTGATGGAAGTGTTTCTTGAATATCAGGATTATACAGACATTTATTCAAGGATTTTCAAAGTGAGCACACCAATTTTATCAGGTTTAAGAAATATATACAATTATGTATGCAGTTTGAATTGTGAAATCTGTTGACTGACTTGCATTAAAGGGAACCAACCACCTCAGATCACCCTAATACACAGTTAGTACATGTCCCTGCACCCTAAGGATACCTTTTCAGCACTGTTTTTGTGTAAAATCTTGCATTAGTATAACTCATATAAAGAGTTTATAAACTTACTAGCCTGGTGACTTCTGGGCGTATCCCTCCTTCTGTTATACTTCAGGGCTGTGCATTCATTGCATGGCTGTGCTCCCCCTCCCTCTGTGCAGAGGAGATAACGATCACACCCATCAGGGCAGGGCAGCAGGCACAGAGGGAGGAGAGCACAGCCATGCAATGAATGCACAGCCCTGAAGTATAACAGAAGGAGGGATACGCCCAGAAGTCACCAGGCTAGTAAGTTTATAAACTCTTTATATGAGTTATACTAATGCAAGATTTTACACAAAAAGTGTGCTGGAAAGGTATCCTTAGGGTGCAGGGACATGTACTAACTGTGTATTAGGTGATCTGAGGTGGTTGGTTCCCTTTAAGCCTATTTTTAAATTACACAATCATACATCTGACTAGTTGTATTTGTCCAGAATGACCTTTTAGTTTAAATCTACTTCTTCTTACAGATATGGTAGAAATGATGCTTATGCAGAATGCCCAAATGCACCAGATCATTATGCAGAACATGATGCTAAAAGCACTGCCCCCTATGGCGTTGTCACAAAATGCTGGAAATGCCCCACCAGCGCTACCTCAGACTCAAGTACGTTTTGCCCTTTCTATATTCTTATAATTGAGCAGTTCGTGTCTTCTCTTGTAGGATGTTTAACTAAAAAAGGATTTGTTAATTAGCTGCTTCTGGCCATCCAGTGGCCTCTGAAGGGAATACAATATTACTTGCTGACCATGGAATAATAACTGCTAATAAACCTATTTGTGAAATTGTACTTATTTATTTTCGAGTATTGTAGCCACCTTATTTTGATTGCTTTGACTTCTTTGGCTCTGTGCAGCCATTTAGTGGTCCAAATATTATAGGCAATCATTCAATACATGGTCATGGAGTGAAACCCCCAATTTAATGATGGGAACACCCCTGTGTGACATCCATATTTCTTAATTATGCATTTATCCAGCGTTTATAAAACTTCTTCAGTAATGAGAACTTCATAAAATAATACAGTACTATAATTTTTAAACCTTAACCTTTAAAGAGTATTTGTCACCAGTTTTTTGCTATGTAATATGAATACAGCATGATGTAGGGGTTGAGAGCCTGATTCCAGCAATGTGTCACTTACTGGTCTGCTTGCTGTCATTTTGATACAATTGCTGTTAGCTGCAAATTTACCAGTTTTTTTGAATGGTAAGCTCTGTATAACCCCGCCCACACCACTGATTGGCAGCTATGTACATTAACAGAAGGTTTCCAATCGGTAATGGGGGCGGGGTTACATAGAGCAGGAGGACTAGGAGGCACGAGACTCCTAGTCGTGTAGTGATAATCTGCTGAGAAAATACTGATTTTATTCAACCCACAACATTAAATGACACATCGCTGGAATCAGGATCTCACCTTGTATATCATGGTACTCTCAGATTACATAACAAACACATACTGACTGATTATCTTTGATTAAATATTCGGTATGTAATATTTTATAACACTTTTAGCATTCAGTGCGTTTTTACCAGCTCTGCATCATTTTAGGATCTTCATATTGGAAACCCAGTCATGCTGAAAGCTGAGAAGATTCGGCCATCATCGGTACACCATCACCACCACTATACACCGCCAGGCCTTCCGCAAGCTGGCCCTACATTGCAGCCGGCAATTGGATATCCTATGTGGCCTCAAATGATGCCGTCAAACACCATGGGGCAAGCCGGAGGATTTCCTCAGGCCGTGCACCATGTGACCGGTCCCACTACAACACTTCCAGCAATGCACATGTAAGTCAACTGCACCGCAATCCCTGAGGGCAACCCCAGTGTATGCCAGTGTATGAAGCAATAGTAGAAAAAGCAGAACTCTGCTATGATCATTAGAATATAGAAATATTTAAGTTAAGCAAAAAAATGCAAAAAATTTAGAAACTTTATGGCCCTATCGCTTTATAAGAGCCTTATGGCCCTATCAATAAACCACCCAGTCGCCGCGTTGAGGCGTGTCTGCTTGATCCTTACTAAATACAAAACTAACTGTGGCACTCAATCCTGTCAGTGTGCACAGGTGTGACACCAAACTCAAGTGTAGTTTGTTAATTAGCGTGTGAAGCAGCGTCACCTCTTGGAAACCCAGTTTTAGTTCTTCCTTTTGTGTCCTCATAATGTTTCCCATTTTAAGCGCAGTAATGGATGGAATATGACCCAGAGTCCCGAGCGCACTATAAGACCATGAGCTGATCACGGTACGTATCAAGGATTAATCTCTGAAGATTTATGTATTATTATACTACATATTACATTTTACACATAAAATAAAAAGCCTTCCCAGGTTTTATTACCATAAGTTATAAAATGCTGTATATATGATTGTTTTTATGTATTTACTACCCAATTTTATGACCGTTTAGTTGCTGTCATTGAATGAAAACATATTTTTTTTTACATCCAGAGTCATAATTTTTAATTAAGTCCCGGGAAATATACATTTAGCCTCAGAAGCTATTTTTTCTTTGACCAGATTTCATATATCCCAGGTTGGTAAAAGAATCCACTTTAGGCTATGTGCACACAGAGGATTTCAAGTAGTCTCAGGAGTGGAAACTCTCCAAATCTCAAGAAGACTATGCACACCAAGTTTTTTTGATAGAGTTTTAAGAACAGAAACGGAGCAGAAAATCCAGGTCTTTAAAGAGTTTTGATGAGGATCTAGAGTGTTTCTGACAACAGTAGTTATGGTATGATCAGACCATAACCCTGTACAGTAAGATGGGGTCCCGATTCTATAGCATCAGGCGATTCTAAAATGTGTGCGATTATGTATTAGTCTGTATGAAGTAGAAAAAATCGGGCACCCTCGGTGTACAGAAGTGTTAATGGCTGGCTTTTGCCTGAATAGCCGCCTGTTTGCTCTCCAGATGCTGGTGTTGTACGCCCCAATAAGAAATAACAGTCTCTTAACGTTCAGTAAGAAAAAAGCGAGGCGGCACTCACTATTGGGTTGCTTGATCCTTTTATTTCATCCTGCCTGCATGGCTCGGAAAATCAAAGCGAGGAGAGGGGGTGGGGATCGGCGGACAATGGCTGCCGTTTCGCGGTGGAGTACCATTGGGCCATTGGACCCGTTGAAGCGGTACTCCACCGCGAAACAGCAGCCGTCGTCCGCCGATCCCCACTCCCTCACCGCTTTGATTTTCTGAGCCATGCAAGCAGGATGAAATAAAAGGATCAAGTAACCCAATGGTGAGTGCCACCTTACTTTTTTCTTACTGAACATTAAGAGATTATATATTAATCCAACTACTCCCGCTACTGATTGCAGCGCCATCGAGGAGGGCGGGGGCACTGCTGCACATGGTATCCGTGGCTTAGCAGGTGCTGCTGCTCACTATCTCCCTGTGCGTTCTCTCTCCCCTTGTGCTGTCTTTCACCCGTGTGCGCTTTTTCCCCTTGTGTTTTGTCACAATGGTCTCTCTTACCTGGGAGACTTGTGACTGGTTTTGTACCTCTGTCTCATGTCTGTATTGAGACATCATATTGAACATGTTTCTTACCTTTGGCAGTTGAGGAGTTAATGTCAGTCTCTGCTGCTAGCAAGTTAGCTAGTTCTTGTCCAGGTGTGGCCAATCTGTGAATACTCCTATCCCCTTTATATGATCACATGGTTCCAGCATGCTTTGCTGGTGATTGAACATTCCTAGCCAAACTTCCTGGGAAGGAGGTTTTTTGGAGAGCTGATGTCACGATGGTCTCTCTTACCATGGAGACTTGTGACTACTTTTGACCCCAGTCTCATGTCTGTGTTGAGACTTTATGTTAAACGTCCTTTTTTCCTTAGGCAGTGGAGGAGTTAATGTCAGTCTGCTGTCAGCAAGCTCATTAGGTCTTGCTCAGGTGTGGCCTTTCTGCAATTGATATTTCTCCTTTATATATCCCTTGGTCTCAGCATGCCTTGCTGGAGATTGAACTTCATTTCTAGCCAAGCAATTTTGGGTGAAGGTGCTTTTCTGGAGAGCTGACTACTGCCAATCGGAGCTGGGCAGCAGGCGTGAAGTTGTCTGTTGTTGTTTGTCTGTCTTCCCCTTCCCTCGTCTCCTTTATTGTAGTGGTGGGACTAGCGCTCCTGCCGGCCATTCACTATTGAGGGCAACATCAGGGCCAGCGAGGGCTTTAAGGTATCCTGCTTGGCAACAAGTTGAAAGATCTTATATAGGGTCGGTTAGATCAGGGCACAGCCGCAAGTGAGTGCAGGAGGTCACCTTTCCCCCGTTCCTTATGAGCAGGGCCATCCACTGCATTTATCCCTCTGGTGTCTCCCTGTCTGTTGTTCTGTGTAGTGCACCAGACATCGTTGGTCTGTGCGCCGCTGTCACGCATGGTTGTTGGACATTCCCTTTTCCTGCGTGACAGCTGACTACTGCTAAGCCGTCTGCTGCCAAGGAGCTAGGCAGCAGGCGTGAAAACTGTCTTGTTGTTCTCCTGTCTGTCTCCACTTCCCTCTTGTTGTATTATTGCATTGTTTTGGACTAGAGCTCCCATTGCCATTCCCTATTGAGGGCTAACATCAGGGCCAAGGTAGCCTGTTCAACAACGAGTTAAAAGAACTTGTATAGGGATGGTAGGGAGAATCAAGGCCTAGCCGCAGGGGAGTGCAGGAGGTCAGCTCTCTTCCGTTTCCTATAGCAGGACCCTCTGCTGTATTTGTTCCCCCGGTGTGCTTCCCACCTGTTGTTTTGTGTTGTGCGCTGACACTGTTGGTCCGTGCATCACTGTCATGCATGGTAGCCGGACACCCCCCTAGTCCAAGCGTGACATGCTGTCTCTTCCCCTGTGCTGTCTCACTCACCCCTGTGCAACACCTCTTTCCACCTGCATGCTGAGGAGCCGCGTCAACAGAAGGATGGGTCTGCTCCAAGGGTATGACGGAGCGAAACCAAGTGATAATGAATGCCTGTGCTGCGGGCAGTGTCCCGGACAGCATGTGGGCCACAACATCACAGATGTCCTATAGGTGGCACGTTTTCTTTGACTGATCAACCAACTTTATGGGTTTCTTCACATTCCAGTTTAACTAAATTTACATGAAATCCTAAGTTTGGCACTGTTTTGGGGACAAACCTACAGACAGACAGACTCAACAAGGCTTTTATATAGTTGAATCTCTGCACACAAACATTTTCTTTAAACATATCCAATTGTGGGAAATTATTATTTTGAGAGCTATTAGTTAAAATGAAATTTGTTTGTGAAAAAAACACTTTAAATAATGTACTTATTTTGTCATTAATACTTTCTTTCAGAAAATCACTTGTTCAGCCAGAAAATAACTGTTTGATTAAGCACAGAAGAGTTCCTGTGGAGAGCTCATTGACCATACAGCCTTCTTCTCACATGAAAGGTTGTAACATGTGCTAGGAGAATCCTCGGGGAGAGCGGCTGCTCGTCATTCATGAGACTACCACTGTGCGGAGATGTAATAACAGAAGCCAAATGACTGTATAGAGATACTACTAATTGTTTTATTTGTATTACATATTTTATTAAAATGTAAAAAGCTGGTTTCAATGTTTTGAATTATATAAAATTATTAAAAAAATAACAATAAACAGGTTTGGAAAATTGTGAACAGAGAAAAAAAACTAGTAAGATTTGCAACTTATCCCCATTGAACTGAATGGAGCTGAGGGTACCGTAAAGGTACCTTCACACGCGGCAATATTGCTAGGCAATTTGCTGGTTGCAGTGAAATCATGGACACATTATTCTATTTTGTTGCCATGTACAAATGTAACAATGTGTCCATGATTTCACTGCAACCAGCAAATTGCCAGTGAAATTGCATGCAATAATGCGTCGTGTAACGGTACCCTGAGAGGCAATGACGAGCACAACCATGATCAATGATTAATCGCCCCTGGGTGTCTTCTTCATGGTTTGATGTGTATGTACCTAATAACAGTAAGTCAATAGACATTTCATTTGTTTACTGTTATTAGGTTTAAACACATGAAACAAAGAATATGATACCCAAGGGTGATTAAGGTGAACCTGTCACAAGGTTTTTCCCATATAAACTGCGGTCACCACCAGTAACCCCTTTTATATACTGCATTCTAGAATACTGTAAGTAAGTCCCTAGACTAATATGAACAATATAAAAAAAACACCTTTTATTATAGTCACCTACCGTACGGTCCGGTCTCATGGATGTCACTGGTCTTGATTCGGCACCTCCTCTCTGTTTGCAATCTTCATCCTCCTTTAGTGCTTCATGTAGATGATGCATCCTATGTAACCCATACATGTTCACATGAACAGAAGAGGCGCCAGATCAAGACCAGCAACACCCATCAGACTGGACTGCCCATTGGTGAGCATAATAAAAGCAATTTTTTTTATGTTATACAGATCAGCCTCAGGGTACCTTTACATACCACAAGAGACATTTTTGGCGGCGATATTTCTCGCTGGAATTATCACCGCCAAATTGCCTCCTTATTGCGGCGTGTAAATCGGGAATTTGGAGGTGATAAGACAAATGTCGCCTGGTTTCGATTTTGGAGCACTGCTGTGAAATTGAAACCAGGCGACACTTATCTTATCACCTCCAAATTCCCGATTTACACGCCGCAATAAGGAGGCAATTTGGCGGTGATAATTCCAGCGAGAAATATCGCCGCCAAAAAAAGTCTCCTGTGGTTGTGGCGTGTAAAGGTACCCTGAGGACTTATATATGGCGTTCTAGACTACTGTATATTAGGTCCAACTGGTGGTGGCCGCACTTTACATGGGCAATACCTGGTGGCAGGTTCATTTTTATCAATGACCATGATTGTGCACATTATTGCAACTCAACTGCATTCAGTTCAATGGGGCCAAGTTCCAATACCAGATAGAAGCCATGGTCAGGGGTGACACCATTCCTGAAAGAAAGCTGCCATGTATTTCTAATGGTGGATAATCCCTTTAATAGTTTGCACATTGCATCGAAACACTTATAATGATAATATCAACAAATCAAACTCAAAGTGTTAATTAAAGGGGTGGTCTACTAGTTGGAGATCCAAATTTTAAATATTGCAGTACCCCATGTAAAATAAAGTAAAACCTCTCACTGATCCCAGGGTTGTCGGCACCAGGTCTCATTATGAAACTTGAGCACTTTTGTAGTTCAGCGTCCGCAGATTGGCGGCTTCATTCATATTTTTCTATCAGAAGACAGAGTTTGTCTTGGGGGGAATTTTAAGGGCCGCAGTCCATCAGAAGACACTGACTGTTTAGCCATGTGCGCTCTGTAGCTGATCAGTACCGACTGTTGGGCTGCAGCGATCACACATCCCTCAGATGATAATAAGGCTGCTGTTTTCACATTTCATCAGACATCCATCAGCAGCTGCTGATATGTTAAAGTGCTTACAACACATAACGCACTGATAAGACTGGAACAGCGCCACTACAGGAGGTGAGTATAATTTTTTTATTTTACAGTATTTAAGTAAGGGCTGTCCAAGTAGTCGACCACCCCTTTAAGTCTCAGTTACCTCGTAATATATTAATTAAAGGTAGTGAGTCACGCGCTACACTTTGCATTATGGATCCCAATAATCCACGTAGGCACTGTTTAGTTAACCCTCCTTTGGGATGTTTAATCAAGCTAGATAAATACATAATATCCACCCATATTAATAGTGGTTGGTGTTAATTAAACAAGATTTTTTTGTTAAAACCTTATATAAAAAACTTTAATAAGTTAAGTATAAGGTTAACTAAATCCTACGTGGATTATTGGGAGCCATAATACAAAGTGTAGCGCGTAACTCACTACCTTTAATTAATATCCAAAACACCCTAAAGCAGGGGCGGACTGTCCCAGGTGGCAGGGGGGCAAGTGCCCCCCAGGTTGGTATATGGGCCGGCCTCGGTTTGGGGCCCGCAGCTGCTGTAAAGACACAGCGGGAGCAGAGCGCGGTGAGTGTGCGGAAGTCCCCACCGCCCCCCTCCTCCCTCACCCAGCCGGACCCGACAGCCCCCCACTCCTCACTTGGCCGGACCTGACAGCAATACCCCCCCCCCTCGGTCCTCACCTGGCCGGACCTGCACCCCCCCCCCTCACCTGGCAACTAAAGGGCTGCCAGGGTCAGGCATCCACCCTGGATAAGTACTTTATGTACTGTGTATAAAACATTAGAAGAGAGGTACTGTAAAGTCTATATAAGATACATTCATGAGTTGCTTTTTATCATTTACATTGCTCAGTCCTTTAGTTCTGATTTGAATTAAACACATCAGATGCCTGAATTTAATATAAATTACTAAAATGCCTAAAAATTAACTAAAACACATATTATTCTAAATGAAATGCTGCTCACATCAATGAACTCAAAACCGAGATAACATAACTCTAGAGAAATAAAGATTTTTCTGTTAATTGACATAACAATGGGTGCAGGGTAGTAGTCAGGTCATTTCTTTACACGGCTGCTGGTCCGGTCTGTGATCTGCCATCAGTCAGCCATGACGGCTCTTGTGAAGTCCAGCCAAAGGGTTCTCTGCGTGAAGATGGCTAAAACGTCCAAGGGTCCATATTGGGAATACATTTCTATAGGAAGTGTAGCTGATCGCACAGCTCTTGTTAAAGACACCTGATATATTCTCCTGCAAAACAAAGAAATATTAAAGGGGAGTTCATAACTAATAGCTTGGATTAGAGCATGTTTAACCCCTTAATGACCAGAACAGAAATGGCCTTAAAAAGAATCTATGATCAGGTTTCTGTTGTCCCATCTGAGAGCAGCATGATGTATGGGCAGAGACCCTGATTCCAGAGATGTATCACATGCTGCTTGTTGCAGTTTTGATAAAATCCCTGTTTTATCTGCTGCAGATCTATCAGTGCTCAGAATGCTGAGCTCTGTATTATAACTGCCCACACCACTGAATGGCTGCCTTTGGTGTACACTGTATTAGAAGATATATTGCAAGCTGCCAAAAATATAATAACAAAAAATGGCAAGGATTTGATGTATTAAATTATAGTAGTTCTTTATTGTAATAAAAAAATATTTAAAAATGTAACTTAGTAAGTAGACATAACAGGTACATGGTGAGGACACAAGAAATTAGCGTGGAGTACATGGAGAACATACTAGACCAGTGTCCGAGGAAGCAGCAATCTAAAACGTTACATGGTCAGATGGCGAATGATAAGAATACATATAATAAAAAAGTACCAAAATATAACCACTAGATGGCCCTAAAGTACAAAAAGTGCTAAAAGTGAACCTGTCAGTAGTTTTTTTTTGCATATAAGCTGTGGCCATCACCTTGTAAAGCCTTATACACAGCAGTCTGGAATACTGTATACAAGTCCCCAGGCCAATCTGTATAATGTGAAAAAACAGCTCTTATCATACTCACCTGGGGGTGGTGCGGTCTGATGGGTGTTGAAGATCTTGGTTCATTTTCACCACTTGATCTATCTATTATGGTAAATGGCATCATGCTCTTTCCCACCCCTCAAATTCACTGCCTCGGAGTAACTCTTGACTCTGCCCTTTCCGTCAAACCACACGTTCAACTCTCGCCACCTTCTGTCGCCTCCAGCTCAAGAATATTTGCAGAATCCATCCCTTCCTCAGCCCTCAATCTACTAAAATTCTTGTACGTGCCCTCATCATCTCCCGCCTTGATCACTGCAACCTCCTCTTCTGTGGCCTCGCCGCTGACTCTCTTGCACCTCTCCAGTCTGTCCTCAACTCTGCCGCCCGACTAATCCACCTCTCTCCTCGCTACTCCCCTGTATCTCCCCTCTGCAAATCTCTTCACTGGCTCCCAATTCTCCAACGAATCTAGTTCAAGCTACTAACACTGACCTACAAAGCCATCCATAACCTGTCTCCTCCTTATATCTCTGAACTAATCTCCCACTATCTTCCCTCACGTAATCTTCGATCCTCCCAAGACCTCCTCCTCTCTTATTCGTTTCTCACTCAATCGCCTCCAAGATTTCTCCTGAATATCCCCCATCCTCTTGAATTCTGCACCCCAACACCTCCGATTATCCACCAGGCTCGGATCCTTCAGATGGAACCTGAAAACCCATCTCTCCAGGAAAGCTCACAGCCTGCAATGACCGAGCTGCCGCCCCACCGGATCTGCTGCACCCCTGACCTTCTGTCTCCTCCCCAATATCCTGTAGAATGTAAGTCAGCAAGGGCAGGGTCCTCCCCCCTCTGTACCAGTCTGTCATTGTTAATTTGTTTACTGTAAACTATATCTATAATTTTGTATGTAACCCCTTATGTACAGTACCATGGAATTAATGGTGCTACATAAATAAACAATACCAACAATAATCTTGGTCCGGCGCTTTCTTCCTGTGAATGCCATCCTCTTCTCTGCTTGTTGTGGATGACATGTCCTATATCACCTGCACACAGGCACTTTGCTCTAACCTGCTGAGCACAGAGCAAAGTATTTTAAAGTGCAGATGCAGGGAAAGGTCAAAGGACTATGTGGGCACTATTTGACCTTTACCTGCACCTGCATAGTATAATACTTTGATTTGTCCTCAACAGGACAGAGAGACGTGTGCGTGCGCAGAAGCGCAATGGAGGAAAATGTGTGTAGATGATATTGGATGCGTCATCTGCACAAAGCAGAGAAGAGGACGGCATTCACAGAGAGAAAGAAGGCGCTGGACCGAGACCTGCAACGCGCATCGGACCAGACCGCCCCCAGGTGAATATAATAAAAGCAGTTTTTTTGCTTTATAGAGATAGGCCCGGGGACTTATGTACAGCATTCTGGAATTATGTATATATAAGGGCTTACTGGTGGTGGCTGCAGTTTATATGCAAAAAAGCTGTTGACAGGTTCACTTTAAAGAGGACCTGTCACCCCCCCTGGTGCCTTCCAAACTGAAAGCACCACTGAATGCAGCAGGTCTGCTGCATTCAGGGAAAGGGGTCTTCCATGTCTCTTTCCCCTGTAAATTGTAAAAAAAAAAAACAAACACTTTAGAAAGTGTAGAGATAACGAGTCCGGAGGGACTTACTGAGCATGGAGTCATTGCTGTTCCCAGGTGTCCTCCCCGCCTCCTTCCTCTCTATGCCACCTCCAGCCCCCTCTGCGCTGCCTCCTGCCTGTGTGTGTCTCTACCCTCCTGGCCTGCTCATGCGCCTCATATCGTCTGAAGTCATGCAGGCGCAGAGCGAGGAATGGTTTTGAATGGGTCCTGGCGGCTGAAACGCCTCCTGCTGGTGAGGTCAGCGCTGGAGCCTGCCCTATCCAGATTATGCTGTAAGCATATAGCGGGGTGGGCTCCGGTGCTGTCACGGGTGGCACGGATGACAGGGTAGAGGCCACGCGCAGACGGTCCCAGCGTTTGGCCAATCAGCCATAAGGTTTGAGGACGGTCCGTCTTTCAGGGGCATTTACCTTCTGTGTAGATAAAGAGAAGGTATGATAAGATCTCCCTATCATAGGAGGACGGCTGGGAAGGTCTTGTGCTCGGTCTGGTTTCTACACCAGTATTCTGGGTCTCTAGGACCCAGCAGGTTCTTCCCTCCTTTATAAGGAGTTTCATTGCCCTCCCTCGGTGCAGGTGATATTTCCTTGTGGACTCATTATCCTTGCTCCAAGCAGAAGCTGAGGTTGTGGAAGTTGCTGTGCTCTGCTGCAAGATAAGTGTTTTCTTTCCCCATTGTCTGTTTTCCTTGTGTTGTCTTTAGTTGTTAGTGGAGGGGTCTAGTGAACCTCCCCATCTGATCCTTAGATAAGGTAGTGCTAGGATCAGAGAGGGACGAGGTTCGTGGTCGGCGACAGTTGAGGAAACTGTATAGGGACGTCAGGGCAGACAGGGTCAGCCCCAGGAAGACTAGGGGTCACCCTCTCCCTCTTGTGCCCATAGCTTTAGGGACTCCTTATCCCCCCCCGTCGTTGTCCTACGCTGGGTGTCTCTCCCGCTCCCAGCGTGACATTATCACCTGCCAATACTGTAACTGAAGGACAGGGGAGGAACCGAATTTTCTTCCTTTCCTTATGGATCCTGTGTCTGCTTTGGCCCAGCAGCTGCAGTCTCTGTCTTTGGAGGTTGCGGACCTTCGGTCGGCTTTACAGGGCCCGCAACCGCAAAATGGTGTCTTGGGGAATCAAGCATTGGGTCAGGCCAGACCTGAACCTAAGGTTGCCCTCCCTGACAGGTTTTCAGGAGGTAGAGATAAGTTTACTGTGTTCAAAGAGGCCTGTAAATTATATTTTAGGCTTAGGCCTTATTCCACTGGTGATGAGCAGCAGCGTGTAGGAATTATTATGTCGCTACTGCAGGGAGATCCCCAGTCCTGGGCTTTCTCTCTGCCACAGGACTCTACTTGTCTCCGCTCTGTGGATGAATTTTTTGACGCCCTGGGCCTCATATATGATGACCCTGACCGTGTCGCTTTGGCTGAATCCAGGTTACGCCATCTCCGCCAGGGGACTCGGTCGGCGGAATCATATTGTTCTGAGTTCCGCAGGTGGGCTACGGACACGAAGTGGAACGATCCGGCACTCCGGAGTCACTTTTGTCAGGGTCTTTCGGAGAGGCTGAAGGACGCTCTGGCGGTTTATGAGACCCCTCCGTCCCTGGAGGCGGCTATGTCGTTAGCTATTCGTATGGATAGACGCCTCCAGGAGCGGAGGGGGAGACCTCCTGTTACTGGGAGCCATTCTCGTGGTGATTCCTGGTTACCGGGAGGTCACGCGGAGAGTGAGTCGTTCCTCCCGAGTGCGGAGGAACCGATGCAGCTGGGAGGTGCGGCGGCCTCGAGGTTCTCCGCCGGTACCTCCCGGGGCAAGGGGAAGGGGGTCTGTTTTTTCTGTGGGAAAGGGGACCATTTTATTGGGGCCTGTCCCTACACCCCTACACGGACTGGGGGGCCTGGACCTTCTGTGACTATGGGGGGTGTGGAGGTGGTCGAGCGGGAGGTGTGTGTATCCTCCATTTGTACTTCCCGTTTCCTCCTAAGTGCGGAGGTGGCGCTGGAGGGCACAACGGAGGGTATTTCTGTGTTTGTGGATAGTGGTGCGGGGGTCAGCATGGTGGATGCTCAGTTTGTAGACGCTCATGGGCTTAACTGCTGTTTATTGTCTCGCCCCATCCGTATCTATGCCATCGACTCAGCACCTCTTGCTCAAGGTAGTCTCACACATATCGTACATGACATTAAGTTGACGGTTGGATCCCAACATCAAGAGACGATATCTTGCTATGTTCTAGACGGTCTCCCCGCTCCCATTGTCCTGGGCTTGCCATGGTTGATTAAACATAATCCCGTAGTGGATTGGCAGTCCCGGGACATTGTGGAATGGAGTGATTTTTGTTCTGAGAATTGTTTGGTTACCTCGTTTTCGGTGGTGTCTGCGGTATCTCTGCCCCCGTTCCTATCGGAGTATGAGGATGTGTTCTCAGAGAAGGGGTGCCAAGACCTGCCCCCCCATCGGGCATACGATTGCCCAATCAACCTCGTTCCCGGAGTTAAACTGCCCAAAGCTAGGATGTTTGCTATATCGGGTCCGGAAAGACAGGCGATGAAGGATTTCATTTCCGAGAGTCTGCAGTCGGGTCACATCAGGCCCTCAACCTCGCCGGTTGCGGCTGGTTTCTTTTTTGTTAAGAAAAAAGATGGGGGCCTCCGTCCTTGCCTGGATTTCCGGGAGTTGAATCGGATTACTGTCCGTGATCCGTACCCCCTCCCTCTGATTCCTGATTTATTCAGTCAGGTAGTGGGTGCTAAATGGTTCTCCAAGTTGGATTTGAGGGGGGCCTACAACCTGATTAGGGTCAGAGAGGGGGATGAATGGAAGACGGCATTTAATACCCCGGACGGCCATTTTGAAAGTCTCGTAATGCCGTTCGGGCTCACTAACGCCCCTGCGGTGTTCCAACACTTTGTCAATGACATATTCCATCATTTGGTGGGTAGATTTGTGGTTGTTTACTTAGATGATATCTTGATCTATTCCCCCGATTTGGAGACGCATCAGTCCCATGTCAAGCAGGTGTTACAGGTATTACGAGACAATAAGCTGTATGCTAAACTCGAGAAATGTGTCTTCGCCGTTCAGGAGGTACGGTTTTTGGGGTACCTCCTGTCGCCATTGGGTTTTCGGATGGATCCGGAAAAAGTCCGGGCGGTGTTGGACTGGGAACAACCGGACAATCTACGGGCATTGCAACGTTTTTTGGGGTTTACCAACTTTTACCGTAAATTTATTCGGAACTATTCGGTGCTGGTGACGCCTCTTACGGACATGACTAGGAAGGGGACCGATTTTTCCGAGTGGTCGGAGTCTGCTCGCCAGGCTTTCTCCTCCCTAAAGCGTTGTTTTGTTTCCGCACCTATTCTCCGTCAGCCCGATCTTTCTCAGCCCTTCGTTGTGGAGGTGGATGCGTCTGAGGTGGGGGTGGGGGCTGTATTGTCGCAAGGCCCTTCGCCTGGGAAATGGGTGCCCTGCGCGTTCTTCTCCAAGAAGTTGTCGTCGGCCGAGAGGAATTATGATGTCGGTAATAGGGAGCTGTTGGCTATTAAATTGGCTTTTGAGGAATGGCGTCACTGGTTGGAAGGGGCTGTCCATCCCATCACGGTTATTACCGACCACAAGAACCTGTCTTACCTTGAGTCCGCCAAGCGTCTCAATCCCGGCAGGCCCGGTGGTCCTTGTTTTTCACGAGATTTAATTTTACCGTCACTTACCGTCCAGGGGTTGAGAACGTGAAGGCTGATGCATTGTCGCGTAGTTTCCCGGGTGGTAGTGCTCATGAAAGTCCTGTTCCCATCTTACAGGAGGGGGTGGTTGTTTCTGCTCTTTGCCCTGATCTGGAGGGGGAGGTGTTGAAGGTCCAGGGGGGCGCCCCTGCCTCCTGTCCTTCTGGGAGACTGTTTGTGCCATCATCTTTGCGTCTCAGAGTGCTGTCAGAGCATCACGACTCCGTATTGGCAGGGCATCCCGGCAGTAGGGCCACCTTCGATCTTTTATCTCGTCGCTTTTGGTGGCCGGGGTTGAGGAAGGACGTAGCGGAATTCGTATCTGCCTGTAGTGTGTGTGCACGGGCTAAGGTTCCGCATACCCGTCCGGCTGGTTCTCTCTTGCCATTGTCTATTCCTGAGAGGCCATGGACACATGTGTCAATGGATTTTATCACCGATCTTCCGGCGTCTGCAGGCAAGACGGTAGTGCTGGTAGTGGTTGATAGGTTCAGTAAGATGGTTCGCTTTGTGCCACTGCCCGCGCTTCCTAATGCTCGGACACTGGCACAGGTGTTTGTAAGTGAGATCGTGAAGCTTCATGGAGTTCCCTCCGAGGTGGTTTCTGATCGTGGTACTCAGTTTGTCTCCAAGTTTTGGAAGGCTTTTTGTGCACGTTTAGGAATTGCCTTGTCCTTCTCTTCTGCTTTTCATCCTCAGTCTAATGGGCAGACCGAACGTATGAATCAGAATTTGGAGACTTATCTGAGGTGTTTTGTCTCTGACAATCAGGAGACTTGGGCGAGTTATTTGCCCTTGGCCGAGTTTGCCCTTAATAATCGTCTTCAGGAGTCCACTGGCAAGTCACCGTTCTTCGGTGCATATGGGTTTCATCCTCAGTTTGGTACTTTTAGTGGTACTAGTCCTTCCGGAGTTCCTGAGGAGGACCGATTTACCTCATCCCTCTCCTCGGTTTGGCGGAGGGTACAGAGTAGCTTGAAGCTCTTAGGCGACAGGTACAAACGTATGGCTGACAGGAAGCGTGCGCCAGGTCCGGACCTGTGTGTGAATGACTACGTGTGGTTGTCTACCAAGAATGTGAAGTTGAAGGTGCCCTCTTGGAAGTTGGGGCCCAGGTTTATTGGCCCTTATCAGATAACCGCCGTTATCACTCCCGTGGCGTTTCGTCTTGCGTTGCCTCCCGCTCTTAAGATCCACAATGTATTTCATAGGTCGCTCCTCAAACCGTATGTGCCGTCGTCTAACCCGTCTCCTTTGCCCCCGGAGCCCATCTGCGTAGCGGGGAATTTGGAATTTGAGATCTCAAAGGTGGTTGATTCTCGCAGGGTGCGCCGTTCTCTTCAGTATTTGGTGCACTGGAGGGGATACGGTCCGGAGGAACGGATGTGGGTGCCGGCGTCGGACGTCTCCGCCGCTAGGCTGGTCCGCGCTTTTCACCGTTCCCATCCGGATAAGCCTGGTCCTGAGTGTCCGGGGGCCACTCGTGGACGGGGGGGTACTGTCACGGGTGGCACGGATGACAGGGTAGAGGCCACGCGCAGACGGTCCCAGCGTTTGGCCAATCAGCCATAAGGTTTGAGGACGGTCCGTCTTTCAGGGGCATTTACCTTCTGTGTAGATAAAGAGAAGGTATGATAAGATCTCCCTATCATGGGAGGACGGCTGGGAAGGTCTTGTGCTCGGTCTGGTTTCTACACCAGTATTCTGGGTCTCTAGGACCCAGCAGGTTCTTCCCTCCTTTATAAGGAGTTTCATTGCCCTCCCTCGGTGCAGGTGATATTTCCTTGTGGACTCATTATCCTTGCTCCAAGCAGAAGCTGAGGTTGTGGAAGTTGCTGTGCTCTGCTGCAAGATAAGTGTTTTCTTTCCCCATTGTCTGTTTTCCTTGTGTTGTCTTTAGTTGTTAGTGGAGGGGTCTAGTGAACCTCCCCATCTGATCCTTAGATAAGGTAGTGCTAGGATCAGAGAGGGACGAGGTTCGTGGTCGGCGACAGTTGAGGAAACTGTATAGGGACGTCAGGGCAGACAGGGTCAGCCCCAGGAAGACTAGGGGTCACCCTCTCCCTCTTGTGCCCATAGCTTTAGGGACTCCTTATCCCCCCCCGTCGTTGTCCTACGCTGGGTGTCTCTCCCGCTCCCAGCGTGACAGGTGCTGACGTCACCGGCAGGAGGTGTTTCAGCCGCCAGGACCCGCTCAAAACCATTTCTCGCTCTGCCCCTGCATGACTTCAGACGATATGAGGTGCATGAGCATGCCAGGAGGGTAGAGACACACACAGGCAGGAGGTGCAACAGAGAGGGCTGGAAGTGGCACAGAGAGGAAGGAGGCGGGGAGGACACCCGGGAACAGCGATGACTCCATACTCAGTAAGTCCCTCTGGACTGGTTATCTCTACACTTTGTAAAGTGTTTTTATTTTTAAATGTACAGGGGGGCTAGAGACATGGGAGACCCCTTCCCTGAATGCAGCAGACACGCTGCATTCAGTGGTGCTTTCAGTTTGGAAAGCACCAGGGGGGTGACAGGTCCCCTTTAAGCGAGGGAGAGAGACGTGCACAAAATGTCTGAATCCCATTGACTTTGCTGGCCCCATTATATGCATGCAGATTTGTGACAATGCTACACTAAATAACATTAAAAAAAAAAAGAATCGCACTGTGTGCACATGGTCTTATTGTCACCGGCCACTTTACATTTAAATATGCAAAAAAACACATAGCATGTAAAAGCCAAATGGTGTAAAAATTTGAATGAAACCCAATTGCAAGAATGATTTTTAGTGATGTATACATGCACTAAAATAATTTAGAAAATAAAAGTCTTCAAAAGTGAATGTTTCTTACATAAAAACACAGAACTGATGAGCCTATACCATGGAAGTTCCATCATGATAATCACATGGGAATTGGCTATGGGTACCGTTACACGTCGCAACATTGCATGCAATTTCACTTGCAATTTGCTGGTTGCAGTGAAATCATGGACACATTGTTCCATTTTCTTGCCGTGTACAAATGTAACAATGTGTCCATGATTTCACTGCAACCAGCAAATTGCAAATGAAATTGCATGCAATGTTGTGACGTGTAACCACGTCGCAATATCGTTCCGATATCGCATACAATTTCATGGGAGCGCGTACATTTTTGACACTCGTCCAAGATCGCATAGTAGATGTCACACAGGGAGATATCGTCAGGCAACGCAACTAGGCTGTTTTCCTCAACTTTTGTGCGCTGGGTATAAGAAACCCAGGGCCCGAGCATTAACACTGTAGTGAATAGGGGAAGTTGCATACAAAATCATAGTTGTGCCGTCACACGGCACGATCATGCCAGATCGCATATGCAACATTGTACGGTTGAAGGGCTTGCACAATCTTCTTGCAATATCGTAGCTACGATTTTTTCCTATCGCATTGCCCATTTACACGACATAACGCACCAACGATATCAACTGCAACTACCACACCACGTGACTTTTTGCCGATGTTGCATTGCGATATTGCGACGTGTAAAGGTACCCTATCAGTCAGTGGCCTCCAACCTGGGAAAATTATCTCCTATCTTTCAAGAGAGATTTCACTATTTCTCATAACCAGCATAGGAATATTTATACAAGGAGTTGCTTTGGGACATAACATGCTACGATCATTAAGTTTATTTAGCTGACTGGTGAGTAATAAAATAATCTAGAAGAAAAAAAAAGATTTGGTACCACATTAGCCAGTTTAAAAAAAGATTGATTGCTCTCAGTGGGAGAAACAAAATAATAATCTTGTAATTGTGATACCTTTTAATGGCTAAAATGCCTTTGTAACATCATTTATTTTATTCTTGTTAGCCATTAAAAGGTATCACAGCTACAAGATTAATATTTTGTTTCTCCCAATGAGAGCAATCAATATAATAATGTATCACACTGGAACATTCTTACAAAACTTGAATTTACAAATAAAGCAGTTCTAGGTTGTTTGATCTACACTTCATGTCGTACCTGAGGCCAGTCTCCATTGCTAAGTTGCTTCTCCAGCAGCAGTTTTACTCCTTTTTCCAAAACCGCAACATTGGGAAACCTGCAAAAGATCTGCAAGCTCAATAAAAGCAGCACATTCTCCTTATCTAAGGGTGGCTTCACATTAGTGTTCCCCTCCACAGCCTTCTGCGGAGGGGATCGGCAATGTGACCGCAGCAACCGCAAGCCCCTATGTTTATAATGGGAGCACACGGTGCTGCGCTTGACTGTGCATGACCGTGCGCACCCATTCACTGCCATATGTGATCTGTGCGCAGGCGGATGCCTGCACACAAATCACACACTCTCGTCCGCACTTGAAATGCAACATGTCGCGTCCCTGGTGCGGATGAGACTGAGTGATTTGTGCGCAGGCATCCGCCAGCGCACAGATCACATATGGCAATGAATGGGTGCGCACGGTCATGCACAGTCAAGCGCAGCACCGTGCGCTCCCATTATAAACATAGGGGCTTGCGGTTGCTGCGGTCACATTGCGGATCCCTCCGCAGAACGCTGCGGAGAGGTAAAGCTAATGTGAAGCCACCCTAAACTTGACTGCCTCATAGAAATAAATCAAGCTGTCATCTCCGGGTCAGGAGACTCAAGGACAGACCACGCTCGGACAGTGATACACGGATGTGTGAATGCGGCATTAAGCTACCGTACTTTATGAAATGACATTAGGAAGATGCATCACAAACTTAACCAGCGGATTGTTCTCTACAATGAGGTCACACAAATTTGCACCACGTTTTGACAAAGGGTTTGCTTTGATTACTGCTTTGCACACTCTTGGCATTCTCTTGATGAGCTTCAAGAGGTAGTCACCGGAAATGGTCTTCCAACAGTCTTGAAGGAGTTCCCAGAGATGCTTGCCACTTGTTCGCCCTTCTGCCTTCACTCTGCGGTCCAGGTCACCCCAAACCATCTCGATTGGGTTGAGGTCTGGTGACTGTGGAGACCAGGTCATCTGGCGTAGCACCCCATCACTCTCCTTCTTGGTCAAATAGCCCTTACACAGCGTGGAGGTGTGTTTGTGGTCATTGTCCTGTTGAAAAATAAATGATGGTCCAACTAAACGCAAACCTGATGGAATAGCATGTTGCTGCACGATGCTGTGGTAGCCATGCTGGTTCAGTATGCCTTCAATTTTGAATAAATCCCCAACAGTGTCACCAGCAAAGCACCCCCACACCATCACACCTCCTCCTCCATGCTTCACAGTGGGAACCAGGCATGTAGAGTCCATCCGTTCACCTTTTCTGCATCGCACAAAGACACGGTGGTTGGAACCAAAGATCTCAAATTTGGACTCCTCAGACCAAAGCACAGATTTCCACTGGTATAATGTCCATTCCTTGTGTTCTTTAGCCCAAACAAGTCTCTTCTGCTTGTTGCCTGTCCTTAGCAGTGGTTTCCTAGCAGCTATTTTACCATGAAGGCCTGCTGCACAAAGTCTCCTCTTAACAGTTGTTGTAGAGATGTGTCTGCTGCTAGAACTCTGTGTGGTATTGACCTGGTCTCTGAGCTGCTGATAACCTGCGATTTCTGAGGCTGGTGACTCGGATGAACCTATCCTCCGCAGCAGAGGTGACTCTTGGTCATCCTTTCCTGGGACGGTCCTCATGTGAGCAAGTTTCTTTGTAGCACTTGATGGTTTTCACAACTGCACTTGGGGCCACTTTCAAAGTTTTCCCAATTTTTTGTACTGACTGACCTTCATTTCTTAAAGTAATGATGGCCACTCGGTTTTCTTTACTTAGAATTTGTATTATGGCAAGAAAAAAGCAGCTAACAGTCTATTAAGTAGTACTATCAGCTGTGTATCCACAAGACTTCTGCACAACACAACTGCTGGTCCCAACCCAATAAGGCAAGAAATCCCACTTATTAAACCTGACAGGGGACACCTGTGAAGTGAAGACCATTCTGGTGACTACCTCTTGAAGCTCATCCAGAAAATGCCAAGAGTGTGCAAAGCAGTAATCACAGCAAAAGGTGGCTACTTTCAAGAACCTAGAATATAAGACATATTTTCAGTTGATTCACACTTTTTTGTTAAGTATATTATTCCACATGTGTTAATTCATAGTTTTGATGCCTTCAGTGTGAATCTACAATTTTCATAGTCAAGAAAATACACAAAACTCTTTAAATGAGAAGGTGTGTCCACACTTTTTGTCTGTACTGTATGTTAAAACCAAGAACATCATTGTTTTTCTTATAAAATTCTCAAGAAGTTTGATGCGTCACATGACCCTCTTCCCATTGAAAAAAATAAATTTTGATCCAAAATGGCTGACTTCAAATGGCCGCTACGGTCACCAGTCATCTGGAAAAGTTTTCCCCCTCCCATATACTAATGTGCCACAAACAGGAAGTTGATATCACCAACCATTTCCATTTTATTTCGGTGCATCCAGATAAATGGCCCATCCTGTATATATAATATGTAGACTGCAAGGCTGTATATATGATATAAAGGCTGCGGGCTTTGTATGTATAATATAGAGGCTGCGGACTTTGTATGTATAATATAGAGGCTGTGAGCTGTATATTTTATTTGGAGGCTGTGCTGAATATATTATTTGGAGAATAGGCTAGGCTGTATATATTATTTGGATGATGTGGCAACCCAGCAACAGCCTCCAAATAATATATGCAGCACAGCAGCAGCCTCCAAATATCATATATTCTCCAGCACAGCGTCCATCTTATATATACAGAATAACAGTCTCAAAATAATATATATAGCCCAGCACAGCCTCCATATTACATATACAGCACAGCAGTCTCCAAATAATATATATAGCCTAGCACAGCCTCTATAGACACAACACAGCCTCCATATACCTTAGCACAGCCCCCATATACACCAGCACTGCCTCCATATATGCCAACCAAGCCTCCTTATACTTCAGGATCAAATTATCAATTGATCTTTATTAAAACACAAAACACAAATTTCAATGACAATGTATATCGGACCACAGAACAGGTCACACATGACATATGGACAATATAGTCCTCAACCATAAGTATCAGTCTGATGTGAAGCCAAGAAACACAAACACCATAAAGTAGTGTATATAAATATATGTCCCATATATGTAGATCTCCAAGGCTGTGGAGTCTAAAGGGTGGGTAGGGAGATGAACAAGAAAAATGGCGCAGATCTGAGTGCAGCATGTTTGGATCTATTATGCAGTGTAAATAAATCTTATTGCTCACCTTATAGATGTCTTGTCTCTTGCTTATCTGAGCATGCCTGGTCTAATGATTATAGTCCTGCGATTATGGTGTGCAGCCATGTCCCAGATCATTCGGATCACAATGCCAGTGTGACCGTAACAGAAGGGAAGATTTCAGGTAACATCCGGAAAGATGTAGGGCGCTCCTAAAGTGATGGAGTAAAAAGGAGAATTTTGTGTACTCACCGTAAATTCCTTTTCTCTTAGCCTCTCATTGGGGGACACAGGACCGTGGGTGTTATGCTGCTGTCCACTAGGAGGTGACACTAAGATACTTCTAAAAAAACAAGAAAACAGTGTAGCTCCTCCCCTGCAGTATATACACCCTGGCTGGCTCCAGCCTCACCAGTTTTGTGACTAAAGCAGTAGGAGAGCCATTAGCCCATCTACACAATTATCTATATCTGAAAAAAAACAGTTAACCATAACTGATAACGCAGAACTGAAGTAACAAGATAAGAGCCGATAGGCAACAGGGAGGGTGCTGTGTCCCCCAATGAGAGGCTAAGAGAAAAGGAATTTACGGTGAGTACACAAAATTCTCCTTTTCTCCTTCGCCTCATTGGGGGACACAGGACCGTGGGACGTCCAAAAGCAGTCCCTGGGTTGGAATATATAGACGTATCTTGAACCTCTACAGGTGGGCAACTGCCGCCTGCAGAACACGTCTGCCCAGACTAGCCTCAGCCGAGGACTGAACATGCACATTATAATGTTTAGCAAAAGTGTGCAGGCTGGACCAGGTGGCAGCCCTGCACACTTGTTCGGCAGAAGCCTGATGTCGAATAGCCCAGGAGGCCCCTACCGCACGGGTAGAGTGCGCGCGCAGCCCCGGTGGTACGGGCTGACCTTTGAGTTGGTAAGCTTCTGAGATCGTTGCCCTGATCCACCTGGCCAGGGTAGCCTTGGATGCAGGCATTCCTTTACGGGCTCCTTCTGGAAGAATAAACAGAGAATCAGACTTCCGAAAAACCGCCGTCCTTGAAATGTAGAGGCGAAGAGCCCGAACCAAATCCAGCGAATGCAAGGCCCTCTCCACACGATGAACCGGCGCTGGACAGAAAGACGGCAGAGTGATGTCCTGATTCAAATGAAACGAGGACACCACCTTGGGAAGGAAAGACGGAACAGGGCGTAACACAACCCTGTCCTGATGGAAAGAGAGAAAAGGAGACTTGCAGGAAAGAGCTGCCAGTTCCGACACGCGCCGAATGGATGTAATTGCCACAAGAAAAACTACTTTTTGAGACAAAATGCGAAGAGGGACCTCTCTGAGGGGTTCAAAAGGAGGCCTCTGTAAAGCGTCCAGAACTAGATTCAGATCCCATGTTTCCAAAGGCCTCTTGTAGGGTGGAACCAGGCGGGAGACCCCCTGTAAAAAGGTCCTGACCTGTGATCTGTTAGCCAATTTGCGCTGAAAAAGAACGGACAAGGCAGAAACTTGTCCCTTCAAAGAGCCTAGGGAAAGACCGGAGTCAAGACCAGACTGAAGAAACCCTAAAATGGCTGGCAATGAGAATTGCATGGGCGGCCGGTTCTGAGAGTTACACCAGGAGAAGAAGGCCTTCCAAGTGCGATGGTAAATGCGAGCCGAAGAAGGCTTCCTTGCATTAAGCATGGTTGTGATGACATCCGGAGACAAACCTGCCTGGGTTAACACCCAGGTCTCAACGGCCACGCCGTCAAACTCAGGGCCGAGGATTTCTGGTGGAGGAGAGGACCCTGTGAGAGTAGATCTGGCCGATCTGGGAGACGCCAGGGGGAGTCGCCGAGAAGACGGACCAGATCGGCGTACCATGCGCGACGTGGCCAATCTGGAGCGACGAGAATGACTGGCACACCCTCCGCTTTGATCTTCTTCACCACCCTGGGTATGAGGGGAAGCGGAGGGAAGATGTAACAAAGACGAAATTGAGTCCAGGGCTGGACCAGAGCGTCTGCTCCCAGAGCTTGAGGATCGTGGCATCGGGCCATAAACCTGGATACCTTGCGGTTCAGCCGTGAAGCCATCAGGTCCACGTCCGGAGTCCCCCACTTGATGCATATTTGATGGAAGACATCGGGGTGCAGGCTCCATTCTCCCGAGGCGATGCCGTGGCGACTGAGGAAGTCTGCCGCCCAATTGTCCACTCCGGGAATGTGGACGGCTGAAATCACCGATCTCGTGGATTCTGCCCATTCCAGTATCGGGCGGACCTCGCGCATTGCTGTTGCACTGCGCGTGCCGCCCTGGTGGTTTACATATGCCACCGCCGTGGCGTTGTCTGACTGGACTCGCACGTGACGCCCTGCTAGCAGATGATGGAAGTCCCGCAGGGCTAGGAAGATGGCCCGAATCTCCAGTAAGTTGATGGGAAGAGTGGTCTCTTGACGGGACCACCTGCCCTGAGCCGTGTGGTGACTGAGAACCGCTCCCCAGCCCGTTAGGCTGGCATCGGTGGTCAGAACGTTCCAATGTGCCGGCAGGAAGGACTTGCCCACCTGGAGAGAGGCAGGACGGAGCCACCAAAGAAGAGACTGTTTCACTGCTGCGGTCAGTCGCAGGGTCCTGTCTAGAGTAGCCGGATTCCTGTTCCAGCGAGACAGGAGAGCGAGTTGGAGTGGCCTGAGATGCAACTGAGCGAACGGCACCGCTTCCATAGCCGCTACCATCTTTCCCAGGACTCTCATTCCTGAGCGAAGGGAATGAGGTCTTGGCAGTAGAAGAGTACGAACGCCTTGCCGCAAGGCGACTGCCTTCTCGCGCGGAAGCAGAACGAGCCCTCGATGAGTGTCGAAGTCCATTCCCAAAAAAGTGATGGTCTGGCTCGGGATTGGAGAGGACTTGGAAAGGTTTAACAACCAGCCTAGACGGACGAGTGTGTCCATGGTGATCTTTACACTTTCGTCGCAGTCTGTGAAGGATGGTGCCTTGATAAGAAGGTCGTCCAGATAGGGCAAGACCATGATTCCCCTGGAATGAAGTAGCTTCATGACCGTGGCCATGACCTTCGTAAAAACCCTTGGGGCAGTGGCGAGGCCGAACGGCAAGGCTACGAACTGGAAATGGTCCTGACCCACTGCGAAGCGTAGGAATCGCTGATGGGCATGAGAGATTGGTATGTGGAGATACGCGTCCCTGATGTCTATCGACGCGAGAAATTCCCCTTCGTCCATTGAAGTGATGATGGATCGCAACGACTCCATGCGGAAGTGACGCAGTCTGATAAATTTGTTGAGAAACTTGAGGTCGAGAATCGGCCTCACCGACCCGTCTTTTTTGGGCACCACAAAGAGGTTCGAGTAGAACCCTGTGTACCTTTCGTTTGGAGGTACTGGCACAATGACTCCTGCCTGCCGAAGAGAGTCGACTGCCTTGAAGAAAGCGCGAGCCTTCTTTGGAGACCTCGGGGGGGAAGACAGGAAGAAACGTTTGGTCGGGCGGGTGTGAAATTCTATGGAATATCCGGACGAAATCACCTCCCTGACCCACTTGTCGTCTATGACTGCAAGCCAGATGTCCCGAAAAAAAGAGAGGCGGCCGCCTACTCGGGAGGGATCGTCCGGGAGGGGAAGAGAGTCAGGAAGAAGAGAATGGTTGGGACCGTGATCCCTTGGACTTTGACTGTCTGGAGCGTGCCTGCCAGGAAGTCGAGGTTCTCTGCGGAGCCTGCGAGATTCTATCTCTCCGTGGGAATCTGGTATTAGCCTGTGAGGGGCGGGAGGTCGACCATCCAAATGAGTTGCGAAAGGACCTAAACCGAGTCTGTTGACGTCTGAAAAGGGGACGTTTCGGCTTTTGTTGCGGGAGGAAGTGCTCTTCCCTCCGGTGGCATCCGAAATCAGCTTGTCAAGCTTTTCCCAAACAGTCGTCCGCTGAGATACGGCAGGCTGGTTAGGGATTTCTTGGAGGCTGAGTCTGCCTTCCATTCACGCAGCCAGAGCGCTCTGCGGATGGTGATAGCGTTAGCTGCTGCAATAGCTGAACAGGCAGCAGCATCCAGGGAAGCTTGAAGGATATATTCAGCCGCGACGGAGATCTGAGCAGCCATCTCTGAGTCTTCCAGAGATTGAGAATTATCACGGAGAGAGGATGCCCAGGTGGTAACCGCCTTGGCTACCCAGACTGAGGCAAAAATAGGGGACAATGCCGAGCCCGAAGCCTCAAAAATAGACCGAGCTAATTGCTCAACCTGACGGTCGGTAGGATCCTTGATAGATGATCCGTCTGGAAGGGAGAGGAGTGTACGTGTGGCCAGACGGGAGACTGGCGGGTCAACCTGTGGGGACTCAGCCCAATTCTGGCTTACAGTAGGGGGAAAGGGATAGCGAGATTCCATGGCTTTTCGGTTACCAAAACGTTTATCCGGGTGATTTCTGTACTTGGTCATGAGTTCCTGGAACTCATGGTGGTCCGTGAAAAACTTGTGTGGCCGCTTTGTTCGTTTAAATGATATTGCGGACCCTGGAGCTTCTAAAGTGGGGCTATCAACTTTACAGGTCTGATTGACGGCCGTAATCAGGTCCTGAATCAGAGACTGAGTGTCAGGGTTGTCCAAGTCAAGCGACATTTCGTGCTCCGGGTCAGAATCGTATGGACCTTGAGACGAAGGGGACCCTGGTCCCCGGTCATGGGACGGAGAACCCTGGGAGCTCCCTGAAGGAGAGGGAGGGGGGTCCCTTCTCTTAAGAGAGGGCCGGTGGGAGGAAGATTCCTGTCTCTGCTCCCTGGGGTCAGAATCGTGTCTCTGAGCGGTATCCTGTTCGGGCTCAGGGGGCGCAGGGGTATCTGCCGTGGGCTGGGCATGCATAGCCTGTATCAGAGTCGAAGTCAGTCTGTCCATGGATTGAGACATGGATTGAGTTAAGGACTGAGACAAGAAGACCACCCAATCAGGGGTAGCGCGGGGACTATCAGTGGCGGCAGAGGCGCTGGGCTCCGAGGAAACCTCAGGAGCAGGGGCAGCTGTACTGACCGGCTCTGTATTAGATGGGTCACAGGCCTGGCAGAAAGGGGTCGTCTGACCGCTGGGCAGATGGTTCTTGCAGGTTGTGCAAGAGGCAAAGAATGTAGCCATCTTAGAGCCCTTTTTGTTGCTCTTGGGGTTCTGCATATTGTTATGGAGAGCTGCAGCCTAAGAGACACTATGTATGCTGCTGGGAAGAGAAGCAGCAGGTGCAGTACACTGAAGGGAGGAGTGCACAGCTAAAATGCAAGCAGACTGAGGGCACCAGCGAATGCTGTGCCCCTTACCGCTTCCAGTGGACTGCAGGCCAGGTCCGGTGTCCCCCTGAGAAAAACCGTCCCTCGTGGTGCTGGGCACAGAAGATGGCGGCCAGGGCGTCCTCTCCCAGAGAAAAGGCGCGCAGGAGGTCTCGCGATGAGCGAGACGCGCCAGGGAGAAGAGATCCGCCTCTAGTAACACGGCCGGGATCTCTAATTCCCGGCCGCATGACGTCACCCGGGGGCGGCGACGAGGGGCGGCAACAGGGGCGGGCTTAGGAGTAGGCCGCAAGCCGGGGGCTCGATTAGGCTCCTGAGGCCGAAAACGAGCGCGCATCGGCGCGGAAGTGCGGGAAGCACACGCCGCGAGTGCCCTCGGCCCTCTGAATCCCTGCAGTGGAGAACCCAGCCCAGGCCCCCAGGAGCAGGGGAGCCAAGGTAAAAGTTGCAGCCTTCCAGGGGCAATACTAAGGTCCGCAGGCCAGGGCTATGGGAGCTAGGGAAAGCTGAAGCCCAACCTGCAGCTCACAGGGAGAGAACACATGCATGCAGGGTCCCTCAGGAGCCCTGCTTACCTTATGGAGGCACCTCAACCCAAAACCCCTGGCAGGGAATGGGGAGGGCATCTTGAATGCTCGACTCATAATCCCAGGAGTATGAGGAGAGTGTCGGCCTGGCGTCCCTGTCCGGCAGGATCTGCTCCAGAGATCCTGGGAGGTTGCTGTGCCTGTCACCCTGGGTCCCGCAGGGGGTAGAGTAGGGATAACGCCGGCGAAAAAAACGGAACACAAGGAAATCGGAACGCTGAGGAACCGTCGCCTTGCTTCCTGTCCATCGAAGCAGAAGGGGGTACGTGGAGGTAACACTCCGCGTTCCCGTCTGTTGTTGGTTTTGGGAGATCGGTATGCAGAGATACCGTCGCCCTCTAGTATCCTTGTAAAAAGAAAAAAGAATCTAAAAATCTAAGGAAAAAAACCTAACTATGTACTAGTATTGTGGTCCTTGGACCGCATCTACCTCCTAATGAGACACTAAGCAAAAACTGGTGAGGCTGGAGCCAGCCAGGGTGTATATACTGCAGGGGAGGAGCTACACTGTTTTCTTGTTTTTTTAGAAGTATCTTAGTGTCACCTCCTAGTGGACAGCAGCATAACACCCACGGTCCTGTGTCCCCCAATGAGGCGAAGGAGAAACCTTCTTATTATTTTTCAAAGGTTTATTAAAAAATAAATAATTTAACAAAAAAAAGGTTTTGATGCATAAAAAGGGGGGGCCATACAACGCATTTCGGCTGAATATTTTGTACACACAGCCTTCCTCAGGTATGTCAGAACAGCTTTGCGTTGTATGACCCGCCTTTTTATGCATCAAAACCTTTTTTTTTTTTTTGTTAAATTATTTTTTTTGAATAAACCTTTGAAAAATAATAAGAAGGCTTTACTCCATCACTTTAGGAGCGCCCTACATCTTTCCGGATGTTACTTGAAATCCTCCCATAAATATATGTCCTGAATTTCTGGGTACACAAGAGGCTCACATATACATAGAGCAAAAGACAAGTATCATTTCATGGGTCAGAAAGAATTTTACCTGTCTATGACCGCCCCCTTACGCGTTTCGCTAAGGCTTCTTCTGAGGAGGGTGGTCTCAACAGGGAACATCGATCCTTTATATACAAAGTTCTAAATTACCGGCGTCTTTCATCACTTCCGGTACCGCCGATGCCGATACGTCACTTCCGCTATTTACATGTTGCATAGCAACATGTCGGCATCACTTCGGTCGGAATTGGCGATTGCGGCACCTCACATCCACCAATAATTCATCTCCGCTGTGTACATGTTGCTTAGCAACATGTCTGAGTCACTTCCGATCATTAGATAGGAGATGACGAAGATCACTATTATTAGCGCCACACAGGACACTTACATTACAAACTCCCCCATATGTTCAATACATCCCGCAGCTCGGGAGGTAGGGCAGGGTTCCGCCCCCACAACCGCCCATCACCCTCGGCTGTCGGCACCACTTATGATTGCCACACAGCCAGGGCAACGGATCAGCTGCGGGCTTCCAACAGCAACATGCTCCCGAGCCGAGGACATACCAATACACTGGGGGAGGGATTTTTTTTTATAAATAATATATGATAGTATATATTCAATAACTACAGAGGTGAAAAACATCTCCCTAATTCAACAGAGGTAAATATAGAATTAAACTAAGACCCAGATAACTCAGCATCATCAGAGCTATAATTTTACACATTTTACAATAATTATACTCATTAAAACAGATCCTAAAAAAAACTTAGGAGAACAAGACCCCATTACCCTATTAATTAATTGCTGATTGGAGGGCATTGTACCTTGTTTAAGGGTCTTTCTGAATATTCTCCTTATACTTCAGCAGCAGCCTCAATATACCTTTGCAGCAACCTCCATATATCCCAGCAGCAACCTTTATATACCCCTGAAGCAGCCTCATATACTCCCAGCAGCAGCCTCTATATACCCCAACAGCAGCCTCCATATACCCCAGCATCAGCCTCCATATACCCCAGCATAGCCTCTATATACCTCAGCAGTAGCCTCCATATACCCCAGCAGCACCTCCATATACCCAACCAACAGCCTCCATATACCCCAGAGGCACTGCCTCCATATACCCCAGCAGCACTGCCTCCATATACCCCTGCAGCAGCCTCCATATACCCCTGCAGCAGCCTCCATATACCCCTGCAGCAGCCTCCATATACCCCTGCAACAGCCTCCATATACCTCAGCAGCAACCTCCATATACCTCAGCATAGCCTCCATATACCTCAGCAGTAGCCTCCATATACCCCAGCATAGCCTCCATATACTTCAACAGCAGCCTGCATATACCTCAGCAGCAGCCTCCATATACCCCAGTGGCACAGCCTCCATATACCCCAACAGCCTCCATATACCCCAGCAGAACAGCCTCCATATAACCCAGCAGTACAGCCTCCATGTACTCCAGAAGCACAGTCTCCATATACCCCAGCAGCAGCCTTCATATACCCCAACTAGAATATGTGGTTCTAAGGTAGAGTGCAGGTATGAGACGGGATACTTTAATCTTTATCTCCGTATCTTTATTCTTAAAAAGCTCCAGACCACAACATGTTTCGACGTACAGACGTCTTCCTCAAGCGGTTTTCAAAACGCATGTAAAAACGCACTCATAGGACCCCATGTTAAAAAACGCATGCCCTAATAGCAAAAACGCACGTGTGACAGTACCATGCGTTTTTGGTGCATTTCCAAAAAACGCATGCGTTTTTTAACATGGGGCCCTATGGAAAACGCATGCAAAAACGCATGTACAATTAGTGCCATTCAAAAACGCATGCGTTTTCCATAGGGACCCATGTTAAAAAAACGCATGCGTTTTTCAAAACGCACCAAAAAATAGAGCATGCACTATTTTTTGGTGCAGATTTAAAAACGCAGCCAAAAACGCATTGTGCCATCACACACCTTGAAAAACTCATGATTACATGAAAAACGCATGAGTTTTTTTTAAGTCACTAAAAAAAACTCATGCCAAGTGTGACCCCAGCCTAAGTGCAATAAACCTCATTTCAATCCTGAAATATTACTGTGTCCATCAGTTATTACATATATCACACTGAAAGAGCTGTTGCAAAAAAAAAAAAAAAAAGGTGTAAGATTAAGAGGGGTGCCCAAACTTTTTCATATGACTGTGCTAGATTCTTGATAGGGCGTTGATCCAGGGAATTAGTCTGATTGCCATATCTGGAGTCGGGAAGGAATTTTTTCCCCCAATGTGGAGCTTAGTGTTGCCACATGGGTTTTTTTTCCTTCCTCTGGATCATCATGTTAGGCTATGGGCTGAACTAGATGGACTTAAAATCTTCCTTCAACTTTAAAAACTATGTTACTATGGAGAAAACATGTTCTACAATCTTTTTCCAATAAAAATGTTCACACAGATTTAGATACATTTATAACAGATTCGAATAGATGGGACTTTACTTTTCTACATTATCTGCCCCATTCATCAGTTAGCAGCAGCGGCTTCTGTGATGTCACTGCTCTGTGATGTCATAATGGTTCGGAATGTTCAGAATCTATATAACCTGGAACACAGGCAGATCACTGTCATTCCAGAAGTTGAAGCCTAGGTGGACACTTCACTTTGGAGGAGCTTGATTCACCTTTTTTGATCTTTGATCAGGGAATTCACTTTCTTCATTTTTGATCAGGGCAAAATAAAATTGTTGCCCTCCTGGAGAGACAATTTCTCCAAACTGCCAACATCCCAGGACCCTAAACCATGAGTGCAGGGGAGCTACATTGGCTGACCGCTGACAATGAAGCCTGGCTGCGGCGACCTGAAAATCAAGGTAAGTGAAAGATTTGGTGGAGATTCACACAAATAGGCAGTGGTGTAACCTGCGCTGTATTGGGGTCTTCGTTGTTCCTTGTCTGTGTGATCACCTGGCCCATTCATGGAGCAATTTGGTATTATAGGAATGTGATTTTAACACCAATTGTCTAATGCTTTTATTTTATATTGGATTCATGGGTTGTCATTCCCTTCCTGCATCTCTACCAGCAATTTTACCTCACATCAATGTTGTAATGACATAGCAATATGAGCACATGCACTTTATATCTGGTGGATTGTATAGTGGGGAGGCATCATAACCAGGTCCAGGGGTATTAACCCTTTACTATGTATGTTATGGACTGTGACACCTGTATACTTAGCATTAGGCCTTGTGTGTGCTTTTGTAACAATAAATGCCTTATATATTTACTGGGATCCAAGTGATCACTCTCTCTTGATAAATGGCATCTACTGTCTATGTATTTTTACACGTGTTGTCCTATAATAAATTGTACTTTTTGCATTATATTTCGGTACCTCCTTTAATTGTACAGTTTTTCGGAGTATTTAAATGCAAATAAGGACCCACTCATGTAAATTAATGTGCGGGGGTTTCCTTACACTTTTGTAAGCCAGTTTGGGCTTTGTTTATATTACTTTTTACTGACAGTATCAAAATACAGGTATAATGCACTAATTAAAAATCCCAGCTGGCATTAACCCCAAATACCATTACCCAACTGTCACTGGCACCAGAGCAGCAGGAAGAGCTTTATTTTTCTTAAAATTATTTGTTTATTTATAAATAATTTGAAAAACCAGTGAGGGGTGACCTCTGTTTTGGATTACCGGCTGAGGTAAAGCTGTCAGCTGTGGTCTGCAGGCTTCAGCCATCGGCTTTACCCTAACTGGCGATCAAAAATAGGAGGACAACACATTGTTCTTATGAAATTTTGGGGGGGGGGACTGAGTGCAATACTAAACACCCTTGAGTGCTACATAACAGGGACTAAAGGGTGCAGGCTTACAATATGGTGGGGCTGGAACATTATATAGCTATTTGACATCTGTCTATCCATCCTAGCTTTTTAGAATATGTAAAAGATGATTTAAAAAAAAAACAAAAAACACTATGTGTGGTCTGTGTGTGGTTTGTGTGCAGTCAATACGTAGTCTGTGTGCGGCCTGTGTGTGGTCAGTGTGCAGTCCGTGTGCGTTCCTTGTGCAGTCAATGTGCGGCCCATGTGCCAAAATATGAACATGAAAAAGGAGCAGATCTGCTCTGATCTATTGGTGCGAGTGCAGAGCGATGTTTACTTGCATTGAACTCGCAGATTTTATACGCAGATGTGAGCGAACCCTTGAGGCGTCTAGTTTCCAAAATGGGGTCATTTGTGGGGGTTTCTGCTGTTTAGGCCCCCTAGTGACCCTGAAATGTGAGATGGTGCCAGCAATCTATTTCAGCATTTCCAAAATTAAAATATTCCTCCGTCCCTTCTGATCCCTCTCATTTGTCTAAATAGAACTTTTTGACTACATGTGGGGTATCGCTGCGCTCATAAGAACATGGGTAACAAACTGTGGGGTGCACTTTTTGGCGTTACCTCTTGTAAGAATGAGAAATTAGCTGTTAAAGCAACACTGGTGGAAAAAAAAGAAAACGTTCAGTATGACAACCTATCGTTATCAAATCTCTGTGGGTTTAAAATGCTCCCTATCCCCTTAGATATAATGTTTGAGGGGTCTAGTTTTCAAAATGGGGTCACTTATGGGGGTTCTTGCTGTTTAGATACCTTATGGGTCTGGGATATGCAAGATGGGGCCCGTCATCTATTTCAGCCAAATTTGCTTTCCAAAATTCACAGATCGCTCCTTCCCTTCTGAGCCCTTCCATTTGTTCAAACAGGGGTTCAGAAGACAATGGGTAACAAACTTTGGTATCCAATGTGTTATACTGCCCCTTGTAAAAGTGAATAAATTGAGGCTAAAGCAACATTTTTAGGTAAAATATAAATGTAAATATTTTTTCGTTCCACTTTGCATTCATTCCTGTGAAACATCTGAAGGGTTAATAACCTTCTTGAATGTGGTTTTGAGTAGCTTGAGGGGTGCAGTGTTTGGAATGGCGTCACTTTTGGGTGTTTTCTGTCACATAGGCCCCTTAAAGTCACTTCAAATGTGATGTGATCCCTAAAAAAATGGTTTTGTAAATATTGATGTAAAAATGAGAAATTGCCGAAACTTTGAACCCTTCTAATGTACAAAGAAAGAAAATGTTTCCAAAATTGTGCTGATGTAAATAGCCCTGATGAAGAGGACTTGAAACGCGCGTCGGGAACGGGACAGGCACATGTGGCACACAGTCTTTTTACTGGCAGGTTCAATATACAAATAAAAGATGTAGCTGAGCTGAATGTGTCAGATGCTGCAGTGGTGTGTTTGTCAGATGTAGCTGAGCTGAGTGTGTCAGATGCTAAAGTGTTGAATTTGCCAGATGTAGCTGAGCTGAGTATCAGATGCTGCAGCATTGAGTTTGTCAGATGCAGCTGAGCTGATTGTGTCAAATGCTGTAGTGGTGAGTTTGTCAGATGTAGCTGAGCTGAGTGTGTCAGATATAGCATATCACATATATCGCAGACATGGAGAAGAAAGGAAATGACATCAAGGACCCCTTTTTTGTGTTTTTTTTTTTGGCCAAACTTTACTGATTGTCTTTCTAGTGCACAATGCAGAAGAAATGCAGAAACGCATCCGTAAAAAAAAAAAATGCATCATGTGAATTGCAATGTGTATTTTCACCTGCTCAAAAAAGCAGATCCTCAAAATTCAGGAAAACGCATCCTGAACAAAACGCAGCACAAACGCAGCGTGTGAACGTAGCCTAAGTACACACTGTCACTTTAATTTAGGCAGGATCTTCACATTGGCATAGTGTTTCCTGTACCCATTGGTGTTTTTTGGGGAGTCTATAGGGTTCATTTTAGTAGGTTCACACCTATTCTGATAGTAACACCAGCACTGCTCTGTAGACCCCAGTGCAGACCTGCTGGTTGATTGTCTTATAGCTGCGTTCTTTGTCACCCTGTTGTATCCTTTAATACGGTCAGTACAGAATATTTGGGACATATATATTTATATACACTACTTTATTGTGTTTGTGTTTCTTGGCTTCACATCAGACTGATACTTATGGTTGAGGACTATATTGTCCATATGTGGTCACCGGTTCTGTGGTCCGATATACATTGTCATTGAAATTTGTGTTTTAATAAAGATCAATTGATAATTTGATTGTGGCCAGACTCCTGGGAGTTTTTTTTAGGAATTAATTGCTGATTGGAGGGCATTGTACCTTGTTTAAGGGTCTTTCTGAATATTCTCCTTATACTTCAGCAGCAGCCTCAATATACCTTTGCAGCAACCTCCATATATCCCAGCAACCTTTATATACCCCTGAAGCAGCCTCATATACTCCCAGCAGCAGCCTCTATATACCCCAACAGCAGCCTCCATATACCCCAGCATCAGCCTCCATATACCCCAGCATAGCCTCTATATACCTCAGCAGTAGCCTCCATATACCCCAGCAGCACCTCCATATACCCAACCAACAGCCTCCATATACCCCAGCGGCACTGCCTCCATATACCCCAGCAGCACTGCCTCCATATACCCCAGCAGCACTGCCTCCATATACCCCTGCAGCAGCCTCCATATACCCCTGCAGCAGCCTCCATATACCTCAGCAGCAACCTCCATATACCTCAGCATAGCCTCCATATACCTCAGCAGTAGCCTCCATATACCCCAGCATAGCCTCCATATACTTCAACAGCAGCCTGCATATACCTCAGCAGCAGCCTCCATATACCCCACTAACAGCCTCCATATACCCCAGTGGCACAGCCTCCATATACCCCAACAGCCTCCATATACCCCAGCAGCACAGCCTCCATATAACCCAGCAGTACAGCCTCCATGTACTCCAGAAGCACAGTCTCCATATACCCCAGCAGCAGCCTTCATATACCCCAACTAGAATATGTGGTTCTAAGGTAGAGTGCAGGTATGAGACGGGATACTTTAATCTTTATCTCCGTATCTTTATTCTTAAAAAGCTCCAGACCACAACATGTTTCGACGTACAGATGTCTTCCTCAAGCGGTTTTCAAAAACGCATGTAAAAACGCACCCATAGGACCCCATGTTAAAAAACGCATGCCCTAATAGCAAAAACGCATGTGTGACAGTACCATGCGTTTTTGGTGCATTTCCAAAAATGCATGCGTTTTTTAACATGAGGCCCTATGGAAAAAGCATGCAAAAAAGCATGTACAATTAGTGCCATTCAAAAACGCATGCGTTTTCCATAGGGACCCATGTTAAAAAAACGCATGCGTTTTTCAAAACGCACCAAAAAATAGAGCATGCACTATTTTTTGGTGCAGATTTAAAAAACGCAGCCAAAAACGCATTGTGCCATCACACACCTTGAAAAACTCATGATTACATGAAAAACGCATGAGTTTTTTTTAAGTCACTAAAAAAAACTCATGCCAAGTGTGACCCCAGCCTAAGTGCAATAAACCTCATTTCAATCCTGAAATATTACTGTGTCCATCAGTTATTACATATATCACACTGAAATAGCTGTTGCAAAAAAAAAAAAAAAAAAAAGGTGTAAGATTAAGAGGGGTGCCCAAACTTTTTCATATGACTGTACTAGATTCTTGATAGGGCGTTGATCCAGGGATCTAGTCTGATTGCCATATCTGGAGTTAGGAAGGAATTTTTTCCCCCAATGTGGAGATTAGTGTTGCCACATGGGTTTTTTTTTTCCTTCCTCTGGATCATCATGTTAGGCTATGGGTTGAACTAGATGGACTTAAAATCTTCCTTCAACTTTAAAAACTATGTTACTATGGAGAAAACATGTTCTACAATCTTTTTCCAATAAAAATGTTCACACAGATTTAGATACATTTATAACAGATTCGAATAGATGGGACTTTACTTTTCTACATTATCTGCCCCATTCATCAGTTAGCAGCAGCGGCTTCTGTGATGTCACTGCTCTGTGATGTCATAATGGTTTGGAATGTTCAGAATCTATATAACCTGGAACACAGGCAGATCACTGTCATTCCAGAAGTTGAAGCCTAGGTGGACACTTCACTTTGGAGGAGCTTGATTCACCTTTTTTGATCTTTGATCAGGGAAGTCACTTTCTTCATTTTTGATCAGGGCAAAATAAAATTGTTGCCCTCCTGGAGAGACAATTTCTCCAAACTGCCAACATCCCAGGACCCTAAACCATGAGTGCAGGGGAGCTACATTGGCTGACCGCTGACAATGAAGCCTGGCTGCGGCGACCTGAAAATCAAGGTAAGTGAAAGATTTGGTGGAGATTCACACAAATAGGCAGTGGTGTAACCTGCGCTGTATTGGGGTCTTCGTTGTTCCTTGTCTGTGTGATCACCTGGCCCATTCATGGAGCAATTTGGTATTATAGGAATGTGATTTTAACACCAATTGTCTAATGCTTTTATTTTATATTGGATTCATGGGTTGTGATTCCCTTCCTGCATCTCTACCAGCAATTGTACCTCAGATCAATGTTGTAATGACATAGCAATATGAGCACATGCACTTTATATCTGGTGGATTGTATAGTGGGGAGGCATCATAACCAGGTCCAGGGGTATTAACCCTTTACTATGTATGTTATGGACTGTGACACCTGTATACTTAGCATTAGGCCTTGTGTGTGCTTTTGTAACAATAAATGCCTTATATATTTACTGGGATCCAAGTGATCACTCTCTCTTGATAAATGGCATCTACTGTCTATGTATTTTTACACGTGTTGTCCTATAATAAATTGTACTTTTTGCATTATATTTCGGTTCCTCCTTTAATTGTACAGTTTTTCGGAGTATTTAAATGCAAATAAGGACCCACTCATGTAAATTAATATGCGGGGGGTTTCCTTACACTTTTGTAAGCCAGTTTGGGCTTTGTTTATATTACTTTTTACTGACAGTATCAATATACAGGTATAATGCACTAATTAAAAATCCCAGCTGGCATTAACCCCAAATACCATTACCCAACTGTCACTGGCACCAGAGCAGCAGGAAGAGCTTTATTTTTCTTAAAATTATTTGTTTATATATAAATAATTTGAAAAACCAGTGAGGGGTGACCTCTGTTTTGGATTACCGGCTGAGGTAAAGCTGTCAGCTGTGGTCTGCAGGCTTCAGCCATCGGCTTTACCCTAACTGGCGATCATAAATAGGAGGACAACACATTGTTCTTATGAAATTTTGGGGGGGGGGGACGGAGTGCAATACTAAACACCCTTGAGTGCTACATAAACAGGGACTAAAGGGTGCAGGCTTACAATATGGTGGGGCTGGAACATTATATAGCTATTTGACATCTGTCTATCCATCCTAGCTTTTTAGAATATGTAAAAGATGATTTAAAAAAAAAAAACACTGTATGTGTGGTCTGTGTGTGGTTTGTGTGCAGTCAATACGTAGTCTGTGTGCGGCCTGTGTGTGGTCAGTGTGCAGTCCGTGTGCGTTCCTTGTGCAGTCAATGTGCGGCCCATGTGCCAAAATGTGAACATGAAAAAGGAGCAGATCTGCTCTGATCTATTGGTGCGAGTGCAGAGCGATGTTTGCTTGCATTGCACTCGCAGATTTTATACGCAGATGTGAGCGAACCCTTGAGGCGTCTAGTTTCCAAAATGGGGTCATTTGTGGGGGGTTTCTGCTGTTTAGGCCCCCTAGTGACCCTGAAATGTGAGATGGTGCCAGCAATCTATTTCAGCATTTCCAAAATTAAAATATTCCTCCGTCCCTTCTGATCCCTCTCATTTGTCTAAATAGAACTTTTTGACTACATGTGGGGTATCGCTGCGCTCATAAGAACATGGGTAACAAACTGGGGTGCACTTTTTGGCGTTACCTCTTGTAAGAATGAGAAATTAGCTGCTAAAGCAACACTGGTGGAAAAAAAAGAAAACGTTCAGTATGACAACCTATCGTTATCAAATCTCTGTGGGTTTAAAATGCTCCCTATCCCCTTAGATATAATGTTTGAGGGGTCTAGTTTTCAAAATGGGGTCACTTATGGGGGTTCTTGCTGTTTAGATACCTTATGGGTCTGGGATATGCAAGATTGGGCCCGTCATCTATTTCAGCCAAATTTGCTTTCCAAAATTCACAGATCGCTCCTTCCCTTCTGAGCCCTTCCATTTGTTCAAACAGGGGTTCAGAAGACAATGGGTAACAAACTTTGGTATCCAATGTGTTATACTGCCCCTTGTAAAAGTGAATAAATTGAGGCTAAAGCAACATTTTTAGGTAAAATATAAATGTAAATATTTTTTCGTTCCACTTTGCATTCATTCCTGTGAAACATCTGAAGGGTTAATAACCTTCTTGAATGTGGTTTTGAGTAGCTTGAGGGGTGCAGTGTTTGGAATGGCGTCACTTTTGGGTGTTTTCTGTCACATAGGCCCCTTAAAGTCACTTCAAATGTGATGTGATCCCTAAAAAATTGGTTTTGTAAATATTGATGTAAAAATGAGAAATTGCCGAAACTTTGAACCCTTCTAATGTCCAAAGAAAGAAAATGTTTCCAAAATTGTGCTGATGTAAATAGCCCTGATGAAGAGGACTTGAAACGCGCGTCGGGAACGGGACAGGCACATGTGGCACACAGTCTTTTTACTGGCAGGTTCAATATACAAATAAAAGATGTAGCTGAGCTGAGTGTGTCAGATGCTAAAGTATTGAATTTGCCAGATGTAGCTGAGCTGAGTATCAGATGCTGCAGCATTGAGTTTGTCAAATGTAGCTGAGCCGATTGTGTCAAATGCTGCAGTGGTGAGTTTGTCAGATGTAGCTGAGCTGAGTGTGTCAGATATAGCATATCACATACATCGCAGACATGGAGAAGAAAGGAAATGACATCAAGGACCCCTTTTTTGTGTTTTTTTTTTTTGGCCAAACTTTACTGATTGTCTTTCTAGTGCACAATGCAGAAGAAATGCAGAAACGCATACGTAAAAAAAAAAATGCATCATGTGAATTGCAATGTGTATTTTCACCTGCTCAAAAAAGCAGATCCTCAAAATTCAGGAAAACGCATCCTGAACAAAACGCAGCACAAACGCAGCGTGTGAACGTAGCCTAAGTACACACTGTCACTTTAATTTAGGCAGGATCTTCACATTGGCATAGTGTTTCCTGTACCCATTGGTGTTTTTTGGGGAGTCTATAGGGTTCATTTTAGTAGGTTCACACCTATTCTGATAGTAACACCAGCACTGCTCTGTAGACCCCAGTGCAGACCTGCTGGTTGATTGTCTTATAGCTGCGTTCTTTGCCACCCTGTTGTATCCTTTAATACGGTCAGTACAGAATATTAATTTAACTTCACTTAATTGATTAAAACTGTTTGATAAAATTGTAAAGTTACCTTAGTATATGTGTGTCTTCCCTGTTATAACCTTAAAGGGGCCGTCACACGCGTCAATATCGCTGTCAATGTCGCTACTGCACGTGACGTTGCAGCGATATTGACGCGTGTGACATGGTATATCAACCCGCGATAAATCGCTGGCTGATGGTCGCCAGGTTTTCGGACAGGACCAAAAACCTGGCGATGGACGCCCAATGGACAGGCAGCATTGCTGCGTGTGACACCGGAGACGCGCGATCAGCCAGCTCCCAGCGCCTCTCTGCAAGCGCTGGGAGCTGGTATCCATGGTAAACTGCGGGTATCTAGGCAGCGCACGCTGCCTAGATACCCAATGTATACCTTGTTTACCAGCCTTAGGGTGCCTAGTTAACCGCTGTGTACCTTGGATACCAGCCTGTGAGCGGAGAAGGCTGGTAACCAAGGTATACATCGGGTATCTGGGCAGCGCACGCTGCCTAGATACCCACAGTTTACCATGGATACCAGCCTGCTCCCGCTAACTGAAGCCTCGCAGCGGGAGCAAGACATCGTGGAAACGATATTTAAATCATTTCCACGATGTCGCTGGTACTGATCGCTGGTGAGTCTGCCTGTGTGACAGCTCACCAGCGATCAGCTGTCAATGTCGCCAGAGATCAGATCACTGACGACATTGACGTGTGCGACGGGGCCTTAAGGCAGGGGTGGGGAATCTTTTTCATGCCGAGGGCAATTTGGAAATTTCTACCATCCTTCGGGGGCCGCAAAAAGTTACCTCCTTGAAAATTACCCACTGTATTTGGTCGAACAAATAATTAACTCACCCTACTGGGATATTCTTTTTGTTGCTTCTCACAGCTGTTTGCGTTGCCTAGAGCGCAGTAAATTCTTCGTGATAAGAAGTTTTGTAAATCATATACATCACATAGGGAACAGCTGTATATACATCACATAGGAGACACTGAGTGCATATACATCGCTGGGGCATACACAGCACTGGGGAGGCCGGGGGGCATACACAGCACTGGAGAGGCCGGGGGGCATACACAGCACTGGGGAGGCCGGGGGGCATACACAGCACTGGGGAGGCCGGGGGCATACACAGCACTGGGGAGGCCGGGGGGCATACACAGCACTGGGGAGGCCGGGGGGCATACACAGCACTGGGGAGGCCGGGGGGCATACACAGCACTGGGGAGGCCGGGGGGCATACACAGCACTGGGGAGGCCGGGGGGCATACACAGCACTGGGGAGGCCGGGGGGCATACACAGCACTGGGGAGGCCGGGGGGCATACACAGCACTGGGGAGGCCGGGGGGCATACACAGCACTGGGGAGGCCGGGGGGCATACACAGCACTGGGGAGGCCGGGGGGCATACACAGCACTGGGGAGGCCGGGGGGCATACACAGCACTGGGGAGGCCGGGGGGCATACACAGCACTGGGGAGGCCGGGGGGCATACACAGCACTGGGGGGCTTGGGGCATACAAAGCACTGGGGGGCTTGGGGCATACAAAGCACTGGGGGGCTTGGGGCATACAAAGCACTGGGGAGACTGGAGAAGTATACAGCACTGGTGGGGGTCATGAGGGCATATATAGCACTGGGGACGCTGGGGAAGTATACAGCTCTGGGGAGGGGTGGGGGCACATTCAGGAGTGGGGACATATACATCACTGGGGATGATGGCAAACTATATAATCAATGCAGTGGCTGAGGACATCTACACACGGGAGGGCACATACACTGCTTGGGGGCACATGCTGCTGCTGGGGTGACACACACACACACTGCTGCTGAGGGGGGGGGCACATACTGCTACTGAGGGGGGGTGACACATGATGCTGCTGTGGGGGAAATATGCTACTAAGGGGGGGGCACACATGATGTTGAGGGGGGCAAACATGATGCTGCTGGGAGGGAACATGCCGATACTGAGGGGGGGCACACAGGATGCTGCTGAGGGGGGCACACATGATGCACCTGGGAGGCAAACATGCCACTACTGAAAGGGGGGGGCACATGCTGCTACTGTGGGGGGGGGGAACACATGATCCTGCTGGGGGTGCAGACATGAGAGGAGCACACATGATGCTGCTGGGGGGAGCAAACATGATGCTCCTGAGGGGGTGCACATGATGCTACTGAGGGGGGCACACACATACTGCTGGGGCTGCAGCTCCAACCTCTTCATCAGTGTGAGGGACAGAACACATTACATGTAGCCCCGCTTACACACCACATCCTGGCACTGGCTCTGCACTTGCCTGTGTGTGAAGATGTGATCCCTCATGTGCAGGCAGTATTCAGTAGTGAACGCTGCTGTGCTTGTTTAGAGATTACGCACTGACTTAAAGGGCCGGTAGCAGCAAAATGCTGCTGCCGGCCGGAGCACTGCGGTCTCCGGCAATGTGGCCGGGGGCCGGAGAGAAGGTCTTAAGGTACCTTTTCAAAGTAAATTTTAATGATAAAAATAATTTTATTATATAAAAAAAAAATTGATATTTGTGTGTGCAACATCACTGGTTCCCCTTTAGTTGCGGGAGATTTAGGTGTTTTATTTTATATTTAAGTCCAAAATAAGGTAATTCTTTCTAGGGTTCCCATCACCCTAAACACCACGGCAGCTGATGGGCCCATCCCTATTGCTTAAAAGATTGGAAATAAATGAAAAATTATCATTTCTTTATAGGTCAGCCCAGAATAACCCACAGGCTGCGGTCTCAAGAGAGAGAAGCGAGGACACATGACCGCCGTGGATATCTTACAGAGAGCAGGGAAGACACTGAGAGGAGAGGGAGATGGCCAAGGGATCCTCCAAGGAGGAGGTGGGAAGAACAGAGGGACAGAAGCCGGTCACCTCTCAGACCAGACCGCGAGGAGCCCTCTACATCCAGAGGAGAGAGAAGCAGGGATGTCCCTCATCCCATCCCACCTCCAACATCAGCATCTGAGGAGGGACCATCTATATCCAGAGGACAGAGAAGCAGGGATGACGTCCACCCCATCCCACCCAGCCACGCTCCCATTCAACTGCAGGGAGTGGGTGTGGAGCCACCTGCACAGGACCCGCCGATGCAAGAAGAAGAGGGGACACCACCACCGCCACCTCCTGAACAAAACCCACAAGTGGAAGAAGAAGAGGGGATGGCGATACCACCACCGCCACCTCCTGCACAGGACCCTCCGGTGCAAGAAGAAGAGGGGACACCACCACCGCCACCTGAACAAGATCTGCAGAGGAGACTGCGCCCTCGGCCTGCCAGAAATGCCCAGCCACATGGAAACATCCGAAGAAGGCCGCGCAGAACCCTCCCAAACAGAGCAGTATCCCCCAGGAGGTGGGAGAGCAATGTGCCATCTGCTTCGATGTCTATCAAACTGGACAACAGGTGGCAGTCATCCCATGCACCCACGTCTACCATCATCGTTGCCTTCAGCGGTGGGTCCGCTCCCATCCCCAGTGCCCCATGTGCCGTCAGCCCTGCTTCCAATAAACATCCACAATCCCAGCCCAGGTAAGGAAGCCGTACAAACATTAAAACTATATGTCTTTAAATGTTGTAAAAAAGAAAAAAATCTCCTTAACTTCTTGGTCTCTACTCTCTTTTTAGGTTACCATCCATTACCTGGCTGCAGAGGAAAAGAGCCAGCCGCAGAGGAAAAGAGCCAGCCGCAGAGGAAAAGAGCCAGCCGCAGAGGAAAAGAGACAGGTGCAGAGGAAAAGAGACAGGTGCCGAGGAAAAGAGACAGGTGCAGGAGAGAGATCCATAGAAGGGGAGAGAGAGCCATAGAAGGGGAGAGACAGGCACAGAGGAAGAGAGACAGGCACAGAGGAAGAGAGACAGGCACAGAGGAAGAGAGACAGGCACAGAGGAAGAGAGACAGGCACAGAGGAAGAGAGACAGGCACAGAGGAAGAGAGACAGGCACAGAGGAAGAGAGACAGGCACAGAGGAAGAGAGACAGGCACAGAGGAAGAGAGACAGGCACAGAGGGGGAGAGACAGGCACAGAGGGGGAGAGACAGGCACAGAGGGGGAGAGACAGGCACAGAGGACAGAGGAAGAGAGACAGGCACAGAGGGGGAGAGACAGGCACAGAGGGTGAGAGACAGGCACAGAGGGGGAGAGACAGGCACAGAGGACAGAGGAAGAGAGACAGGCACAGAGGGGGAGAGACAGGCACAGAGGGGGAGAGACAGGCACAGAGGGGGAGAGACAGGCACAGAGGGGGAGAGACAGGCACAGAGGGGGAGAGACAGGCACAGAGGGGGAGAGACAGGCACAGAGGGGAGAGACAGGCACAGAGGGGGAGAGACAGGCACAGATGAAAAGGGACAGGTAGAATCAAGGGGAGGTTTTAAAATAGTTAGAGTAGATTAGTAGAGTAGAGTAGATTAGTAGAGTAGAGTAGATGAGTAGAGTAGATTAGTAGAGTAGAGTAACATAGTAACATAGTTTTTTTTTAAGGTTGAAGGAAGACTTCAAGTCCATCTAGGTCAACCCATAGCCTAACATGTTGCTCCAGAGGAAGGCAAAAAAAAACCCATGTGGCAACACTTAACTCCACATTGGGGGAAAAAATTCCTTCCTGACTCCAGATATGGCAATCAGACTAATTCCCTGGATCAACGCCCTATCAAAGAATCTAGTACCGTGTTTCCCCGAAAGTAAGGCCCCCCCGATTGTAAGGCCGCCTAGGGGTAAAGGGGGGGCCTGCTAATGTAAGGCCTCCCCCGATTATAAGGCCAGGTAGGGGGGAGGGAGGGTCTTACTATCAGGGAAACACGGGGGGGGAAGGTTTACATGCATACATACACACATACAGACACATGCATACACATATATACACACCATACACACCACACACACACATAGCACAGCTTCTTACCGGGTCTGGTGTGGGGTCCCCGATGGTCCTGTGCCGTCCTCTGTGCTCCGGTCTGGTCCCCGAGATGATCCGCTGCCGTCCGCCGTGTTCCGGTGCCGGTCCTAGGCTCCATGGTCCCTGCTCTTCCGGAGTTCAGGCCTAGCTCCGCCCAGGTCATAGTGTGGGCCAATCAGCATAGCGGCGCTGACGTCAGAGGCAAGCGCCCGATGACTCTTGCTTGAGCGCCGCTATGCTGATTGGCCCACACTATGACCTGGGCGGAGCTAGGCCTGAACTCCGGAAGAGCAGGGACCATGGAGCCTAGGACCGGCACCGGAACACGGCGGACGGCAGCGGATCATCTCGGGGACCGGACCGGAGCACAGAGGGCGGCACAGGACCATCGGGGACCCCACACCGGACCCGGTAAGAAGCTGTGCTATGTGTGTGTGTGGTGTGTGTGGTGTGTATGGTGTGTATATATGTGTATGCATGTGTCTGTCTGTATGTGTGGGAGTGTGTGGATGGATGGATGGATGGATGGATGGTGGGGCCTCCAATGTAAGGCCCCCCCCAAAAGTAAGACAGGGGGCCACTTTTGGCCACAAAAAGAATGTAAGACCCTGTCTTACTTTCGGGGAAACACGGTATATATAACTGGTAATATTATAGTTTTCAAGAAAGGCATCCAGTAGATTAGTAGAGTAGAGTAGATTAGTAGAGTAGATGAGTAGAGTAGAGTAGATGAGTAGAGTAGAGGAGAGGAGTAGAGTAGAGGAGATGAGTAGAGTAGATGAGATGAGTAGAGTAGGGACCATCCCGAAGTGGGTACACCTTGACGTGGTGGGATGGCTTTGTACCTTTTTGCAAAAAAAGGTACGTATTAAGTACCCTGTGTTTTATAGCACTTGCTTTTTATTTATTTATTGCAGAGTATTTTCACATGTTTTGTCTATATACTTTTTTTTTGTTAAGGTTTAGCCTGCCTGGGGGTCAGTGTGAACATGTCTGTAATGTCTGCTCTGACTCAGGCATGCCGACATCTATACTCAGCGACACCCGTCTGCTAACACGCTGCTGACATCCGATCGTCTCCTGCGCGCCGCCGCCAACATCTGATCTTCTCCGCCGACATCCCATATTTTTCTCCGCGACGCAGATGCCATGTTGGATCTGCCCCGTCTGGCAACATCCATTCTCGACGATGATTTCTCGCGAGACTACCCGCCCGCCATGTTGGATCTCGTGATATCCAAGATGGCGGCCGGGAAGTCTCGCGATACTTCCCGCCCGCCATGTTGGATTGTACCACATCCAAGATGGCGTTCTGGAAGTCTACCGAGACTTTCCGGAAGTCATCTTGGATGTGGCGCAATCCAACCCTCCCGATGCGATAGCATCAGACCTTAATCTAGTAGTAAATATAAAGTTACAATATATGTAAAATATCAGGATTGTTGGGTACACTGGAGCAAAATGTATTAATTGGGGGTATGCTGCTTTTTTATCAATGGCTTATGTCCACAGTATATCAATATAACTCACAATATGTATGCTAAAAAATCTTAAATAAAATCACAAATATGTATTTTTTAAAACATTAAAATCCTAATGTTTATTATATACAGTTATTTCTATAAATTCAATAAGTTTCTCATTACTCTTCTGGACAGGGTTCTGTTCCATTAGTGGGGGTGATATCTCTCAGAATCCATATCGGGTGCCAGGTTACCTGAGAGCACCAGCCCTGACTTTACACTGCCTGTGACCGATCAGACAGCCTAGCATAGTGGACTCCACCCAGCATTAGCATAACACTGCCCTACTGACACGTCAGTAAGGGCCACGTCACACACACAGATATTTGTGGAGATATTGTTCGCAGATCTCTGGTTGCAGTGAAATCATGGACACATTGTACCATTTGTACACAGCAACAAAATGGAACATTATGTCCATGATTTCACTGCAACCAGAGATCTGCGAACAATATCTGCACAGATATCTGTGTGTGTGACGTGGCCCTGAGACACACCAGGAAGCAATAGCTCCATCATGCCAGAGGAGCTAGCTGCATAGCAAAGTTGAAGGAGACGCTGAGAACAGAGCAAGGGGAAAGTGGAGACGCTGGAGGAAAGTGCTCCAACACATCTACCCCGGAGGAGACCCGCAGAGCCCACAGAGAAGGAGATGCTGAATATAGGACACAGAGCAGGAGGACACACCATATAACAGGTGAGCCAAAACACAGTAACTGTACAGAGAGGGGCATCAGAACAATGGGGGAGGGGGAACATAATGAATGGAAAGCAGGGGCCATAGAACATACAGATGGCAAATGCACATTGCATCTAAGCTGAAACTTGGAGGTTCTTTAGTTTAAGGTTTCAAAAGGAATATAGTAAGACTGTATAATACTACCACATTACACATATATATTGTTGTAGGTTTAAGGGACGTAACAGAAAAGAAATATAGAAACCACAAGTAAAACCAGAATATTTAGACACCACAGCCACCCCAGCAAGAAGAAAAAAAACAGGTGAGCACAAAAACACTGCAATATTTTGATCCCTCATACAACAACATACTAATACAAACATATTTTAATAAAGAAGCACCGCAAACAAGGAGGTAATCCACATCAAGCAATACATAGCCCAGCAAGAAGATAACATATAGAGCAATATATAGAGGTAAGAGAAACCACCCGAGCTCAATACACAACAATAGCAAACAGAAAGATTATAATATTATACAGTCATATGAAAAAGTTTGGGCACCCCTCTAAATCTTACCCATTTTTATTTGTTTAAAACTGGGCTTTTGCAACAGCTATTTCAGTGTGATATACGTAATAACTGATGGACACAGTAATATTTCAGGATTGAAATGAGGTTTATTGCACTTACCAAAAATGTGAAATATGCATTATTTCAGAATTTGACAGGTGCAAAAGTATGGGCACCTCAACAGAAAAGTGACATTAAAATTTAGTAGATCCACCTTTTGCCTCTAGTGGCTTCCTGTAGCTGTTAATGAGTTCCTGGATCCTGGAGGAAGGTATTTTTGACCATTCCTCTTTACAAAACAATTCCAGTTCAGTTAAGTTTGATGGTCGCCGAGCATGGACAGCCCGCTTCAAAACATCCCACAGATGTTCAATGATATTCAGGTCTGGGGACTGAGATGGCCATTCCAGAACATTGTAATTGTTCCTCTGTATGAATGCCTGAGTAGATTTGGAGCGGTGTTTTGGATCATTGTCTTGCTGAAAGATCCATCCCCGGCGTAACTTTAACTTTGACACTGATTCTTGAACATTATTCTCAAGAATCTGCTGATACTGAGTGGAATCCATGCGACCCTCAACTTTAACAAGATTCCCGGTGCCGTCATTGGCCACACAGCCCCAAAGCATGATGGACCCTCCCCCAAATTTGACAGTGGGTAGCAAGTGTTTTTCTTGGAATGCTGTGTTTTTGTGGCGCCATGCATAACGCCTTATTGTATGACCAAACAACTCAATCTTTGTTTCATCAGTCCACAGGACCTTCTCCCAAAATGAAACTGGCTTGTCCAAATGTGTTTTTGCATACCTCAGGCGACTCTGTTTGTGGCGTGCATGCAGAAACGGCTTCTTTCGCATCACTCTCCCATACAGCTTCTCCTTGTGCAGTGTGCGCTGTATTGTTGACCGATGCACAGTGACACCATCTGCAGCAAGATGATGCTGCAGGTCTTTGGAGGTGGTCTGTGGATTGTTCTTGACTGTTCTCACCATTCTTCTTCTCTGCCTTTCTGATATTTTTGTTGGCCTGCCTCTTCTGGCCTTTACAATAACTGTCCCTGTGGTCTTCCATTTCCTTACTAAGTTCCTCACAGTGGAAACTGACAGGTTAAATCTCTGTGGCAACTTTTTGTATCCTTCCCCTGAACAACTATGTTAAACAATCTTTTTTTTCAGATAATTTGAGAGCTGTTTTGAGGAGCCCATGATGCCACTCCTCAGAGAAGATGCAAATAGGAGAACAACTTGCAAGTGGACACCTGAAATAGCTTTTCTCATGATTGGATACATCGGGCTATGAAGTACAAAGCGCAATGAGGTTACCAACCCAATTTAGTGCTTCAGTAAGTCAGTAAAAAGTAGTTAGGAGTATTCAAATCATGAAAATCAGAAGGGTGCCCATACTTTTGCACCTGTCAAATTTTGAAATAATGCATATTTCACATTTTTGGTTAGTGCAATAATCCTCATTTCAATCCTGAAATATTACTGTGTCCATCAGTTATTACATATATCACACTGAAATAGCTGATGCAAAAACCCAATTTTAAACAAATAAAAATGAGTAAGATTAAGAGGGGTGCCCAAACTTTTTCATATGACTGTATACACACACACACACACGTATATACACATATATACACACACACACACACACACACGTATACATATACATACATAGTGATACACTAAAATATTTTTAGGGAACCCCATATGGATTCTGAGAGACATCACCCCCACTAATGGTACGGAACACTGTCCAGAAGAGTAATGAGAAACTTATTGAATTTGAAGAAACAACTGTGTATATATATATATACATATATACACACACACACACACACATTAGGATTTTAATGTTTTAAAGCATTTTATATAAAAAAAATTGATAAAAATAATTTTAATAAATATCCAGAACATGGTTAAAAAAATACATATTTGTGATTTTATTTAAGATTTTTTTTTAGCATACATATTGTGAGTTATTTTGATATACAGTAGACATAAGCCCTTGATAAAAAAGAATTGCGCTGAGCCTACACACCTTTTCATATATGTAAAATATATCATAAATGTGTGGGTTATTCGAATTGCTAAATTATAAAAAGAAACAAGCAACAAGAGAGGAAGGAAAGACAGGCATGGAAACAACAAGACAACTTCATGCCTGCTGCCACTCTCCTAGGCAGCAGATGGCTTGGTAGCGATCAGCTCTCCGGAGTACCACCTACACCTCAGGTAGACAGGCCAGAAATGAGTTCTATCACCAGAAAGGAATGCTGGATCATGTGACAACATAAAGGGGATAGGAGTGATCACAAAGTAACCACTTCTTAAAAGAGAACTAAGGAGCATGCTAGCAACAGAAACTGACATTAACTCCCACACTGTTACAGGAAAGAAATACATTTAATATGAAGCCTCAATATAGAAATGAGACAGAGAACACAAACCGGTCAGTCTCCAAAGTAAGATAGACCATGGTGACAGTAACCCCCATCCTTTAATGAGGGGCCTCAGGAGACTCAATACTGGATGTGATCTGGACAACCCCTACAGAAGGAACACCACAACCCACCTGTGATCACTTCCGTAACCACCTGTCCCTCAATGTCACCTCCTGCACAGCAAGGTAAAGATGTAGTAAACGTTGGCTCATGAGACATGACATCTTTTGAGCCATGATCTGTGAAATACATTACAGGTACCAAGCACTGAGGGTAGCTCTAGCCGGATGGCCGAAGGGTTAACCATATCTGTCACCCGATACAGGCTGAGCTCCCAATGCTCCCACCTCCACTTGATGGCATTAGTGGACACTAGGGATGAGCTGGTATACTCATAACTATTCGGTACTCGACTAATAGTACAGTATTCAGGCTACTCACTACCCTGCAAGTTTATTTGTGATTACACGTTAGGAGTAGCGAGTAGTACATTCACTTTCACAGTTTATCTATATACACTGCAAAAGTGAAATAAAAGTTAATAAAAGGTGTTAAAAATAAAAAAAATAACATACCTATCCGACGGCTGTCCCTGGACCCAAAAAGAACATATCCAATGGCTGCCTGGATCTTACGTCTTATGGCCAATTAAATGGCCGGTAGCGATCAGGGCGTGGGTGATCTGGTATGTTATTTTTTTATTTTTAACACCTTTTATTAACTTTTATTTCACTTTCACAGTGTGTATAGATACAATGCAAAGTACTCGCATTTCCTATTGACTTACATTGGACTCGCTTCCCGTAACGAGTACGAGTATTAGGCCTAGTTCACATCTAAGGCTGGGTTGCGTTTGCCTGCATTTGCGTTTCTATGTGTTTTTGGCCCCATTGATTTCAATGGAAACGCATGTGCATTTTCAAAAACGCAAAACGCATGCGTTTTTGCAAAAACAGCTAAAAATGTGGACTTTTGCGTCTAGGGCTGCGTTTGCATAAATGCATGCGTTTTCCGTTTTTGAAAATGCACATGCGTTTCCATTGAAATCAATGGGGCCAAAAACACATAGAAACGCAAATGCAGGCAAACGCAACCCAGCCTTAGATGTGAAAAGGGCCTTAGGACCTACTCGTTACGAGTATAGTGAGTCCAAATATTTCACTACTTGCTCATCTGTAGTGGACACCCATACACAGTCAATCACATGCAGGTCCAGACCTGAATATTTATCACCAAGGAATAGTCTTCCGGAATATGAACAGCACCTAGAAGGACTGATGACCACCACCCTCCTGGGGGGAAAACAAATCGTCTAGAAGGAACCGGTATAGAGGGAGAAATCGTGCATCTCCAGTTGCACCTATACATAAACCGGAAGAGAGGGAAGTACAGAGGAAACAGAAACCCGGTCACCTTCCTCAAAACGACCAGGGGAAGGCGGCTCTTCAGGTAGGGTATTGGGAGTAGATACCTCTAACAGAACTGACATAGGAACCATACATACTTTTCAGCTGTTATAATAGGATTATTTTTTACCAAATTCCTCTTCCTTATATGCTTCACTTTAAATAAAAAAATTTTCATACAGGGATTTTGATTTTATACGCATCATTTTTATATATACCATTACTTTTTAATTTTTGATACAGTAGTACACACATTCTCTAATATTTTTATATATATAATTTTCAATTTTTTAATGTTTCAATATATTAATAAAAATTATTTTATATATTAATGCTTATTTCTTAAATATTTATGACCGTTTTTACTTTTTTACTTTACTCCTACGGTTTTTACTATTTTTTTATGAGATAATCTGCATAGCTTCTATCTATCTATTGGCTAAAATCTGTTTTTCAGTATTTTATCCCAGAACTTTGACATCTAAATAATGAGTGGTGTATACCACTAATCACCTGAATATATACTTACTGATGTGGAAGTCTCAGGTTCTAACCCCATATAAAGCAAGGAGAAAAGTCTTTTCATTATTTTTTTGCACCAGGGATATAATGTGATCGCTGATTTTAGCAATTTCATGGATTATTTTTGAAAATTTTTATAAGGGACATTTAAGTCATCTTTTTATGAATGGAATACACATTATACTTAGTAACTTTGGATGCTGGTTAAGTTTTTCATAAAAATTGCGCCAAAATGAGGAGATCCTCCCATTTTGATGATGCAAATGACATCACAGATACACAGACAACACCCTGTTTTTTGTAAGGTCTGGGGCTATAAAAACCCCACTGTTACTGTTTGATGTAATATCCCTGATGAAGGTGCCAGGCTAGGCGCCGAAACGCGTAGGTGGAAGAAAATAAAGCTTGGAAATTTGCTCAAGGAAAATTTGACTCTTTGTTGAGTTTTTGTGTTTGGAGCAGCGCGGACCGTGACACACCTGCATTCTCTTCTTCAACTGTGGAAAGAGGCTCTGTGGTGGCTATCTTTAAAATAGCTTGGATCACCTATCACCACTGCACCAGCAGGGAGACTGACGTCTGCAGCATACTTACCATGTCGGAGGGCACGTGGCATCTGTTTGCTCCCCATCAGTCACTTCCTGCTCCGAGAGCTTGCAAAGCTGCACGGCTCTCCTGGGGAAGGCTTAGGAAGTACAAGCCACACTCTCTCTCTTTAAATGGCCAGTATGTTCTAATCTGGAAATGCTTCTCAGCCTAAGGCTGAGAAGCACAGTTTATTTATGGCACTTCCCCCATTGAGAGGTGCTTGAACAATGTGGTCTTTTCTTAGATATGTATTCGTAGTCATGAACCCACACTTGTATTCTTTCCCTGTGCCTGTGCTTATGTTCCTATATTCTCTAACCTGTGTATCCTCCTAGTGCCTTCCTGCACCTGCCATTCCACATATACCTGCCTGTATCTGCTGTGCTAAATATAACAGCCAGCTCCTGTCGGCACCTACTGTGCCATATAAACCAACATGCATCTGTTGTGCCGCTCACACATGCCTGCTGCCAGCATCGGCCACTCCGGCCGCATCTACCTAAAGACTTTACCAGTCTATAAGAGCCGACCCTGGAGTCAGCTGTTGTGGCATCGAGACTTTGTAGGGCTGCACCTGGCAGTCACCTACCAGCTTAGCCTATCTCCACTTAATGTGGCTTTAGCAGAAGACTTGGTGGTCATCCAGGCTTGTTCATCCAGGTGGTAATCAGTGTCACAGCCCAGTGGGTTCGATCCAGGATGCTCGCCCTGTGAGCGTTACATGGCTGTTCTGTGTTGAAACTTTAGCAATCTTGGCCATGTGGCTCAATTGTGGAAACAGGCTTTTTTAGGGGGGTTTTACTAACTTTATTGCTCTTTGGGGAAATTCTGAAATCCATCTCTGTGGGGTGACAGTCACAAAGGTTTATTTTTTTCATTTACTTGCTCTGTAATCAGGATTGCTAAAGTGGCAGAATTATTGTAAGTAATTTCCCTATTCACATTTGTTTGCATGATAATTGACCTGCTGCTAAGGCTGGTTTCACACTGCAGTTTTTTGCCTGATCAGGTTCGATCAGGTTTGTGTGCCAAAACCAGGAAAGGAACCAGGAGAGGAACTTCTCAGAGAGAAACTATAATTGAAAGATTGACCCCTGTTCTGAGTTTTGGAGACACTGCTGGTTTTGGCACCCAAACCCTGATGGACACTGATCAGACAAAAAACTGCAGTGTCAAGCCAGCCTTACCCCATTTTTCTTCCATTTGCTGCTCCGTAGCCTTTACTATGACGATTTTACAGCCAATTCTCAGCACTAAAATTAGGGTCCCCGTTGACTTATATAGGGGTCGTTGTCTGGGGTCAAGTTTGGGTCAAATCCAGTTTCCGAACCAAACTTTTATTTTGGCCAAACCTGTTGAATTCGAACATCTGTTCATCAGTAATCTTAATGACTGCTGTCCTTTTTAGGCTGGCTTCAGACTGCGTATTAGATCCGATCCGTAGCTGTCCGCTTGAAGCAGACTGCCGCGGACCGGATCAGCACACAGGACCGGGGGCTATTATGCCCTCCGATCCTGTGTGCAGCCGCACGCAGCTGCAGCCGCTGACAGGTTGGGACCGCGGCGCCCGCGGTCCTCACCTATCAGCAGCAGGAACTGCGTGCGGCTGCACACAGGATCGGAGGGCATAATAGCCCCCCGGTCCTGTGTGCTGATCCGGTCCGCGGCTGTCTGCTTCAAGCGGACAGCTACGGATCGGATCTAATACGCAGTCTGAAGCCAGCCTCAGACATTCACCCATTCGTGGATTATGTCAGGAGAGTCCTGCCTACTTTTTCAGTGATGCCACATTATTGGATTTAGGTTGGGCATATTAAAATAGTTCACCAGAAATGAAATGCCGATGTCAGAAATAATTTTGTGTTAAAGTGTAACCACCATTTAAATTTTTATTTAATAATAATAATGTAGAGCAAGTGATTTTAATAAACTTTGTAAAATAGTTATTTCGAAAATTCTGGCTGGTTACCATTAATAATCCTTCCACAAGGTGTCCCCACTAAAGTGTGTGTGAAGAAGATTCTGTGCCAGGGCTGTCTTCACAGTGAATACAGACATATGAGGAGGTAATGGAGACGGGGTGTGGGCTACACTGTGCGCCTGCAGCTCACAAGGAGACAATGTATCAGATTACAGCACAGAGTTGAGCAATGTCAGGATGTAAACGCTTTACAAGCTTCTCTGTTCTGTCATCTGTCTCCACACTGCAGTTTTTTCACTGATCAGTGTCTATCCAGTTTGTGTGCCAAAACCAGGAGTGTCTCCAAAACTCAGAACAGGTGTCAATCTTTCAATTATAGTTTTTCTCTGCAAATTCCTCTCCTGGTTCCTCTCTGGGTTTTGGCACCCAAACTGGATGGGCACTGATCAGTGAAAAAACTGCAGTGTGAAGCCAGCCTCAGCCTCTTGTCTGCTGGCTCCCCACACAGCTCATTATCAGCCTGCTCTCACACACAGGAGCAAATAATCAAGGTATCCAGATGATTGAGCGCTCCAAAGGAGATTGACCTTATGATAAGGACTCTGACTCCTTTTTCTTTCTTGGAGATTTATTTCAAATAGCTTCACAGTAATAAAAGTCATAAGATTCATAAAAGCATAATTAAAACAACGCGTTTTGGCTATATGTCATAAAATAGCCTTCCTCAGGTATATAGCCTCGAGGTCTATTGTGTGCTCTCACACAGACAGAAAATGCAGCTTTTAAAACACCACAGAAAAAATGTGTGAAAATAAATCATATGGCAGAAAAAAATCATTGTCTTAGCTGCTATGTGACCTATCATTAACAACCAGTGCAAGATTGGGCTTTTTGTTTGTTTTTCCCATTCAATTCTCTAATTTCCTGTCTTGACTTTTTTCTTAGGCTTTAATTCTACTAAAGGGGATATGGTTCGTTCCATATTATTACTATTATTATTATTATTATTTATTTATATAGTGCCATTAGATTCCATGGCACTTTACATGAGGATGAGGGAGACAAGAACAAGTACACTAAGTCTAGGCGATCATGACGTACAGGTGCAGGAGGGGCAGGGACCCTGTCCACGAGGGCTCGCAGTCTATGAAGGGGGGTTAGGATACAGTAGGATGGGGGAATGTCAGGTATGGGGCGGTCGCCTGGGTCTCATGGCAGGTTGTAGGCTTGACGGAACAAGTGAGTCTTCAGGTGACACTTGAAGCTACTCAGGGTAGGAGAGTGTCTGATGTGTTCGGGCAGAGGGTTCCAGAGTAAGGCAGATGCCCGGGAGAAGTCCTGGACTCGGTTGTGCGAAGAGGTGATGAGGGGGGAGCAGAGGAGGAGTTCTTGGGAGGAGCGGAGGTAGCGTGAGGGTAGGTATCGGGAGACCAGGTCGGAGATGTACGGTGGGGCCAGGTTGTGTATGGCTTTGTACGCCATGGTTAGTGTTTTGAACTGGGATCTTTTGGAGACGGGGAGCCAGTGAAGGGCTTGGCAGAGGGGGGAGACAGGGGAGTAGCGTGAGGACAGGTAGACTAGTCGGGCAGCGGAGTTGAGGATAGACTGGAGAGGTGTGAGGGAGTTAGCAGGGAGGCCATTGAGAAGGAGGTTGCAGTAGTCAAGGCGGGAGATGATGAGGGCATGAATAAGTGTTTTAGCGGTGTCATGGGTGAGGAAGGAGCGGATCCGTGAGATGTTCTTGAGCTGGAGTCGGAGGGATGTGGTGAGGGCCTCGATGTGGGGCTTGAAGGATAGGGAGGAGTCAAGGATTACCCCGAGGCACTTGGCTTGGGGACTGGGGGTATCCAAAACCCTTAAACTTCAAGCTGCACAGGGACGTTAAATGGTTTTTCATATTCATGGGCTTTCTAGCTGCTGTTGGAAGTTTATATGCAGTCATCATATTTGCTCTGAGAAAGGTATTGCACATTTTACTATCATTGTCTATTTCAACAATTAGAGTTGGCATCTCAAAACAGTTGTCTGAACTTGCTGTAGAGTCAAAAAAACCCTAGACTCCGTTATTAAACAATTATAATATAAGATAATAACAAGTAGTGTTCAAAAAATCTAAACGACCTAGACATTTACACTGGCATGCAAATGTTTGGGCAATCCCGGTCAAAATTACTGTTATTGTGAACAGTAAAGCAGGTTGAAGAGGAAATGATTTATAAAAGGCATAAAGTTAAAGATTACACATTTCCTTCATATATTAGGCAAAAAAATCATCTTTTACATTTTAAATATTACAAAAAGGAAAATGGGCTGATGCAAAAGTGTGGATTCTCTGCGTGGTTAGTACTTAGCTGCACCCATTTTGCAAGAATCACAGCTTGTAAACATATCTTGTAGCCAGCCAAGAGTCTTTCCATTCTTGTTTGATTCATTTTCATTCATTCTTCCTTGGAAAAGTCTTCCAGTTCTGTGAGATTCCTAGGTCGTATTGCATGCACTGCTCTTTTGAGGTCTAACCACAGATTTTTAATGATGTTCAGGTCAGGAGATTGTGAGGGCCATGGTAAAACCTTCAGATTGAGCCTTATGAGGTAGCCTATAGTGGATTTTGATGTATGTTTAGGATCAGTATCCTATGTAGAAGCCATCCTCTTTTCAATTTCAGGTTTTTTACAGATCTTATTTTTCCATCAAGCGTTTGTTGAAAGTTTATTAAATTAATTCTTCCTTCTACCAGTGAAATGGTAGCCAAACAACCCCAAAACATGCTTGATCCACCTCCATGTTAATGGTTGGCGGGATGATCTTTTCTGAAGTTCTGTGCCTTTTTTTCTGCACATATACCTTTGATCATTGTATCTAAAGAGTTCTATGTAAACTGGTTTGAATGTTCTTTTGCATACTTCTGGTGCTGAATTTTATGGCAAGGATGCTAGGGAGGTGTTCTTCTGTTAACTCTTCCAAGAAGGCCATATTTGTGAAGATGTCTCTAAACAGTAGATCTTTCAGAGTCTGCTAAATCTTTCTAAAGATCCTTTGAACTTTTGCATGCCACTGTATCTAATTACAGGAAATATCATTAAAGGGAACCTGCCACCCTGAAAATGCATTCTAATCTGCAGGCCTCATGTTATAGAGCAGGAGGAGTAGAGCAGATTGATACATAGTTTAGTGAAAGAAGATTCATTATAACCTGTAATTTCATCATTTAAACCTCAGCTCTTTCTGGGATTTTGGGTCCAGTGGGCGGTCCTATCAGTGACTGACAGCTGTCTTTATATAAGTGTGCATACAAATACATACAGCTGTCAGTCACTGATAGGACTGCCCACTGGACCCAAAATCCCAGAAAGAGCAGAGGTTTAAATGATGAAATCACAGGTTATAATGAATCTTCTTTCACAAAACTAAATATCAATCTACTGAGTTCCCCCTGCTCTATATCATGGTGCCTTCAGATTAGAATGCATTTGCAAGGTGACAGGTTCCCTTTAAAATACGTAAATTGAAGCTGGATTGTTTGTTTGACCGAAGGAACTTATTCACCTGCTGTTCCAGCATGCTTAATTAAAGTTTTTTTGTTTTTTTACATGATTTAGGCTGGTTTCACATTGTGTTATTGTTAAATCCGATGCTGTCCGATGAAAATCGGACAGCATCGGAGCCAAACTGATCCCTGCAATCGGATGCCAAATAGGCATCCGATTCCGACATTTTGCAGGATCAGTTTGGTTTGGTCTGTCACCTCGCTACCCCTCCTCTCTGCCTCCTGTCATCTCGCTGTCCCCCTGATTTCCCCTGCTGTCCTCCTGTTTTCCCCCTGTTCTCCCATCTCCTGTCCTCTTCTCCCTGTTCCTCCTGTCATTCCAACATAAAAAAAATCTTTTTCTCACCTGCCAGCGCTCCCCTGCGTATCCATAGCGCTCCCGATCGGTTTTACAGGACCTGCGATGATGTCAGAAGCGTCATTGGGTCACATGAGTGGTTACCACGGTAACCGCTCATGTAACCCGATCAGCTGATCAGGTTGTGACATCATCCCAGGTCCTGGTTACCGAGCGGGAGGCTGATGGAGACGTCGGGGGAGCACTGGAAGGTGAGAATAAAGATTTTTTTATTTTAAACACTTGATATTAGTTATATTTAACTTCCGCAGTGTATGTATATACATTGCGGAAGTGAAATTAGGCGGCACACAATAGTTTTAGTGTACTGAGCATGTACTGAGCATGTACTGAGCATGCTCAGTACACTAAAATCGGGTCCGAGGTGACAACAGATGTGTCCTCGGACCCTGCTCCATAGGGCCCCATGTTAAAGTCATCGGATCGGATTTGGCATAATTGCCATCCAATTTGCCTCTGATCCAATTCTCTCCGATTTTTTTCAGGAGCCAAAATCGCAGCAGTCTATGATTTTTGCTCCTGCAAAAAATCTGACAGAATCGGATCGGATGGCAATTATGCCAAATCCGATCTGATCCGATCCCCATTGGATAACATGGGGGCTGATTCGGATCCGATGCTGTCCGATTTTCATCGGACAGCATCGGATTTAACTATAACGCAATGTGAAAGCCGCCTTAGGTGTAGTGTTTTACCAAACATTGAATAAGACATCCAATTCTAAGAATAGTTAAAGGTTAATAGCAAAGTGGTCTCCAAATGCTGTAAAATATCTAAAATAACAAATACATCAGCTCTGTAATTGGCTACAGTGAGGATATTTGATATCAATGTGGCATCACAGCTGCAGCCATAACAATGGGAACAGAGACAGACAGCCATTGCTAGACCCAGGGAGGGTTGGATTCTGCTGTTTTTCTTGTTTTAGGCAGGGGTGTTGTGAGGGTACAAAAAGATTCGGGCCCTAAAGTACATGTCTTCTCATACGACCTCCCCGCCACTTAAAAGGATATTTATACATATATAATTACAGTATACAACTGTTGCTAACACAAAACACTATACAAAGACCATTATTAACACAATTACTGCTATACAAAGCCAAAGTAATACCACTACACAATATCCACTACCATTACAACTACATGGTGAGTACATAATATTATAGTAGGACTAGAAATAAGCCAGATGCTATCGCATCGGGAGTGTGGTGAAATGAACATCTGTGTATGCTTAGTGGTGCTGACGGGAGCAGTGTACATGTGTCACACCGTTTGCGCTTTTGCGGAGGCGGAGTTCGTGGCCTTGCTGCCAGTGCCGCAATGCATTATGGGTTAGGGTTACATCCCCCACTGGCAATTATGCCACAATGCATTATGGGATTCGAGTACAGCTGCCAACTGGCAATTATATATTAGACTAGTAAAAAGGCCCGATGCAATTGCATCGGGAGCAGGGTGAAATGAATTGTGTGTATACAGGCGGGCCAGTGGGTAGCAGAGTATACAGGGGCTCTGTGGGTAGCAGAGTATACAGACGGCTCTGAGGGTAGGAGATTATACAGGTGACTCTGTGGGTAGTAAAGTATACAGGCGGCTCTGTGGGTAGCAGAGTATACAGGTGGGTCTGTGGGTAGTGGAGTATAGAGGCGTGTGTGGTGGTGGTGGCAGAGTATACAGGTGTGTGTGGTGGTGGTGGCAGAGTATATAGGTGTCTGTGGTGGCATAGTATACAGGCATCTGTGTGGTGGCAGAGTATACAGGTGTCTGTGGTGGTGGCGGCAGAGTATACAGGCGTGTGTGGTGGTGGCAGAGGTGGACAGGCGTGT